>CAIGQQ010006052.1:1556401-1579865 GCA_903798035.1 Danio albolineatus | reverse complement strand
GAGGAAAGAGAGCATGAGAAAGCGAAGTCGGTATCGATTCTAACCATAAGCAAGATCGTTTTAAATATTCCAGTATCCATTTTAGCAGAAAGTTTCCAGGAGTCAGTTCTGGTGCAGGTGGAGCAGGAAGGAAGGCGAAGAGTTCAGACCCTTAACAGGAAGCTGAACGCCAGAATAGAAGAGCGTTAATAATCATATTCATACTGATCTGATTATGACCTCAGAATAGTGGGATATCCATATCAGGAGCTCTCTATTCTTTACTGCAGTCATGTTTGACGGAAACCAAGATCGTTTTCAAGCTTACCCCACCAAATGTGCTAGACCTTGTTTATATTAGCATGCTAAAAATATACTTTGCATTCTCGTGTGGTCGTATACCCTGGTATGTGTGCATGTTCTCATTGTTTTGTTCTCCTTGGCCTTTGCTTTTCAGGATAAAGACTCTGAGGGAACAGAGGAAGTTTTGAGCCCCACGACAAAGGTAAACACACACACACATGCAGGATGCCTTGTTGCTTTGAACAGAAATGCTTGAGTTTGTTGCCAGTCTGGGATACAATGCCATTGAAACGTCACGTCAGGATGTGATGTAAGCTTGATTATATAAAAAAAAAAAAGGATTTCAATTTGTTTTCCTTGGTGAATGAATGCAATGAATGGTTTGATAGTACAGTGAAGAGTTGGATAATCAGTTAAACATGCAAGGAGGATGTAACACATTCCTTCAGAACAATCTGGACAATAGCAAAACAGTCTTGAGACTCACAAACATCCAGTGGCGTGGTTTCATTCAATGGACTGCTTTTAAATGTCGGGTCATGCTTTATAATATCAAACAACTA
Organism: Danio albolineatus; assembly: GCA_903798035.1. Classification (NCBI taxonomy): domain Eukaryota; kingdom Metazoa; phylum Chordata; class Actinopteri; order Cypriniformes; family Danionidae; genus Danio; species Danio albolineatus. The sequence goes on along the minus strand of CAIGQQ010006052.1, from coordinate 1,579,020 downwards.
GATGAAGTATGCTCCGTTTTAGTAGCGTGGGAATTGGTCGCTGCCGGATAATGCAATAAGTACGCTGTTACATGATTCAAGAAGTATCTCTATAAAGTAGGGCTGTCAATTGATTAAAAAAATTAACTAATTAATCACACTTTTGTCTGTGATTAATCATGATTAATCACGAAAATCCGTATTTATTAAGGAATTAAAAACACAGGCATGTAAGTGCCATTTGAATTTTAAAACAATCAATGGCAATAACAAACAGAAATTATTTCCATGTTGGATTTTAAGTAAACTATAAAAATAATACAGGCATTGCAAAGATGGAAATTGGAAAATTATAATAATAAAGTATTGAATACAAACAATTGTATTCATTGTAAAGTTGTTTTGCGAGTTGAGAACATTAATTATAAAGTAGAAAGAATTTTGCTTAGTCCTCCTTAACATTTTGGTAGTTGGCAGCATGTGAATTTCGGTGCTTAATTTCTGTGCCACTGGTGCTGTGACAAGGACGCAAGAAGCAAGGGGTACATCAAAGTCACGTGCTAAAGACTATAGGCTAGACTTCTTACATGGACTTTGGTCACGCCATCTCTAAACATTAAATTCTAAACTGCTTTGAGCGACTGTCTGCGAAGTTAGGCGTTTCATCTTGTTGTTAGGATATCCACACATACACAAACACTCTCTCTTACATCCACACATACACAAACACTCTCTCTCACTCACACACACACACACAGACAACGCGGGCAGTACAGCGAGCTCACCTGGTATAAGCGACTCCCTTCAGAGTCATCAACACGCACGGTCGCGTTCATCAAATTTGCTCTAGGCGAACGGTGATCACGCCGCCCTCAACCCAAAAGTGAAAAAGAAAGTGACCGGTTCGCGGATGAACGTGCGGAGGGAGGGAGTAGGTGTCGCGGATTAAGCTGGATTTATACTTTCGCCTGGCGCCGCATCGCACGCCTCCGCTGAGTGTGCGCGCACCTCGAGGCTTTTATACTCGCCGAGGGAGGCGGTAGGTGTTTTGGATTAATGCCCTTGTCGGCCGCCTAGGTCGCCTCTGTGGACGCGCCGGCCCTGAACACACGTCGGTCACAACAGGAAATAAGAAAAAACTGCCACTGCGTTAAATGCGTTAATTTTTTTAACGTGTTCAATATTTCAAATTAATTGGCATGCGTTAACGCGCTAATTTTGACAGCCCTACTATAAAGCCCTGCTCACACTGTGAGATTTCAGCCACGATTTTGTCATCTGAGACAAATTTGGAAAAGCCTAAAAGATTCCTGAAAGCCTGGGCTAAAATCTTTAATCTTCGATCGTTGGTTTGACATGTTCACAGACAGCCGCTTAATACCCGTTGCGATCAGATTTTTCCTCCGATGAAGTTCTGGCAGTGTCAGAAGATTTCAAACACTTTCCTGCAGTGTTACAACAGCTGCGATGAGCGTCAATCCAATGGCCCGTTTCCACTGAATGGTACAGTAAGGTATGGTACGGGTCGGTACGGGTCACCTTTATCGGGCTTGCATTTCCACTGCTAAAGGGTATTCTTGGTGGACGTGGTGTATGACAGAAAGTTTGTCGACGTCATTTTCGCTCAAGGAAATGTTTACAGTAAAGCTGTACGGGTCGCTCACAAATCATACGAGAAGCACTTCTCACAAAACAGAGGCTTTATTATACACATAAACACTGGTGTATAAATGTTCATTACTAACCTTTCTATGAACATGATCTGATTATAACTGCAGATCAATGATGCGAAATAGCCTACTGTCCGCGATTATATAAAATAAATAAATAAATGCAACATATATGAACACATACAGCCCCTTACAGTCTCCGATATGTTATCAATTACAGAAAAACTACACACAGCATACATTTATGCCTTATTTAGGTTAAAAAACAACACAAAATATAGCCAACAGTCAGTGCAGACCTCTCATCTGTGTCTGTAATCTTCACCAGCACATGTAGCCTCTTGTTAGAGAGTAATATCGTCATTCCGAGTTCGTAATAGTCCAGAAGGTGATGATGATAATTGTTAAAAGTAGCAGTTTCTTCATGTTTGCTGAAACAATAAATTGCTCCTTTGTTTTTTCCAGCTTCTCCTTTGTTTTTGCATGCGTCAGTCTCGCGTTTCTGTTTCTGAAAGGATCGGGTTTCAAAAGCACGTCAATAATCACGCGCACAGGATCGGGTTTCAAAAGCACGTCAATAATCAAGCGCATGTTATTATCATCAGCTCAAGAAGTTTGTTATTTCAAATATTGACGCGGGGGTCAAGTGAGAAAGCGAAGCCGCTAACTCTTCAGACGGGCTCGTAAAAAACTACGGGGCACAGGGGAGAATCTGCTCTTCTTCTTAGCTTTGTGGCTGTTCAAGACGACGACAAGGTTTGTTTGAGCTCGGGTCGACCATGGCTTGTTATTATATCATTATATTATTTCAGTGTATTGTCTCTTGGCTGTGTGTTAAACATTGCAGGTCCTTTGTTTTCATTCTGGCTTGTTGCACGAGCAAATGACATATCTCTGTAAACCAATAGCATTCAGCTGCGCGCCTACCTCCGCCTATTGTTCACCCTTTGGTACCCTTGGTACCCTTTGCAAAGAGTGACCAAAAAGTGGTACGGCACGGTTCGGTACGCTTTAAGACGGTGGAAACGCCCTTAAAAGCATACCGAACCGTACCACTCAGTTGAAACGGGCCATAAGAACCAATACGAGCACCGAATTTGATGACGTAATCCATGCGACAGTTCAAATAACCACAGGGAAATGTTCTTCCTGGTTTTATTATTGAGGCGTGCTGTTTACAAAATTGCAGCTACAGTTTGTTTACATTTGCTGTGAGGAATCATTTCAGAATGTGGGATAGTGAAATTGTCACGGGTGGATGACGTCAACCTCCGGGGGCATTTTCTTTCTTGTTTGGCGCGTCTTCATCGTCGTTCAGTTTGACTTTATGATAGCTGAGATCTTACAGTGTGACGTGAGCCATGTTCGTGCAGTCTGACATGCCACAATCGTTCAGGATTTTAAAAAATCGTACCGTGTGAGCTAGCCTTTAATAGACATAGGCTGCGTCCGAAACCACCTACTACGCAGTAGGTACTGCATTTGGATTTAAACTACTACTTGGCCATTACAAAAGTATGTTCTAGACCAGGGGTCACCAAACTTGTTCCTGGAGGTCCGGTGTCCTGCAGATTTTAGCTCCAACCCTAATCAAACACACCTGAACAAGCTAATAAAGCTCTCACTAGGTATACTTGAAACATCCAGGCAGGTGTTTTGAGACAAGTTGGAGCTAAACCCTGCAGGACACCGGACCTCAAGGACCGAGATTGGTGATCCCTGTTCTAGACAGTATGAGTGTGAGCAGTAGGAAAGGAACTCGGACGTATTACATCCGCCATTTTGTCATGATCACGTGACCTACCCGCGTCAGTTGCGCCGCTTCACTCCCATTAATGAATTCTCTCACGGGGCATCATGGGATATTGTAGCGTTCATACGATGCGCACTTCAGAATCTGGAGTAATCTGGACCGACAGTAGTAGGTTATCTGGGTACTTCTCGCATACTGATTTTCGAATTCTATGAATTCAGACATACTACTCGGCTCGCATACTGATTTTATATAGTAGTTTATATGCTATTTCAGACGCAGCCATAGAAATAGATGTGTATTGTGAGGAAATAATTTTGTTATAGGTTTTTTCTTTTATAGTAAAAAAAAAATACAGTGACCTTTTTATTTATTTACCTTTTTAAATTTAATAATTCAAATATGTTAGACAAATATTTAATGATTCGAAAGGTTTCTAAATATTGTCTAAATTTAAAGGTTTTTTATTTGTGATGTAGATTGAAGTCAAATTTTTATTTATTCCATTATGTGTATTTCTTATTCTTATTATTATTATTATTATTATTATTATTATTATTATTACTATTATTATTATTATTATTACCATTACCATTATTTTAAATGACCAACTTACCCTTGAATGAAATGTTCATTTAGTTTTATTTCATAAACTACTGACAGCATAGATCTTTGAGAGATTTGTTGTCATTTTGGAATTGTGTTTTATTTAGCAATTTTTAATATGAAATGATTGGTTAAATACTTTAAACAAGCAAAATTATTTCGGTGCCAGTGGTGTAGTGGTTAGTGCGTCGATACATGCACTCTGGTGCTCGCGGCAACCCGAGTTCGATTCTGCCTCGCGGTCCTATGCTGATCCTTCCCCTCTCTCTGCTCCCCATGCTTTCCTGTCAATTCTCTCTAAAGTCCTATGTAATAAGGATGAAAACCCTGAAAAAATAATTATAAAAAAAGAAACCAAGCAAAATTATTGCATTTAAATGAATAGTTCACTCAAAAATGAACATTATGATGTTATTTACAAACCCTTCACTCGTTCAAAGCCTATTTGACGTTCTTCTGTGGAACACAAATGAAGATATTTGAAAAATGCTGGTTGCTGGCACCCATTGACTTCCATAGTAATGTTAGTTCATGAAGTCATAGCATCACCAGCATTCTTCAAAAAAAAACGTATTTTGCACTCAGCAGAAGAAAGAAACTTTTATAAAGGTTTTAAACCACATGAGGGAGAATAAATGATGAGGTAAATTTTATTTTTTGGGTAAACTAGCCCTTTAAAGGATGCTTGGCAATCGTTCAAATAAATACTCCTTTTATACTTTATAAGGCTGCAGTACATGTTCATAGCACAATGAACTCTTTTAATCTCAAAGGATCATGAGAAATCAATTTTCCTTGATATGAGCTCTTTAAAGAGGCCAACAGAGGGAGATTATCACAGTTGTGCAGTGTCCTCCAGCAACAGCTCTGCCTCCAGATAAAGTGAAAGTTCACCCAAAAATGAAAATTCTGTCTTCATGTACTCACACTTCACTCGTTCAAACATTATTTGAGTTTCTTTCCTCTGTTGAACACAAAAGAGGATGTTTTGAAAAATGCTGGTTGCTCTAGGACACATTGAATTCCATAGTAATTGTTTGTTTCCAACACTGTAAAAAAATGTCCGTAAATTAGCAGTTTTCCATATTTTGTTATTCAGATTTTTATTTTTCCCAGTGTATTCATGCTTTTGAACTGCATTATGAGACCTTGATCTTTCTTCCAACAATGTTAAAAGTTTGAAAAAGTCATTTTATTCATTCATTCGCTTTCTTATTTTGGCTTAGTCCCTTTATTAATCTGCGGTCACCACAGAGGAATGAACCGCCAACTTATCCAGCATATGTTTTACGTAGCAGATGCCCTTCCAGCTGCAACCCATCACTGGAAAATATCCATACACACTCATTCACACACATACACTACGGACTTTCTAGCTTACCCAGTTCACCTATACCACGTCTTTGGACTTGTGGGAGAAACCGGAGCACCCGGAGGAAACTTAAGCGAACACAGAGAGAACATGCAAACTCCACACAGAAATGCCAACTCACCCAGTCAAGGCTCAAACCAGCGAGCTTCTTGCTGTAAGGCGATTTTGCTACCCACTGCGCCACCATGATACCCCAAAGTTATTTCATATATATATATATATATATATATATATTTTTAAATAGTTTAATGTGATCTATTGTTTGGGTTGGTGTTGGTATATTACACTACAAAACCTGCTAGTACATTTTCTGTTATCTTACACTTTTATTTCTCTCTATATTTCCTTATACGTTACATTATTTCAAACTAGACTGTAAAACCCGATAAGTTAAATTATCTCAAACAGTTTGAGGAAAGTGATTGCAGCAAACCATTTAAGTTTTGAAACCAATATATTATACATAATTAGTGTTGATATCATTTAGAGTAGAAACTTAAACATTTTAAGTTCAGTTAATAGAACGAGTTAAATCCAAATAACTTTATAGCTCTCAAATGGTTTGGTATTGCTTATAGCATTAGAGCGTTAACACAATAAAACTGAATCAATTCATTTATAACCCAGTTCTGCTTAATATAAGTTCTGTTTATGAGTTGCCATAACCTTTACCTCTTTTACCTTTAAATTTTTTTCATTAAGTCAAAGTAACTTTTTAAAAAATATGTAAGTTAAACTAACTTTATTTCATTTGGTGGTTTTTACTGAAAGGTTTTATAGTGTACTAAAATGTTCATAAAAGTTACTTTGTTAAACTGTAGAGAGCTAGGGATGTACTTTTATTGCTTCTGCAAGTGCAAACTCATTTCAAGATTCTGGAACTTTATTGCGTATGAAATCAGCACCATTGTAAAGATCAAATTAAAAAAAGGATCCCAGTCTCTTTCTTTTGGGAGTGCCTTCTAAAACACAAGCAATGTCATTGACCCCTGACACAAAAGGTTGTAAATTGCTAGATGAACTGGTACTTGTGGAAAGAAAATGCATCCATATTAGATGGACAAACTCTCCCTCTGTGACACAATGGTACAGAGAGATTTTTGCAGTTTTGCCGCATGAGAGGCTTGCAGCTGCGCTTAATGGGAACATACAGTTTTCAAAATATATAGTCTTCTTTTATAGATCACCTGCCTTCACATGTGAGAGAAATGGTTTTGTGTGTCAATTAGGGTTTTTTTTTGTTTTTTTTTTGGAGGGGGGTTGTCGAAAGTTCATAGGGAATGGTCTTTTTTGTTATTTTGTTTGTTGTTATTGTTTGTTTTGTTCTAAAGTGGTCTGAATTAAAAAAAAATTTATAATAAGATTTAAAAAGTCGACAGAGCAGAGATCAACATCCCATAATCCAATTCACAACCGTAAATAATAACACTGTGAAAAACACCGTCAATTAGCAGATATTTTTTACAATGTACCATGGAAGTCAAATGGTGTCAGAAACCAGCATTCTTCAAAATATCTTCTCTTGTGTTCGTTAGAAGAAAAAAACCCATAGAGGTTTAAAACTACACGAGTGAGAGTAAACATTTTCTACAGTAATTTTCATTTTTAGAGGGAACTATCCCTTTACATTGACAGTTCACCCAAAAGTTACAATTCCTCCTCCCATGCTTCAAAGGTATTTGAGTTACTTTTGAGTGTTGAACACAAACACAGATATCCTGAATATTGTCTTTTTTTTATTATGGATGTCAATGGCTACCAGTTTCAAGCAGTCCTCAAAATATCTTCTATTGTAGAGATGCACAGATAAACCAGCCAGATTTCTGACTCTGAATTTTTTATTGTTGATTTAACTTGGCACATCTCCAAACATAAAGGTACAATATCTGTCACTGGGGTGGTACCTTTTCAAAAGGTACACTTTTGTACCACAGAGGTGGACATTAGTACCTTTAGGGTCCACTTTCGTACCTTTTAGTTATTATGGGACACACATTTGTACTTTTAGCATATTAAAATGCCCCTTTAAGGACCTGTTAGGAACAAAAATGTACCTTTCGAAAAGGTACCACTCTAGTGACATTTTTTTGTACCTTTATTTCTGAGAGTGTAGACAAACTGGATTGCTTTGTACTACAAAGTGTGTAAATAGACAGTTGTACTGTACATATAGACATATTGGCTGTGTCTGAAAGACTGCCTTACTGTCCTATCATAACTCATAAATGTTTAGAACCACTTGAGGTTGAGTAAATGGTGATCAAATGTTCTGAAACTATAACATTTTTGTAACTATCCCTTTAAAGTGACAATTCAATTCAATTCACCTTTATTTGTATAGTGCTTTTACAATGTAGATTGTGTCAAAGCAGCTTCACATAGAAGGTTATAGTAAATTGAAAGTGTCAGTCCAGTTATTAGTGTTGGAGTTCAGTTCAGTTTAGTGTTGTTTAATATTCACTATTCACCCAGAAGTTAGTTCCTCCACCCTTCCTCCGAAGCTATTTGAGTTTCTTTTGGCTGTTGAACACAAACAGAGATATCCTGATTAATGTTGAAAACTAGTAACCATCAACTTCCATAGTATTTTCTTTTATTAATAAGGATGTCAATGGCTACCAGTTTCCAGTATTCTTCAAAATGTCTTCTATTGTAGAGATGCACTGATCAACCAGCCAGAAATCTAACTCTGAATATTTTTGTTGATGATTTAACTTGGCATATCCCCAAATTTGTAGACAAACTGGATTGCAGTTACTTTGTACAATGTGTGTAAACAGACGGAGATGTACTGTGCAAACAGACATATTGGCTTTGTCTGAAAGACTGTAGGCTGCTGCCTTACTGTCCAATCATAACTCATAAATATTTGGAACCACTTGTTGTTGAGTAAGTGTTGAGAAAGTATTGTAAAAATGGTGAACACAAACACAGATATCCGGAATAAGGTTGAAAGCTGGTAACTGTCTCGATCACCAGCGATCTTAACTACTTAGATCGCTGGAGAACATGCACAATGGCTTACGGACTACAAATCCGCCATTTCATGGACTACATCTCCATGCATGCACTCTGCTCACACACGTTGCTCATCCTGATTGATTGCACACACACCACCAGATGACTGTCAAGGACTGATTACACACACTACTTTAACCACACAGAAACATTCACTGTTGCTGAGTCTTGTCCACTGTTTAGTGACACTACAACGCGTTTTCCTTTGTCTTGCTTTTCCGTTGTTTTTGATCCTTGCCTCGTTTGTCTGTATATTCCTGTCTGCTGCCTGCCTCTGACCATATGCCTGCCCATTGACTATAATTCTGGACTGTCTGTATACTTCTGTTTGCACCTGTTGACCATTTGCTTACCTGACCTGGCTAATAAAACTGCATTTGCACCTCTGTTATCAGTGTCACTCCCCGCGTTACAGTAACCATCGACTTCCATAGTAAATTCTTTTCTTACTATGGATGTGAATGGCTACCATTCTTCAAAATGTCTTCTATTGAGGAAAGATGTACTGATAAACTAGCCTGAAATCTGAATCTAAGTTTATTTATTTATTTATTTATTTTTGCATATTTCCAGACTTTTAGACAAACTGCACCACAATTATTTTATATTACAAATTGTGTAAAAAAAAAAGTGGATATATGGTACAAACAGACATTGGCTGCGTCCGAAAGACTATAGGCTGCTGCCGTTCTGCCTTACTGTCCAATCATAACATGATATAGGAAAAATCTTATTTTGAAATGTTTTTTTATTTTTTTGCAATTAAATATTGCAAAATGTTTCACAAAATAGTTTGAATAGCGTTATTTCAAGGTTTTTTCAATTTAACTTGAGAAGAAATTCAGAGCCAAAATAAGAGATTTTTTTTTCTTAAAACAAGCTAAATTATCTGCCACTGGGTTAAGTAAAGTAATCTTGTTTTTGCTTTGAAATGAAGATATTTGGCTTAAAAACAAGACAAAAACATTTTTCGGTCCCACTTTATATTAAGTGTGCTTAACTACTATGTACTTGCATCAAAAAATAAATACAATGTACTTACTGTGTTCGTTAAACACTTGTGGTGCTCTTGAGTTGGGATAGGGGTAGGGTTAAGGACAAGTTTGGTGGTAGCGGTAGGTTCAAGGGTGGGTTAAGGTATAAGGTAAGTATAAGGGATGGTCAACAGTGTATTTACAAATTTAATTACAGAAATTAATTACAGATGTAAGTACATACAGGTATTTAATCAAGCATAAGTACAATGTAAAAACATGTATTTACACAATAAGTACATTGTAATGATTTATTAATTTTGGTGTAAGTACATATTAGTTAAGGTCACTTAATATAAAGTGGGACCATTTTTTCTTTGCATAAATTGTATATATATTCTGTATAAATAAACTTAATTAAATAATTAACATTTAGAAGAAATAAATAACCCTGTAAAACTCCTGTAAAATAAATTCTTTATCAATTATTTCCCAAGTGCATTTTAAGAGAGAGAAGATTTTATCAACACATTTTTAAACATAATAGTTTAAATAACTATAGTAACTAAGGAAAAGACTAGTATTTAAAGACTTAATTAGATTAATTAGCAAGTTTGGTTAATAAATAAATGATTGGGCAACAGTGATCTGTTCTGTATCCAATTCAAAAATAACAATTTTAAAAACTCAGCAGTTTTGATAATATATTTTTACAATTATTTTATTAATAATTATTTATTTAATAATTGTTATTTATAAGTAATTAAATCCAATTGTGGCTCCCGTTCAACTATAATTCAGACTCAGCATTGCATATCTTGCGATGTGACTATTCAGGATGTGCACATTGAGATATATTGTGCAGCCTTAACTTGAGGTTGAGTAAATTTTGAGCAAATGTTCAGTTTTGGGTGAACTATCCCTTTAAAGTCACTGCTGTTTATTTCCACTGCGTGTTTGATGTAACCAAGTGGAGCGAGGGAGGACAAGACAAATGAAGATAAAGACGGAAGCCAAAAGAGAGCTGTGCTTCATCTGAGGTCAAAGACGAGTCCGATCCCAACGTCTGTTTATCTGATGGAATGAGTAATGGAGACCTCTAATGCTCATAAATGTGCTGGAACTCGTACTTGGAGCCAGGCTGGGTTTAACAAGCGTTTATGTGTTGGTGGATAATCAGATGGCATGTTTTAGCACAGCACAGTGACAGAACACAAAGATCTTTGGTTTGAAATGAAGCAAAGGGTGGCATTTAAAATTAACCATGCGCTTTTACCTTTTGCTGTGACTAAAAATCTTGCTGCAACAACATCTGTACACTCAAAATATGAGCTGAAACGACACAATTCTTGATGATTTTTTGAGACAACTTAGTTGTTTTCTGGTTAATCCACTTAAATTTGTAGAAATTGATAAGTTAATTCTTTTATGTTGTCTCAACACAAATCAATTGTGTGGAACCCAGTATTTTTTACAGAGGATGACGTACAAATGAATGCATTGTGTTTAGGGAAAAATAAATTTAGTTGAATCTCAAGATGAATTTCCCTGCTCATATTTCACTATTAAATAAAAAGGAAGAAAAAAATGAATGTTTGCAAAATGTTTAAATCATAAAAGTCTGTAAATCTATAAATAAATTAAATATTATTACTAAATAAAAGTAAAAACTTTACCATAATGTCAATTAGTTAACATGATTTGATGCATTAACTAACAAGCAATACATTTGTCACCATATGTATTACTTTTAGTTGATTTATTATAAAAAATTCATCCTAGCTCAGTTCCAAAAAAAAATATATAATAATTACTTCGTTTATTACAATCAAAATTTGTGTTATGATTAATAAATAATTAAGAAACACTTCACATGTTAACTGACCTGGGTGATATGGCCACAACCTGCGGTCTGTGAGTTCTAATGCTTCAGTAAAGTGAAGGGGACACCATACTGTCAGTGCTCAGTGATTACGCATGAGATGTTAAACGACTGACTCTCTGTGGTCATTAAAAATCCCATGGCTCTTCTCCTTCTTGACACACACACACACACACACACAATAAATGCACTATTTAAATACACACTACATTTTAACAAATAGAACCGTACTGTAAAGTGTTGCCCTGCATTTTATATTTATATATTTTTTTTAATGTTTAGGAATTGTCTTTACATTTATAATGTAATGAAAAAAAAATAGTAACATATTTATTTATTTATTGACACTTTTAGAATATTCTCCACTGGATCATTGGATGATAGCATGACTTTTAGCCATGTTGTTGCCTTGAACCGGGCTGAAGCACGCTTCCCCATCTTCCCCGACGGCCCGCACTCGCATTACATCCGGGCCAGAGCACGCTTGCGTCATCAATGATGTGCTGTTCAGTTTAAGGGAAGCGCTCTCGCTCAGCACAGTGGAGTTTTTTTTATATCATTATATATTTTTTATATCATTTTAGTTGTTTGGGATGCAGTGACACACAGTCAAATATTTCGCCGATCAGATCAGCTACTTCTGACTCTCATAAACAATCATAAAGTCCTCGTGCTACAGGAATTAGGAGGTTTGCTGAAGGTGTAGCTGTCGTTCAGCGAGGGGTTTGCGTCTTTAATAATCTACAACAGTTTGCGTTCATTGAACAGTAAGAATGATTAATAGGTCCATATGAAACAGTCCCCAAAAGTCACGTCTCGTCTTCAGTTTCGGGCTCAGGCGCGCTCTGCACTCACACTACAATCATACCACGCCAAAGCCCGAGTGAACCGTGCCTGAGCCCAATTCAGAGGACTCACACTTCTTAAACGATCCGGGAAACGGGCCTGGGCACGGTTCGGAGAGCATAGTGTGAGTACGCCCTTAGATGTGTTTTACATGTTTAGCAGATCTTCTCAAATAACTATAATAATGCAGTATACTGTCGTGAAAATTATCCACAGCAACAAGAGGGGCTTACAGATTCTTATGAGAAAAAAAGTGTAGGCAGCGTAGTGGAGCAGTAGGGAGCGCAGTCACCTCACAGCAAGAAGGTCGCTGGTTCGAGCCTCGGCTGGGTCAGTTGGCATTTCTGTGTGGAGTTTGCATCTTCTCCCCGTGTTCACGTGGGTTTCCTCCAAGTACTCCGGTTTCCCCCACAGTCCAAGCAATAAACTAAATTGTATGTTTATGTTGTATGTTGTATAAACTAAATTGTATGTTTATGTATGTGTATGTTGTATGAGTGTGTATGGATGTTTCCCAATGATGGGTTGCAGCTGGAAGGGCACCTGCTGCGTAAAAGCATATGCTGGATAAGATGGCCATTCATTCTGCTGCGGCGACCCCAGATTAATAAAGGGACTAAGTCGAAAAAAAAATGAATAAAACTATGTAATAATATATTTACTTGTAACCGTACTTTGTCATGCATTAATGTGAATTATTTAATGTCATTTGTTCTAATAGACAAATTCTGATAGTGGAAATGAAAACTACTTCCATCAATTTATTCAAATGATTTCATAATGCAAAACAAAAAATGTATCTCTCTTTTTGTCATACAAATTCTAATCTCTCCTTTTTTCCATTTTCATTTGATCATTTTGGAGTGAAATATGGCTCAGTTCTGTGATGTGTCAATTTTTTTCTGTTTCAATTTGAGGGAAGAACATTCTGTACCAAACTTGTGAAAGAGAGCAAGAAATTGTGCCAAAGGTTTTTTCCTATATAATAAGCTCCAAAGCCGGGCCGGCATTTCAAATCCTGAGGGTCAAACTGGACGCAGGCAGGAGGGAATCTGAAGGAATGTTTTCGATCGCCAGCTGACCCAAAACACACACACACACACACACACACACACTCATAAACGCGTGTGCTCAAATATCCGCTGTAATCAACACAGGCCTTTCCTGTTTTCACTCCGTCACACACACACACATTCTGCTCCTGTATTCAGTATAAAGTGCGTCTTTGTGATGATCAGTGGTTTCAGTGCCAGGATTAACCTGCTATCTAAACTTACCATCTGTATTTCTATCACACTGAGAAACCAAAGCTGCACCTTCTGACACTTATTGTACTGTAACACACAAGCAGGCTGTTGTGTCATCGTATGTTTTCTGACTCTGCTTTTGACCTTTCATAGGATTCAAAGTTAAAGAAGGTGAAATCGAAGCGAGAAAAAGGAGACAAAAAGTTGTTTCCGTCTCAGGATGATGAACACATCTTGCTGACAGGAGTCACTGTTTCTCACAGAAGAGGGTAAGACTTTTTTACTGAACTTTTTTAGGGGCTTAGAATCGATATTAGGCGTCATAAAATATTAAAAGTGTAAATTAATACGTTTTTCACTACATTAAACTTTGTCCTTTTTATTTTATTTTTAGCAATAAAACTACACTGTATTTAATTATAGTTCATTCATTTATCTTCTTTTGGTTTAGTCCCTTATTAATCAGGGGTCGCCACAGCGAAATGAACCGCTAACTTATCCAGCATATGTTTTTACACTACGGATGCCCTTCTAGCTGCAACCCAGCAATGGGAAACACCCAGACACCATCACAATAATCAATCTTAAAACTTTTTTGTTGATATTATATGTGTTTTTTTATTGCAAAAAGATAGTTCACAACAGCTGTTAGACAAATGAGCAAATTCTCCAAATTAAATTCCCTCGTCAGGAAAACTAAAGCAACACATCCCTTTACATTATCATCCATTAATACAAAAAGTATTTACGGAAGTAACCGGGCCGTTAGAAAAAATCCTTAGTGTTTAGTCCTGTATAAGTCAAAAATTTCACACATGTTGGTCTTGAAAGAGTCTTAAAGTCGTAAGTCTGACTTGCAGAAACCCTCAATATATCGTTTCAGCATCCAGATCGCAATGTGCGAACCTGCATTAGTCACTTTGCAGGATTTCAAGCAATTTCAAGTGAATTTAAAATATTTGGGCACAAGAATTTAAAATGTTTCACAGTGGCACTTAAAGATTAATTGTTTACATATTTTACATTGAAGACTAGACAGAGGTATTTACATTTGATTATTGTACCTCAATAATATTAGACTCTACGGAAAACCATACCGTGCTGTTTATTTAATTTTTTTATTTTGTTTTATTGTTTTTATCTGTGCTTCATTTCATTTAGATTTTTCAGATATATAAAATCACTAATTATTTTTAAATAGAGTCATCTTTGATTTTGACTTCGAAATCATCTTCATATATATATCGCAGGAAATCTTAACATTACAATGTCACATATTACAATTTATTTCCAGATTAATAAAGGGACTTAGCCGAAAAAAATAAATAAATGAATGAATGAAAATCCAAATCTGTTAAAACTCTCAACAGAAAAGATCATTTAATCTATAACTTGATATAGAGGATGAGGTTTAGGTTTGCATTTTATACCATTTTTGTTTGCCAAAGGGTTAGCCAAATGTTTTATGTATTACATAACATTCTGTTTATACTGTTTTTATTAATGAAAATAATATAATATAATAAAATAATATAATAAAAAATAAACAATAAAAAACTTCCAGATGAAACTATAGGTATGAGGGGAATTTTGTTCACACCAAGCACAGTAACTGTAAAGATAAATGTAACATTTTTAGTTTCATGAGAACCTATTACGCAAAAATCACTTTTATAATTAACTCTATTGTTTTTAACATCACACTTCTTGAAAACATTTTGATTGACATTCTCCTTTTGTACATGTCATCAGAAGTGGAAAGCCCCGTCCATTAGTGATGATCTCCTGAGTGAGAAGCAGCCGTCCGCCATTAGTCTTCTCCCTTGTAACCAGCAGATGTCCTCAGTGTGCTACGTTTATATTGACCAGTGAATCCAGCTCATGTAATCAATCTAATCAAACAGTGAATTTAGCAATCGCAGTCAGTGTAGTGGAATAAAAACAACGCAAATTATTTCCACAGCATTTTCAAAGGATAGATTTTAAAGGATTCATTCTGCTAGTCTGACTTGTATAGCTTTCATGTGAACTTTATTATTTCCTCCCATGTTATAACATGTTGTTTTCAAGATATCTTTATTTGACTATTACTTGGAAAAATGTTGTTCTGAAATTCATCTCAACACTACTGTTTCTCTAGATCTTTATCATTATAGCTGTGGTCTTAACTCTGCTGTTGTTTTGCATTCAGAAAGATGACTTTATTGTTTTCTTAGCAGTTATCGTGCTTTTTGTGAACGACCCTTTACTCATTTTTAGTGACGTAAACATTCCCTGTAAATGTTAGAATATCTTTCAGAAAACGTTTCTATTTGTCGATTCAACAGAATTTATGTGAATCCAATGTTTTGGAAATGTTAACCCGACATTTATACACAAAAGAGATGCTAAAAATACAGCACGACGCTTTCCGGATTACATGTTTCTCCAGAGGCATTGTTCAATTCAAAACCACATTATGTAAATCTTTTTGCTCTGCCCCAAACTCACACCGCTGCTCCAGTCTGAAATGAACATGCTGAAACAAACAAAGCGATGTTGTAAAAGCACCACAGAGCCGCAGTGTTTACAGTCTGTGGGGAAACGAGCCAATGACTTGTTGACTGTGCTTATTAAAGTCGGAGGAGAAAAAAATTTGTTTAAAGGGGTAGTTCACCCAAGAAATATTAAATTTACGCATCATGACGTGGTTACAAACTTTAAGAGAGGTTTTTTTTTAACACAAAAGAAGATATTTTGAAGAATGTTGTAAACCTGTAACCATGACATGCTAAGAAGGAAATACCATGGAAGTCAATGGAATTATCTTATGTGTGGAGAGGTCTATACTCTGAGTTAATCATAGTTATTTCTATCTTCACATTGCAATGCAACATGTACTGTATGGTTTTGCGCTTAAACATAGTGTAGGTTTAAATAAGTCACTGAACCATCAAGTGAGTGTCAGAAATGGAAACCGCACCCTGTGGCTCGAGCGCCGTCTTTCCTGCTGAAGAATATGTGGCTTATTATGAACCATAAGCAGACAGCATGCATAGGATATAATGACTTTACTGTCTTGCCTTGTATGCTTTTATTTATGGAAATTTCTATTATATATGTAATTCCACAAGGACACACTAAAAGCAGTGACTCTTAAACAGGAGAAATGAGGTTTAGTTTGTAATAATATGGTACAATAGTTCTGTTTTTACGGTGTTTTTGATCATTTAAATTGGGTTTTTATGCTGTAATGGCTTCTTTAAAAAACAGTCATTTAAAATGTTATATAGCAGTATTATATACTTTATTTTTAAAAAAATAAAGGCTCTTAAATATATATATATATATATATTGCAGCAGTAGTTGTAGTAATAATTGTTATTATGTTAAAACTTTATAAAATATATAGAAATTGGGAAATTATTTAGTATGTATATAAAAAAACAACATATATTATTGAAATCTATTATTTTTAATAGAAAACAAATAAATAAATAAATAAATTGCTGAATTAAAGTAGGGCGCCACGGTGGCGTAGTGAGTAGCATGTTCGCCTTACATCAAGAAGGTCGCTGGTTCGAGCCTTGGCTGGCATTTCTGTGTGGAGTTTGCATGTTCTCCCTGTGGTTGTGTGGGTTTCCTCTGGGTGCTCCAGTTTCCCCCACAAGTCCAAAGACATGCGGTATAGGTGAATTGGGTAGGCTAAATTGTCTGTAGTGTATGAGTGTGAATGAGTGTGTATGGATGTTTCCCAGAGATGGGTTGCAGCTGGAAGGGCATCCGCTGCATAAAACTAATGCTGGATAAGTTGGCGGTTCATTCTGCTGTGGCGACCCCGGATTAATAAAGGGACTAAGCCGAAAAGAAAATGAATGAATTAATGAATTAAAGTGACCGTAGTCACATTAAATCCTGCATGCATGGAGAATGCAGAACAGACAGAAAGGAAGATGTCAGAGCCTTACATTTCTGCGATTGAAAAATTATCTTTTTTTTGAGCACATTGAGGAAAAGGAGGATTATCTGAATGGACAGTGATTTTACTTTTTAGAGACAAAAAGTACAAAGGTAGCAAACGCATTGCTTAAAACTTTCCTTAATCTGCATTTACGGCATGTAGAGCTCTGGGGTCTGGAAGTTCTCTGAAGATAACAATATCCTACATTCATTTTTCATGTGTATTTTTTTAAGGTAAATGAAGGTTATACACTGTGTTGTTAACTCCTCTCTTTAAAAAAAAAAAAAAAAAAAGAGGTCTGAAAGAGGTCAGAAAATGTAATGCAAAAGTAATGCAACACGTTATTTAACATGAAAAATAACACAACTACTTCCTTTTTGGAGAGTAACTTAAGATTGTAATGCATTACTTTCTAAGGTAACTTTCCCAACACTGATTATATAATAGTTTTCATTTCTAGTAACAATTTTTTTTGTCTTTTGTCATGATTACATATTTTATAGCTTTAAGATGCTAGTATTCATCTTTAAAAGCTTATCTAGTTATCTAGCTAATTAGATTAACTAAGACTTAATTAGGCAAATCATTGGAAAACAGTGGTTTGTTCTGTATTGACCTTAATATTAGTTATATTATAATATATATTATTATTAGCCAGTTATTAGTTTAAAAACATAATTATTATTATTCCAGCCAAACTAAAACATTGTGAATATGTCCTTGCTCTGTTAAACATCAAGTTTTTCTACAGAAAGGGCTAATCATTTGGTCTTCAGTTGGAGACAACTGGCAGTGTATAAAGTTGTATTTATTTTTTTATTTGTTTGTTTGTTTGTTTATTTTTTATATTGTTCTACTTTGTAAAATTTGTTGAAATTGATTAAAATTTGGAGTTTAATCATAGATTAGCCATCTAAGCAGCACCAAATTTTTGGGATAAATGATTGGTGATTCTCCTTCATTCATATATCACTCTCTCTTTCTCAGATCTGCTAAGAAAAACTGGGAGGACGACAAGATCAAGACTTACCCAGAGAAAGACAAAGCGCACTGCCTGTGGGACAGCATCAGCACCACCATGAAGCAGATCACGCCCACTAGGAAGATGGACAGGATGGAGGGCTGGGAGCCGCCACAGCTGGCGGACAGACAGATGGAGGAGGACAAAACTGAGCTGGAGAAGAAGAGGAGCGACTCGTCCCCGCTGTCCTCGCCTCTGTCACTCTCTCTGCCTCATTCTCTGGGCCTGCCGTCCTGGGTGGGTTTGGGTTTGGAGGAGGACTCGTCACGCTACGCCAGTCTGACCGAGTCTCAGACGGGTGGTCCTGCGCAGTGGGCAGCACGTGCACGAGATAAATTTGCCGCTGTCCGCCGTAGAAGTCCAGCCAACCTATCAGAGAGCACATGGGAGGGGCTTAAGTGATTTACATATTCAGGATGACCACGCCTACTTTGTATGCCAATAAGTGGACCGATGAGTAGGACCCTCAGACCAAGAGTGCCTGCTTTTAACGCCTGTCAATGAATCATGTTCACTTTTGAAAGAAGCTCTTTTAGATCCACTGGATTTTAGTGATTGACTGATCACGTGACGTTTTAGAGATTACTTTTAAAGTAGGGCTGGGCCGATAAACTATATTATATCGAATCGCGATAAAATTTATGTCAATAAAAATGATAAGCTCTAGACGTTTTTACTCTATAATGATCTAAGAGCCAATCACACGAGAAATGTGCAACAATGGCAATCTAAAGTCTGTTGATATTAGAGATGTACCAAATTTTCGGCCAATGAAAATGTTATGCCATTTAATGGACCCTCTAGTTTTTGTGGCTTCAGTCATTGTTGAAGTACTGGAAGCATTAATAACTGATTTCGAATATATATTGTTATCGTTCAACATGGGAAATAATAATCAGGATTGCATTTATGCCATATCGTCCAGCCCTATTTTAAAGGGTAAGTTCACCTAGAAATGTAAATTACCACATCCTTAATTCTCTCTCATACTTACTTACTTACTGCCAGGCCCGTTTATATCGAAGTTGATATTTAGCAGCACCATGTTGGTGTTTGGTAACATCTCATTTTTATGAGGTGGGTCGTACAACGCTCAACCCCCAACCTGGAGGAGCAGGACATACACACACAAACACTACGGACAATATATCTTAACCAATTCACCTACATCACATATTTTTGGTCTATGGGGGAAACTGTAACTTGGAGGAAACCCACACCAACATGGGGAGAACATGCAAATGCCACACAGAAATGCCAGCAAGGGCTCGAACCAGCGGCCTCCTTGCTGTGAGGTGACAGCGCTACCCACTGTACCACCGTGCCATTCTAATTCTCCCCTTTGAATTACTTTATTCTGTTGAACACTGAAAAAATAACATGGAAGTCTATGGGTCCCAGCAACCAGCATTCTTCAAAATAACTTCTTTTGTGTTCAACAGACAAAAGATAATCAAAAAGGTTTTTAACAAGTGAAGAACGAGTCAATGATGACAGAAAGGCCACTCAAAGCGTTATCTATAAATTAATAATTGATGTTAAGCTATTCACTCTCAGGTCAGATGTAGGCAACCATTTTTTCAGTAGAACAAGACTGTTTTAATTTTTTGGCTGAAATTCATGCTTTTTGATGATGTTAAAAGCAAATACAGAGAGTCTAAAATCATATACAGACAAAAGACAATTAATACATGTGGCTTCTGATGATACTCTGTGGCCTTATGAAGCAAAATACTTTTTTTTACAACAGTGGTTCCCAAATTGGGGGATAATGAGGAAGGGTTGCTTGGTGATTTCCAAAAATCGAATTCATTTTATTAAACTATTAGTATAGTTTATATATTTTATCCAAAACTTAGAGAAGTTTAAAGTAGTTAATAGTTACATTAAAAAAACAACATGGAATATTTTTTTCCATTGGATTGCGACCTATGGGGTCATTACATTCGATTAAAGACACAGCAATAGAATCAGAAACAGCAGATTGATTTCATGGCACTAGGTTAAATTTACTTATACCTTTACGGCCCTCACGTACATTAAAAAACTGAACATTATGGATAATCTCAGAGCGGCGTTCTCACCAAAACTAAACGAAGAATAGAAGAATTGGGCCAATAGGTGTGTGTGCACCATTGCATGCAAAACCACTTCAGAGTATATTAGGGGTCATGACATGAGTCACTGGCATTATTATTTGGGGGGGGGTCACAGGCTGAAAAGTTTTTGGAACCACTGATTTACAACATTTAAACACCAATACGTAACAAGATGTTCACTCAGACTGGAAGTGAACACAGTGGATTAAAGGTAAACTTGTAGATGATGTTTAATATCTTGCATAAGCTGATTGTTTTGCTTCAATAGGCAATATAATCCGAAGCCATACATGGATATTAATTTGTTTTGTCGCTATGATATGTATTTTGATCTCAGTATACCACTGATTTCCATTTTATAAATCCCCAAGTTTCCCAGTACTGGGTTGTGGCTGGAATGGCATCCGCTGCGTAAAACACGCTGGATAAGTTGGTGGTTCATACTGCTGTGGCTGATATAGAGACTAAGCTAAAGGAAATTAATCCCCAGACCCATCTTTAGCTAAATATGTTATTTAATGTTCTACTGAAGAAAGTAAGTCATCTTGGGTGGCCTGAGGGAGAGTAAATTAACCGCAAATTACATGGTTCGCTTAAATTAATATCTTGCCTTAATTGTTTCACCCGCCTCACGTACTTCCAAATCTGTTGTTTTCTTCAGTGGTAGCTGGTTAGCACAATAACTTGAGTATTAGCTATTGTTTATACAATGAAATAGTAGCTGCTAAAATGACAGAAAAATCGTAAATATAGTCCAAAATGACCTGTGCGTTAGAAGTGTTCATAAGTTATGTTTTACGTCAGTGAACTAGTTAGCGTTCACTTTCATAGCTTAAAAAAAGGCTGTCAGTACGTTTTGCTACACTTCTACTTTTCTCACTTGAAAGCCAGACAGGTTTGAAATGTCTTCGTGATTAAATGATGATCGAGTGTAAACATTTACCTGAATTATCCCTTCAAAATCGCGTTTTTAAATCCGCGTCGACTGGGTTGAGTAAAGCTGCAATACTCATCATCAACTACAGATGGCGCATCGCGTCTCACTGTCTCCAAACACTCCTGAAGGACAGAGAGTTTGATGATTATAAATGATTATAAGTGTTTATTTCTCTCAGATTCAGTCGTGGTTAATTTATTCTGGTATATAAAAGAGTTGAATGTAAAACAAATGTAGAAACGCCTTCAGCCGATCAGAGTAGATGGCTGCCTGCTGATAAACAATCATAAATGTACTGTAATTACTCTATGCAATGATTTCTCGCTATAATCCCAAACTACTTGCTATATTGATCACGCAGACATTGTATCCAGTGCCATTTTTCGATGACAAGGAAGAAAACTTGCTTTTTAAGACATACTGGGAACCATTTTAAACTGAATGTGTATGTATGTGCTCACTGATATTTGCCTTTAGAGATTTAGATTTGGAAGAAGAAAGAAAACCCTTTTTCTTATGTGATGATGGTTGGATGTCCACGAATGGGACGGGGATCTAGTAATGACTGCTGTTTTAAACATATTTAAAGCCTTCCAAAGACCTCAGAAGCTGTGCCGTTTAAGCTCATGAAGTTTTTATTTAGTTTTTTCTTTGCTGTGCCTCAATTTAAAAGTCATTTTATGGTGTGATCATGATGAGATGTTGCCAATTATTTTCTTCCAGCACCCTTAAACCGGAAAAGAAAAAGAAAAAAGGACAACCATCACTTAAGTCTAATATGGAAAGGCAAATATGCATTTTATATATAAACATCTGGCCATTAAACCGCCTTCTAAGATGGGAGTGGTCTTATTGCTGACTTTAGTAGATTATTTATAATGTTAATCAGATTATAAGTGGGTTTGCTGTTCTTAGTTGTTAAAAGTAGCTTTATAGAATTAGTCCAAAATGTTTAACATTGATGATTATCGATTTAGCTCTTTCTCTGGGGCCTTTGCAAGATCCTTATTTTTGTTTTTTTATCTTGACACTACTGAATGATTTGTTTTTGTATTATTAAGATTTAAATGCTGTAGTTCCAGGGGTTCGGATGAGTGAATCTGAATAAAAGTTACACTATACTTTCAGTATGTTTGTTTTTTTTCTTTCTTTCTTTCTTTCTTTAACAATCCAGTGATGTTTCTTTGTTTAGTGTGATTGTTTTTTTTTTTTTTAAATGTGTCAATTTATGCATGAATCGCATCCAGTTCAAGATGTCTATCAAATCACTTTCAA
>CAIGQQ010006052.1:1534465-1544591 GCA_903798035.1 Danio albolineatus | reverse complement strand
AGATAGATAGATAGATAGATAGATAGATAGATAGATAGATAGATAGATAGATAGATAGATAGATAGATAGATAGATAGATATTAGCTTAAAATAATAAATGCAAAACGCCATTTCAGAAAATAACCTCAGGCGATGACATTAACACACATCAATTCTAAACACGGACACCTGACTTCCCACATGCCCCACACACACTTCCTCTTTTGTTGGTTCCTCAAAGCTTTGCTGGGGTTTTATAGTCGTGTTGTGGTTGACAATTACACTATACGTTCAAATCCCAGATATACCAACTTAGTTTGAGGTACAATTGGTTTTATATTCACACATTCCTTCATTTTTGAACATTGACAACACGTAACACTATAGTTTTTTCCACTCTACTTTGAATATTCGGTCTGAAATTGGATGCAAGTATAACTTCAAAACAACATTAGCACTGTTTAACTGACGGTGAGCAATGTTGTACTTTGATAGTCATTGGCTGCTAATAAGATTTCCATATTTAGAATTCTCAAAGAATACGTTTCTGAAATAATATTAAAAAGGAGAAAGTACGAATGTGTGGATATAAAAAAACAACAACTTTACCCCGATTCCTCTTAGATCAAGACACAACTACTAGATTGAGATAATTCAAAGCATATCTTACTCTTCCAAGCCAAGTTCATTGATGTTATCTCCCAATTTGTGGCTGAAATAATCAAAGCGCTTCCAGCCATCCTCAGTTTTGATCCAACTCCAGCCTGGAGATCTCCAGTCTTGACCCAAGAAAGGCATCTTCTTCTTCTTCTTCCACCTGCTCCAGAGACCTGAATACAAGAGACAATTATTTTAAACCATAATAACACAACAAAGGCTTAACACACATCAGACTTTATATCAGTATGGTCTGATATGACAACACACAATGTACTACAGTCAAGAATCAACAATCTTGATATAAATAACTATAATTACTATATTTCTAATAACAAAAATGGCGCACTTTGACGTTATTTTGTAAATTGTTTATAAGCTCTGGCTTGATGAACAACTACTGCCAGTTAATTTGCTTAAACGCAAAGCCTGCCAGGAAGCTTATCTTTTTAAACGTCGACAAAACACTAAAGACAGCTCTAGTATCTACCTCTATTTACGTTTTACTCGCAAAGTCTCGTATTTGTATTAATAACGGACGTATATTTAACTTTACTTACTGCGAGTCCTTTGTTATGCTGATAATTTTCTTCTTTTCTTTGAATATTGACGGAAGTAAACAGTCAGAAAAGCGGAATGTAAGTCACGCCCCCCGGCGCTTGTAATTGGCCGTCGTGTTTGTATTTATTTTGTTGCTACCCGGAATTCCCGCGCTGATTGGCCCTCGGCCCTGTCGATCACTCGTAGATTTATCCCTAGCTCTCTGTCGCGGTAGCTTCTTACACGTGACACAGACACTGCACATGTTGTCATGTTTTGATTTTGCGAGGGGGGAAGGGAAATGGATCAAATGAACGATGGAATAAACTGATCATGTTGGATAATAACATCACAAAATAAACGTTTCCTCTGCTCGCATTTGGACAGGAGAAATAACGTTAAACAGGTTTGTTTTGTATCTCAGTCAGCTTTAAGTACAGATCTTTGTATGATAGAAACTAGACCAAATACTGTACACTTATTAAACACACACACACACACACACTTAAGACGATGCACTAAACCCAGAAAAAGTAAATTGTTATATTTTACCTAGTTTTATAACTGCAATTTGATGCTAATTTACTTAAAAGTTATCTTTTTAAAGGGATCCTTCACCCAAAATGTAAAAAATTATGGATAAATAATGCTCTGTTCACTTGTTCCAAACCTGTTTGGCTTTATTTTTTCTGTTGAACACAAAATAATTTCTTTTGAAGAAATCTGGAAACCTGTAACCATTGGCTTCCATTGTTTTTCCCACTGTGGATGTCAATGGTTCCCCAGTTTTCAGCTTTCTTCAGAAATCTTCTTTTGTCTATATATCTTCAATGCTTTGCTGGGGTTTTATAGTCTATAGTTCTTGTCTATATATTTTCCGTGAACATTTAATAATCCTCTGTGGTTTATTTTTAAATGAAAATTATATATTCCAATACTAAGATATTTAAAATACAACTTTCCACACCTGCATTCATGGACAAAATAGAGAACACAAATAAACTAAAACCTTAATCTGCTTGATACCATGTTAATCAACCATTGTCTGAATGTGTGTCAGGAATGTTTAATCATCTGTTTGTTTTTCCCATTGGCAAATCACCAAACATGACAATATTGGATTGCTTTTGATTGATTTGTTTATTTGAGGGTCTGAACTCAAAACTGTTTCCTTATTAAGCATTTGAAGCCTTCATAGGTAATAAATGCCAGAGAAAACTACCATTTATGGCAAGGCTAGGGTTTCACTCACTATTGATACAGTATATAGGCCTTTTTACAGTTTCTTTATTTGACATCTGACCCATATTTGTGTCAGGTAAAACCCCACCCAGATGAAAGTCCAAACTGAGCAGCAGAACACTTGCCATAAGAAAACGACTAGGAGTAATACACAAATACCAAAGTGAACGTTACATCCATGTCACTACAATACCAGTTTCTGAACTCTAGCAAGTTAACAATAAATCTCCCTTTTAAGGTTTTAGAAAACGTCACAGATGTAAGTATAAGCTTAAAATGTGGGTAATATATTCTAGTATGTATTCAAGAAAGAATGCATGTCCAAAATCATTTAAAGTAGTATAAAGGCCACAAACACTCCCTCTGCAAGATCTAACCTGCCCTGCAGTCTGCATTTGAGAGGCCAGAGGGGTAAGTTTTCATGTGCATGTGAAAACACTGCATACAATGGTTAAAGAACATGCCAAAAATTCAGTCATGTGCAAAATTATGAACAAACGCACTTGGTTAACATTTGTAAAATCTAGTGTATTTTAATAATAAAATATGAAATTATTGCATATGAAATTAAATTTCGACTTTTAAGTCAGCAAAGCTAAAAAAAGTCTTATAACATGTAACAGTTCTGGAAAAGTGAAAAAATATATGATAAGTTCATATTTTACACAGCATGTCAGGCAGTCTGATGAAGTAACACCATTTCAATGTACAGTGAGTCAGGAAGGTACAGATAACAGTCAGTCAGGATAAACAGACACTTATCTTTGAACTGAAGTGACAATGGCACATTTTATATACACCCACACTGGGTGTGAATGTACTTGTGTTTTGTTCACCATTTCCGTTGTTACCCAACAATAGACAAAGTTGCAAATCTCAAGCCATATTTATAGGCCACCTCTGCATTCCATAGCTGGCAGGCTTGTATGATGGTGTAAAACCAACAATTGTTTCTGTAAACTAATGTATGAATATGTGCAAAGCCAGTTTTCACATCTAACAGTGAACTAAAATGCAATGGGAATACTGTTCTGTATAACTGGCTTTTAATACAGTAAACATCAAGTAACACGATATCACTCAGTAGATATAATAGAATACTTTACAGGATCAAGTACTGGCATGAAGAAAAGGCTTAACCAAAAATGGCTTGCAACAATACAGCAGATTGAGGCCCTAAAAACTGAGCTGTGGGATCCCTCTGGAATTTCCCATAGGTTTTTTTAAAATGGTGGTTTTGGATTTACGAGTAAAATAAAACCAGCAGTTAGTATTCTTATAATAAATGTTCATGTCAACATACATTACGCAAACTGTGCTATAAATAAAGATTACTACCACCAAAAGGATGTGTGCATGCCTGACGAAACACTACTGTTTATGTTTCGGAAAAACCATGAGTGGAATTACTTAATCCAATATCCTTAATATGTCTATAATGCGGTCATGTAAATGCAATAACCCATTATTCTTTATCAGTCATCATCACAACTAGATTTTTTGCCCCTTACACTGATTTCACACAGCATGTAAACTGATTAACCTGCCTATGTTAGATTGAAGTGCTCATTTGTGAAATGCGAAGTGGACTTGTCTTTACCACTTGCATCCAGAATAAGAAAGCCATTTGAAGTGCAAGTAGGAAATAGGATACAAACACAAACAGTTCTTGACCTAAAGAGTAATAAAAATGGGTCATCACATGCAGAGGAAGCAGAAGTGGTACAATCAAAATGCTGCATCTTAAGAGGATAATATAAAAGCCAAAAATTTAGCTGACACTGTTCTTCAGGTTTAAATTAAACACAACAATCGACATAACGTGTTAAACTATCTTCAAAATTCAGGGCTGCGTTCAAAATGTTGCAAAATGTTCTTTTAAATGGAAAAGGTGGTGGTTGAACATCTTGTTCTGATGACACAAGAGTTGGAAATATATGGCAGCTGAGCAGGCCGTTCTTGTGTTCTTTAAAAAAAAATCAGAGCCTGATGAAATCGGTTTAAATATGTGTTTAATACTGCAAACTATGCTCAGTGTTACAGACGCTGATCTAGGGGTCCAAAATTAAAGAGAAGTGACTTTACTTGAACCCATTATGTCTCTTTAATACCATGTGGTTTATATACAAGTTGCTTTAGGAAACCACAGCAAATGTTGGGTTTTGCTTGAAGGGATACAGCTTTGGCCGGAAGTTAACGAGAATTATTTATTTATGAAAAATACTATTCATTCATTCTCTTTTCGGCTTAATCCCTTTATTAATCTGGGGTCGCCACAGCGGAATGAACCGCCAACGTATCCACATGTTTTACGCAGCGAATGCCCTTCCAGCTGCAACCCATCTCTGGGAAACATCCATACACACTTATACACTACAGAAAATTTAGCCTACCAAATTTACCTGTACCACATGTCTTTAGACTATGGGGGAAACCGGAGCACCTGGAGGAAACCCACGCGAACACAGGGAGAACATGCAAACTCCACACAGAAATGCCAACTGACCCAGCTGAGGCTCGAACCAGTGACCTTCTTGCTGTGAGGCAACAGCACTACCTACTGCACCACTGCGTTGCCTGAAAAATACCAATTAATTGTATTTTATTTACGTCTACCCATACCCCAACCCTAAACAATCACAGATATGACAGTAATTATTCATATTGTTTATGAAATTACCCATTCTGTTGTATTTTAACCTCTACCCCAACCCTAAACCGAACCGCCACAGTAATTTAATAGCACTTTTTGTTGTACAGTGTCACAAAAAAATAGGCTTTATTGATTGGAGTATCCACAGCTGTCTCCCATCTAGACTTTACCCAAAACGTTGGACACCGTTTTGAAGTTGAATATGAAGTACAAAAATTTGTAAAGTAAGTAAAGCAAAATTAACCACAGATCTTATTTTACTTATGCTCACAAAAAGTCAAGAAGACTGGGTTTAGTGCCTAATTTTCTGATTGGCTTATAATGTGCCGTTGTCTCCAAAAACTCTTTCTTGACACTGTTGAGCCACTTTGATGATAGTAGTCAAAGCAAAGTAATTTGTTACATGACACAATTTAATCCAGATCTCGAAGAGTCTTTCCAGACTCTGCTGCATTTCTGCAGCTGTAAAGCCACTTGATAATCCGAGCGTTGCGCTCGATCACTGACGACCCTTGACGGACAGTCTCCTGCAATTCCTCCTCTTGCAAACCGTCGCTGCAGCTCGAGAATCCGTCATCCGACGTCGAGACGCTGATGCTCCTGATTTTGGAGCTGAGATCGTCCGAGAGCGCGGAGAAATTCTCTTTGCCCAGCGACTCGATGATGTCACCGTCGAGCCCGCAATATTTGAAGAACGCGTCGAAGTCCGCGAAGTTTTTCGAGTAGCGCGAGCTGATGTCCGAGCTGGAGCGCGCCACTCCTGTGCGGCTCTTGCGCTCCTGCTCTTTTGTTTCTATGACTCTCCTGTGAGGAGTCGCTCTCTGGGCCTCGTTTGTCCCGCTTGCCGTTACTTGTGAGGACTCTTTTCCACATTCCTTACTTGTGGCGCTAAGCGGGCTAAGCTCAGAATCTCCAGCTTTGTCTCTAACGGTAAGTAACGGCTTTCTGACCAGTCTCCTTCTCAGGACAGGTGCTCCTCGCAAGAGTTCACACTTCTGTCTATATAACAGAATCGAGTCCCGTTTCTTCGAGCTGCTCCGTCTCACCACGTTGCTATCTTCTTCAGGTAACTTTTTACAATCAATATTAACAGTGTTTTTAACGGAACCGTCTTCGTTTGAAGACCCTTGGCTGCTCCCAGAGGCAGACCCGGTGCTGATAACCTGTTCCTGAGAGGAACCGACCTCTTGTTGGCATTTTACATACTGTGGTTTTGTGGCTGCCAGCCTCTCCACCGCACTAACGCGTCCTTTATTCGCCTCGTTTTCTCTCTCCATCTGTTTCCTCAAAAACTCAGGTCCCTTCACAAGTATGCGTGACGGGTCCACCTCGAACGATCCCTGCGTTTTCTTCAACATTATTCCGGTATTAACAGGTTAGTACAGCGTGCTAAACCCACAACAGCTGAGTTGCTCAATGTGTTTAGGGGTCCGGTAGATGAGCAAGCATGCACAGCACTGACGCACACCTTTACCTGTTCATACTCACTCCACCCACTAACAGGTCAAGACAATGCGAGCTCTGACATGAGAGATGTCTGGGAAAAGATGAAGAAGACTTTCAGGAAGCATTGCATAAAACGTTTTCAATAGCCTATAGGGTTTTTCAAAACAGGATGAAGTTTTGTAATATTTTATAAGCAGAAAGAATTAAGTAAGTGAAGCTGGTGATAAGGGTTTTACTTTTGGATGCCAGGAAATATAATAAAAAATACAGTATTAACTGCAACAGTACATGCACGTACATTTAAATGTAAACATTTATATAAAAAAAGTAATTTATTTAATGCAATTGCACATTTAATTAACAATTTGTTGGATATTATATATTTGTAAAGAAATGTAGGAATGAGTTTCTTTACCCATTTTGTTCAGATATGGATTTTTGTTAAAATATGTTAAATAGTTTTTGTTAAATTGCTAATGAAGTTATAGCTCAGTAACCCTTACAATGTAAAAACAAAATAGATTTAGCCATTTTCCCATTTCTCACACACTCTGAGTTCTGTTAATGAATTGGATGTTGTACACATTTTTACAAACATTGCAGCACATTTATAAACAAAAATGCAAGTAAAATGAATGTATTTTGTTTGAAAATTTGTATTTTGGTGTTTTGTTTAAACAAATATATTTTTAGAAAGAAAAATGTAGCCTATTATATTCATTTAGACTATTTTTATGCAATTATTAATTATACATTTAAAGCAAAATAACTAAATAAATTGTAATGGGGCGTCACGGTGGTGCAGTGAGTATAATCGCCTCATAGCAAGAAGGTTGCTAGTTCGAGCCTCGGCTGTGTCAGTTATCATTTCTGTGCGGAATTAACATATTTTCCCCGTGTTGGCGTGGGTTTCCTCCGGGTGCTCCGGTTTCCCCCTCAAGTTCAAAGACATGTGGTATAGGTGAATTTGATAAGCTAAATTGTCTGTATGTATGTGTGTGAATGAGTGTGGATGTTTCCCAGTGATTGTTTGCAGCTGGAAGGGCATCC
Organism: Danio albolineatus; assembly: GCA_903798035.1. Classification (NCBI taxonomy): domain Eukaryota; kingdom Metazoa; phylum Chordata; class Actinopteri; order Cypriniformes; family Danionidae; genus Danio; species Danio albolineatus. The sequence continues at coordinate 1,537,023 of CAIGQQ010006052.1, read as the reverse complement.
ACTGCGTAAAACGTATAAAAACATGGCGACCCCAGATTAATAAAGGGACTAAGCTGAAAAGAAAATGAATAAATGGTTAAAATTGTAATGGGGTTAACTCTTTAACTGCCCCCACCAAGAAAAAACATTTTGAATTGCATTTCTTAACTTCTAATATTGCTATTTAACCTACTCAGTGCATTTCTTTCAACACATCCCATCATTTCTAAAATATCAACTTCTATAGCAAATGGTTGATATGTCGGTTTATGGTAAAAATACCGGAATTAATACATATACTATGAAAATATGTGCAGCAAAATATGTGTAAGTGTAGGACCAATTTATTTAAAAACAATCAAAATAAAACATTTTGGTATCATCTTTATTTTTTGAAGTATATATATCAAATATTTCAGATTTTCATTTGACACAATTTCTTGTTTGTTTTTTTACAATAAAACCAAAATCAAATGTAGTAGTTATGAACAGGATTATGTTTGTTTGTTTTTTTGTCAACCAACAATGCTTTGCCGTCTAAATTTAAAACAGTCATTCTTTAAACGACTTTAGTGGTCATTATTTCAAACAGTCAAAATATGGTCAACCATTTGGTAGAGCAGGCAGTTAAATGATTAAAACTGGCAATTCTGAGATTTTATTATTGTAAATTTCATATAATGCAGTATAAGTTAAGTTTTATAAACTAATTTCGAGAGGATCACGTGCAGATGATTGCTCGCAGCTGGTCCTGCATTATCCAATTTATGATTCACCAAACAGATGAGTCCTAAGCCACTATATATACCATAAGTTGCATATCAAAGCCATCTTTGTTTTGAAGAATCCCCCCTTCCACTCCTGCTCCTCCTTCTTTCCTAGATGGGTGGCACGGTGACCCAGTGGTTAGCACTGTTGCCTCACAGCAAGAACGTCACTGGTTCTAGTCCTTACCAAGCCAGCTGACGTTTCTGTGTGGAGTTTACACGTTCTCCCCATGCTCACATGGGTTTCCCCCGGGTTCCCTGGTTTCCTCCCACCATCCAAAAACATCCAACTTAAGTTAATTGACTAATACAAATCGTCACCATAGACATGCTCCTAGTAAGTATCTTTTCATAGCGACCACTATCCGTTCATTAGCTACCCGCAGGGGATTTCTCGAGATCTACCTGAGCTCAAACTCTCCTCTCGCCTTGAGAACGAGAGGGAGCCCTGGGCTCGAGGATCTTATGAGCTCATGCCAAACAAGCTTTATAATTAATCATCAGCTAAGTGTGAACTCTTGAAATTGATATATATTTTCTGTCTTTTTTGGTGGAGGCTGATTCATGTGTAAACAAAAAACTCATGAGAAGTCTCTGATTTTAGTTAAAAAATATGAAAACTTATAAAACAAAGATTCTTCATGTTCAAACATACCCATAATCTATTCATATTGATATTTTGAGCAGATTATGAAGGTCAAGCTTTAACTAATCATTTGTGCCAACAGATATATCTTTTAAAAAGTCTTTAATTCTTGACTTGATTCTTGTTTTTCCTCAACATCTGTTTGTATTGTGTGTCCCGATTCAATAATATTCCACCCTTTGCACAGGGTCATGTTGTCAAACAAAGTCCAAAAAATTGAAAAAACTCTTTTGACAGATCTGACCTGCTGAACTTTTGTTTGCCGAGTCCTTGTTCATAAGCGGTCATATAAGTATTGTCATATGGCAGCAGCTTATATATGAAAGAAACGCAGATGTACAGCACATAAAATGTAATTGGCTTACACATGTCTGTTCTAATTAAAAACACAGATTTAGATTTATGACAGAAAGGCTTTGGGAGGGGATCAAAATGATCGCAGGATCTCCATGAAAACTGTAGATGGCAGCAGACTAGAGGAAGAAGCGTGAATGAGAGCGAGTACATGATGAGTGCTGACTTCATAAACCCTAATAAAACTAATTATAAAATGAAATAACCTAAAATTGCTTGACTTTTCTAAAGCCATCAATATTGTCATGCCATGTAATTTTAAAGGCGGACAATAAAACAACCAATAAATGTGACTGACCAGCAGCCAAACATTTCACCCTAGCAACCGCATAGCAGCACATCAAAAACCACAGTAACACCAGCACATCAACATTTTGGAAAGATTTTTCCTGACAGGATTCCTGTGGAGTGTTCGTGCATTGTTCAAAGTGTAACCCAGAATTCGTTTCTTCACTCAACCAAGAATCAGGAATCTGTGCAGATGTAATTTATGTGCGCGAAGAGGCCTGCTGTACAGTGAGCTGGAAAGTATCCAATAGCAGTACATTAAAAACCAATATACGGCTTTCTCCGGCCTCCCAAAATCGTGGATCCAGATGCAACGGGGAGGGAATCATTATCATGTCAGTTTGCTTCGAAACATGTGAACATCTTTCACCATTCTGCATCACTTACAACCCTTAATAACTATAATTGTATACAGATAGTTCACTTATAATGACATTGAATAGTGAGCTCAGTTTAAATCTTCAATGCCACAATGAGATGTTCTCCAAAACACCCCCCTAGCAGCCCTTCATCGCATACTGTAT
>CAIGQQ010006052.1:1478126-1524465 GCA_903798035.1 Danio albolineatus | reverse complement strand
AGTACTTTTAGCCTAGCACCTCATGTATGTTTTAGAATAGAGAATATTGGTATCATGGTCATTTTATTGTGGAGGTTTGACTGCAGTGTTGTGGTTGCACAAGGTACAAACATGAAAATTGCGAGCACACACACACACACAAAAGCATGTTTCTTGCAGTTCAAAAATCCTGAAAGTCGAAACCTTAGCCTCATGAGCCAAAATGCAGAGAAACACTGTCAGATTGATTCCAGCCTTTAAGTGTAAAGCCAGATATATTGAAATGTGGATGCTGGGCCAACGCTATCTCATTGCATACGCTTAACTTGCGATTTTGTGGCTGTAACAAGCCCCTATAGTAACGTGTGTATATATGCATAGAATGAGTTTTGGCCCTACACAACTTGTCAGTAGTTTGGCATCAGTTCGATTTTTCTTCGTCTTTTTTACAATGCAAGTATACCAGGCCTGCCTCTTATTTCTGCCTAAAAATAAGATGACTGTGTAATATCTTGTAATAACCCGGTGTCCATTATAAAACATTTTAAACTACTTTTGAATGCTTCTGTATCTTCATAAAAAGTTTTCAGCACAGATAACAATAATAAATCTGTCTTGAGCTGAATATTATCATGTTATATTGATTTCTGAAGGGTCATGTGACATCGAAGACAAAAGTAATGATGCAGAAAAATGAACTTTAAATAACAGGAGTTAATTAAATGTCAAGTTATGCTGGATAAGAAAACATTTTGTATTTAAATTCATAATTGTTCAGTTTTTACTGTATTTTTCATAAAAAAACTTTGTTCTTAATTGTTCAGTTTTTAACTGTAATTTTCATCAAACTTTTTATATGTTCAGAATTTGTAAGTTTTTACTATTTGTGATCAAATAAATTTTTTATAATTAATAATTGTTCATTTTAATTGTACTTTTGATTAAATAAATTTTATATTCATAGATGTTCAGGTTTTGCTGTATTTTTCATCAAAAACATTTAGTTAATAATTGTTCAGTTATTACTGTATTTTGATCAAATATATTTTATATACTTCATAATTGTACAGTTTTTGACTATTGCTGATCAAATACTTTTATATAATTCATAATTGTTTATTGTAATGTACTTTTGATTAAATACAATGTATATTGTTCATAAATGTTTAGGTTTTGCTGTATTTTTCATCAGAAATATTTTATGTTAATAATTGTTTCCATTATTACTGTATTTTTGATCAAACAAATTTTATATAATTCATAATTGTTCATTTTAATATACTTTTGATAATTTTTTTTATTTTTGATCAAAAATATTTTGTTCATAATTGTTCAGTTATTACTGTTTTTTATCAAATACATGTTATATAATTAATATTTTTTCAGTTTTTACTGTATTTTTGATCAAAAATGAGATAGTATTCATAGATGTTCAGGTTTTGCTGTATTTTTCATCAAACATTTTGTTAATAATTGTTCAGTTATTACTGTATTTTGATCAAATATATTTTATATAATTCATAATTGTACAGTTTTTGACTATTGCTAATCAAATACATTTGTATAATTCATAATTGTTCGTTTTAATGTGCTTTTGATCAAATACGTTTAATATTATTCATAAATGTTCAGGTTTTGCTGTAATGTTTATCAGAAATATTTTATGTTCATAATTGTTCAGTTATTATTGTATTTTTGATCAAACACATTTTATATAATTCATAGTTGTTCATTTTTTACTGTATTTTTCATCAAAAACATTTTACATCATTCATAATCATACAGTTTTTACCAAATTTGTGATTAAATACATTTGATATAATTCACAATTGTACAATTTTTACTGTGTTGTTGATAAAATAAATTTATATAATTCAGTATTGTACAGTTTATACTGTATTTGTCTTTAAATACATTTATATGAATCAGAAATTTACAGTTTTTATTGTATTTTTGATCAAATACATTTGACACAATTTATAATTGTTCAGTTTTTACTGTATTGTTGATCAATTATAAATGCACAGAATAGGATATGAAATCTCACTGTTTCCAAACCTTTTTCCTTGTAATGTAAGTCTTTAAATGATGCTCTTCTGCTGTTTGTGTGTGTTTATGCATGTTTGTGTGAATCATCATGCTTTATGTGTGTGTGTCTTCAGTGGAGAATAGACAGTGCCGCCACGTCCACCTATGAGATTGGAAACCCCCCGGATCACCGCGGCCAGGCCTGCATGAAGAAGCATGGCGTTTCCATGAGGCACGTGGCGCGGCAGGTACGGCGGGGTCTTGATTAGCACTCAACATTAGAGCCGTGTTTTCTGTGTGTGTGTTACAGTGGGTTATAGACTCTGGTGCCACCTCTGATTGGAATACTGGCAGCACTCCTGATGCCCGTGGTCTGGCCTGCCTCAGGAAACATGGCATAGAGACAGATCACAGGGCAAGACAGGTACTGCAGATGAGGGATTTCGTTTATACATGTGTTATGAAACTTAGAGGCCAGCTATTTTCTTTGGGCAAGAATACTATTGTTTAACTACTAAACATTTACTGGCCACTTTATTAGATACACCTCATTTGTACCAGGTTGAACCAATTTTCTTTCACTAACTTTCATATAAACAAACAGTACTTTCTTATAAATCACTTTTATAAGATGTTTGAAAGCAGCCAGGTTCTAATAGTAAAAATCCACCCACTTTATTTTTTGTTATCACAATAAAAGAACAAGACATTTTAGAAAAAAAACATGGAAAGTCTAGGAATTTTATATATATATTTTATATATATCTTTTTGTCCAAGTAGTCATGGAATATCTTTTGAAAAACATTTACTTTCTATTAATCAAAATGTTTTGCCTGTTGTTATGGTTGGGCTATTTTTCACTGCTCTTTTTTTTCCCTATTCAACATGGCAATCCACAATCAAATGTGCTCACTAGGCTGTACCTCTTAAATTATGGTCTGTTTTTTGTCTGCTCCATGCTCAACCAGTTCCTCCTAGATTTTGCATGAACGGTTTTAGATTTGTGCTGCCTAAAATAATTTTTGCTGCAACCTTTCGCAAAATTTACATCATTGTTTGCTGTGAAAATATTAGCAAATTTACACATCTTAGTAATTCATTACTTTTTTGACTTCTGTAATTCACATAAAGGGAACATTGAGAGAAACAAAGACAGAAAGGGTTTATAATCTAAAGCTCACTCACCCCAGGAGAAGCACTGTGCTAAATGTCTGTGAGAAATCTATGGCTGTAAAAACAAATTGCTGGCTCCTTAAATTTTATTCCCATTTGCTGAGTCACAAAATTCTGGTGGGTCTGCTCAACACAACCAACTGTTTTTCTCTTCATTATAGATTATGGAAATTCAGCTTTTTAGTCAGTGAAAGTGAAAAGGAATTTAACACTTGGCTAAGAGTGTGAACTCTGAGTGATGATCTCTTCGCCATTAGCATAGACAGATATATAGACACATCTCCATAGACTCTCCGTCTGAGCATTTGTTTTTAAAAAAAGCATTTTCTGAAGGAGCTTATTGGCAATCTGTAATAATGCTAAAGCTGCTATTGCCTCTATCTGTCTTCACTGATGCTGCATTCACACGCTGCCAGAATTACTGTAAATAGGAATTTACGTCTCTCTCTCCCACTTTTTGTCTCGCACAAACACCAATATAATTCATCTTTAGAAGAAAAAGATATTGAATATGAAAGCAATATGAAGTTGATTACCGTCTCATTTACATTTAAAGTAAAAATCACCAATTTCAGCAAATATTAAAAAAATGATCTGTGTGGGCTATTTTGAGTTGAAACTTCTAATGGAGTCTGTGGTGATATCAGATTAGTTTTATGTCTAGTAGAAAGGGGCATAATAGGTGACTTTTAAAGGGATAGTTGACCCAAAAATGAAAATTCTGCCATCATTTACTCACCCTTGACTTGTTTTAAAGCAGTTTGAATTTTTCTTTGTTCTGTTGAATACAATGGTATATTTTAAATAACATTGGAAACCTGTAACCATTGACTTCCATAGTATTTGTTTTTTCCTACAGAGGAAGTCAACAGTTACAGGGTTTTAGCTTAATATCGTCTTTTGTGTTCAACAGAAGAAAGAAACAACTAAGGGTAAGTAAACTGTCATTTTGAGGAGAACCATCTCTTTAATTCATTATTTTTTCGTCAACTTAGTCCCTTATTTATCAGGGGTCACCACAGCAGAATGAATCGGCAGCTATTCCAGCATATCTTTTATGCAGCTGCAACCCAGTACTGGGAAACACCCATACACACTCATACACTCATACACTACAGCTATTTAGTTTACTCAATTCACCTATAGCGCATGTGTTTGGATTGTCGGGGAAACACAGGAAGAGCATGCAAACGCCACACAGAAACACCTCCTGGCCCAACCGGGAGTCAAACCAGCGACCTTCTTGTTGAAATAAATGTAGAACAGAAAAAAAAAACCCTTATGAATAACATACAAATTCGGACTCTCTTCTTAAGTTTTGTTGAGTCTGTTCTCAGTTTGCTGTTATCAGCATCAGCACCTTGCTCTTGTGCTTCTGCTGCTGTAGTTCATCTGCTTCAGGTTTTGGCGTGTTCTTCTTTTGATGCTCTTCTTCTAAAATCTGTTGCTACGAGCCATTATTTAAATGACTGCTGTCTTTTTATCAGCTCAAACCACCAGTCCGGTTACTCACTTCTGACCTCTGGCACCAGCAATGCATTTTTACCTACAGAACTGGACTCACTTGATGTTTTCTCACCATTCTCTGACTGTAAACCCTTGAGATGCCTGTTGATGAAAATCCCAGTAGATCAGCGGTTTCTGAAATACTCAGACCAGCCAACAATCATGTCTTACTCAAAGTCATTTCAAATTTTCCCCCGATCTCATGCTCAGTTTGAATTTCAGCAGATCATCTTGACCAAGTCAACAAATATAAATGCATTGAATCACTCTTATGTGGTTGTCTCATTAGGAATTTATGTTAGATTAAACTTAAGTAGTCCTTAATAAAGTGGCTGGTATGTGTAATTAAATAATTAATGATCAAAGTGCAGTTGAAATTAAAATTCAAACCAGTGTGTTTACTATAATAAGAAAATGCATGGTTAGCCTATTATCAGTTTCACTGCGCAACAAACAGTTTTTGTACTGCAAAGAAATGAAAAAGAAAACAAAAAATTTGAAGCGAATAATACTGGAAGACTGCGTTAAAAGTGAGGTGGATAGAGGAATGAGCGCAAGAAGCTTTCAGCACAGTATCGCTGTGCATTACACTATGAACGACACATTTATCATCATTTCAATAACTTCAGTCAGTGTCACTCATGAAACCTTGCACGTACACGTATTAAGTCAGTTTTGGCGAGAGAGCATGTATGAGTATTATCGAACCACAATTTACAGCCAAACGTACTTCATCTTTGTCACACACCATAGAGGTTTTATCTTTTCCCCTTATTTTTAAGCTCTTTCCAATAAATTGATTTCGACAGGCGTCCTCTGCCTGTCTGCTATTGACCCTTCTTCTCAATCTCCCTCTGTGTTTTCTGCCGTTTTTCATCTATCATCTGCGTTTCCTGAAGAAATTCTCCATAGAGTTTGTTGTTTTGAATTGGCTTCCAAATAGTGTTTGGTCTGTATTTTGATAAAACACAGTTGCTTCATAATGTATCATCAACGTATCCTTCGTAGCATATCCATAAATCACGAATAGATCATTTAATGAGAACTATAACCTTTTCCCAAGAAGCAGTGCTGTTGCTGGGTGGGAAACACAACTGCCCTTCTTTTTATTGATAATGGTGGGGATTTTCACCATGTATGCACAAGTTGGTCTTTCGGTGGTTGTGCCACTATATAAGAACCTATAAAATACAGTTTAGTTCTTTAGCCGTTCTATGGGTTGTTAAAGGAACGCTTCACATTTTTGAAGCCACCTAGAGGTAAATAGTTGAGCTTTACCAGTTTTGAATCCATTCAGCCGATCTTCAGGTGTGGCGGAAGCACTTTTAGCTTATCATAGATCATTGAATCTGATTAGACCATTAGCATCTTGATGAAAAGAAAAAAGTTTTGATCATTTTCCTTTTTAAAGCTTGACTCTTTTGTACTTACATTGTGATTATTAAAACTAAAAGTTGCTATTTTCCAGGTCTATATGGCTAGAAAAAAGCACTGTGTAATATTGTGGCAGCTGCAGTCAAGGTATAATGGAAAAGTTCCTTGATTATTGTTCCAGTATAAGAGTATGTTTTCTAGCTATATTGGTCTAGAACAGTGTTTCTCAACTGGTGGGTTGCGACCCAAAAGTGGGTCGCAGGAACATTTTCAGTGGGTCGCGGAGTGTGTGGTCAAAAAAACAACAAAAGTTAAATTTTTAACTTGTTTTGCGTATACCGGACTTTTATTTTGAAATGCGCGCACAACAACCGATCCCTTTGGAATCGACGTGGAAAGCGTCACGTTGCCGAGCCACATAGAGAGTCAGCTCGTGGAGCTTTCATGTGATAAGACGCTGAAAAAGAAATTCAGTGAAGTGCGATCAAACCCATCCCATTCAGAACTACGTATTTGTATGAAAGTGGCTTATCTTCCTTGGTGCAGCTTGACTCCAAGCAAAGGAACAGGTTGTACATAGAGCACGATCTTCGGGTAGCACTGTCTACCATCACTTCTGACTTTGAAACTCTTATCAGTAAAGCACATACTCAGTTATCTCATTATCTTCCCAAATTACTCTTAAGTGAAACATATGTTTATAATTGCTGTCATATTAGATGTAAAAATGGTTATGGATGTTTTAATCATTTTACAATTTGCTGGTTTGTTCTGTTCAACAGGATCAGTGTTAATGTTTTATTAACAGTTCAGTTTTGTTTAAGGTAAAAACCTTTCCTTACCCTAACCACTGTTTACAGTGTTTGTCGTTTTTACTTTGTAATATTTCTACAATTTGATACATTTTGTTAAATGTCAGCAATAACATATTGTTTATTTGTAAGTCTTGCTGATTTTCTCATGATTTTTCTTTCACTACTTGTGTATGTTAACAAATAAATACAAATTAATTATAATTCCTAAAATTATATTACAGTTCCTAAAAATTTGGGTCGCGGCTTGATGACCATGTAAAAATGTGGGTCCCGTGGCCATACCAGTTGAGAACCACTGGTCTAGAAAATAGCAACTTTTTAATTTTGTCAGTCGTTGTACATGATATAACAACTGCCCTACAAGCATAGCTTCTTTTTATTAATAATCGTGGGGATTTTTTACCACATATGCACAAATTGGTCTTTCGGTGGTTGTGCTACTAAATAAGAACCTATAAAATCCAGTTTAGTTCTTTCGCTTTTCTATGGGTTGTTAAAGGAACACTCCACATTTTTAAAGCCACCTAAAGTTGAACAGTTTTAATCCATTCAGCCAATCTCCAGGTTAGGTTTGGATTAGGCCGTTAGCATCTTAATGAAAAAAAAAAAAAACAGTTTTGATTTTTTTACTTTTTAAAGACTATTTTGTACTTACATTACCCCTCGTGATCGTAAAGCGCTTTGGGTGTATGGCTATACACGATAAATGCGCTATATAAAATACACACATTACATTACATACTAAGACTGACAGAAAATTTAAAGTTGCTAATTTCTGGGTTTATACTGTATGGCTAGGAAACAGCACTGCATATCGTTGTGGCTGCTGCAGTCATGGTACTATGGTAAAGTCACTTGATTATTATGCTTTGGTTTTTAAAGTGTATAATTTCTAGCTATATTGGTCTGGAAAATAGCAACATTTCATTTTCCGTCAGTCATAGTTTACTACGGAAGAGTCAAGCTTTAAAGTCTTTTTTTGACATTTTAACTTTTCAAGATGCTAATGGTCTAATCAAATTCAATGATCTATACTATACTACGCTAAAAGTGCTTCCGCAAGAGCTAAAGAACTGATGGCTTTGGTAAAAACTGGTAAAACTCAACTGTTTTACTGTAGGGTACCCATTTCCAAAAAAAAACGTTCCTTTTTAAGGTTGTTTATGGCACCAATATAACTAAGAATCTCACAAAAATTATTCAATTGGATTATATATTCATTATTCATTTTTATTGGATTTACTAAATATTTGTAAGGTAACTAGCTGCAAACAATTTATATGGGCTGAATTTAAACAAACAAATTAAGCTGAACATTATCAACATTGTTTAACTTACCTAAAAATAAATTATAAGTCCAATGAATCATTTTAATTTAGTGCTGCTGTAGTTCAGAAAAACAGTTCTTTAAATGTTCTCTAACTTTCCCCTTTAGTTGGGAAAAGGATTCAAATACAGTGTATTAAAATACAGTGTAAAATACAGTAAGATTTCTCAAGTGATCTTAGCATATCACTCCAGTTTTGTCTTTACATTGTTATTGAGGATTGATTTCTGTTATTTACTTACAATCATAGTTGTATAATAATAATAATAATTATGATGATGATGATAATGATAATGATTATTATTTTATTTATAATAAATATAAATATTTTTAATAATTCCAATTTTGGTTTTGTCCATATTTTACGTAAAGTTTGGGTAAAACAACAAACATATTTTTAGAATGTACATGTTTAATGGTCCTTTTTTTAATATTAACTAGATGTAACCTTGCAACTATTTATAAACTTGAAGAGGGGGGGCATATATGGGGTGCTTCGCCCAGGGTGCCATTCAAGCTAGAACCACCACTGTTGCGGACACTGCCATATCGATGCTGAAACAATAAGTTGTGCAGCTCTTGATTGGTGGACCCTTTATACCTTTTCAAAATTTGGAAAGAAATGCAAATGGAAGCCTCATTGTCGTCTGCTCAGTCATTAATAGGGATGTAACAATCGGAAATGTTATTAAATAAGTTAATATGTATTTGGAGATTGATAACTGATATAATGGACAATCAATGCAAGTCTTGATTTCATTCTTTCTAAGCCTGATTGCAGCAACAAAAGGCAGATAACATTTAAAGTATGCACTAATCAGCAGATACTGATATACCAAAATCAGACATCTCTAATCATTATACATAAAATGCATAACTCCGTGAACATTCTGAACTCATGAACTAAATTCTGATGTTTTCTTAACCATTTGAATGTTATTAGTTCATATTAACATTAACTGAATTGGCTTTAGTTTCAACAAAGTCTTCATATTCCTTCTACAATTACAGTAGCTGTGTTAAAAGGTTTAGCGGATGTTACATCTTGCAAGATTTTAACTATGCATAACTTACAAACTGTAGATGTAACGCAATTTTATTATAACTTTTATTATAAATTTTCACTAGACATTTTTTAAAACAGCACAAATTCCCATCCAGTTATGATTGACAGGACTTAATCATCTTTGATCATAGGCTCTTTTTAGATGATCAAACCGTGCTCACTGTTTACATGTGCTTTGTTGCTGGACATTTTTTGCATTACTTTGGTCTAAAAATGACATATTATCAAAATACAAAAATAAAAACACTCGAAATACGCAGCACAAAATGTTAAAGCGTGGCCACTGCATCACCTTGCCTGTAACATCCACGGTTTGACCTATTACATGTGAAACTGAGGGAAAACTCCTTACTTGCGTGCTTTCCTCCCCCATATTCCAGACGTCAGTCAGATATTTCAGTCATGTGGCCGAGCTTTAGTTTGGCCTTTTGAGGTCAGGTTTTACAGAGCTGAGCTTACACCAAAGACATCTTTGTCCAATTGACCTCACACAAATCAACAATTATACAAGCAAAAAGCTATAGCCAAACAGGCTTTTCTCTTGTTTTTTCACCCCTCATGCATGTTACGTTACATTTTTTTGTAGGTTTTTCGTCTTCTGTTGTTTTTATAAATTGGAAACATCCTATTATGAGCGACTCTGTGCAGTGGCGTCCCGGATGAATCATGCTTTCTTGCTCAATATATGCGCACACATACGTACAGCCACAGATGTGCTTTGATCCGTTTCTGTACTTCACGTCTTGAGTGAGGGAAGCGAATGTTTGAGCAGACAAAGACAGCACGTCTGCTCGCTCTCCAGACTTTTCCTTATGTTCTCTGGAGTTTGTCCAAGCTTACGACGTGCTCTTTGGGCTGCAGATTTGCTTCTTTCAATGAAAGACAGGAAGAATTAGAGAAGGGGGGGTTGATAGTGGCTGAAAGCGCTGCCCCGTGCTTATAGGGTCACTGCAGGACAATGTGCATGAAGCATTGCATACGTTACTCATGCAGTCTTTCTTTTTCTTAGGTCACCAAAGATGACTTCATGAGTTTTGATTACATCCTCTGCATGGACGAGAGCAACTTAAGGTATGTGCAAAGGTTACATTGGGATTTTGGAGGAGTTATAATCATAAATTGGGATATTCATATAATCCTTTGTGAGATACAGTACCATCACCATGCCCAAAAACATTCCATTTACAATAAATGTTCTTTCGAACTGTCAGAATCCTGAATGGTGAAAAACGCCAAAAAATACAAAACGCAAACTCTTTCTAACATTAGTAATCGATTATGCAAAAATTGCACATCTTGTCAGGGAAGCACAGTTCTGTGGTCAGTAGTAAATCGCCAGATACTATCACTACCAGATCTCCAGCTTGTCAGTGAACTACAACTTTGTGTAGTAAACACTGCTCACTCTGAAAGCATGTGCTGGAGTTTTATTAATAATTACAGAACTGGGAACAGGCCTGACTTTGTTTTCTATTGCATTAAATGTTTTGAACAAAGATTTGTTGATGCCATTTTGTGAAGTGCTTGCATTAAATACAGTGCTTAGCATAATTGAGTACACCCCATTTAGAAAATGAATATTTTCATCCATTTCTCAGTGAATATAGGCAATGTATTTTGGTGCATTAAAACAAAACAGATTTTTCAAACAGATATAGTTATTAAAATAATATTTTAGTCATCAAACATATTTAAAAAATAGAAAGATAATGTAATTAAATTCAAGCTAAATATTGCACAAAAAGAGACAACCTACGAAATTGCAGCTAATTTTTAATTTGCTTCTTTTGATTTTTTTCTCTTTTTAAATTTGTATTTAATATTTTTCTATAACATAAATTAGGGTGTACTAGTTTTTGGACCATAACATAATAGTTATTTTGTTAGATTAGATCCAGATTTGGCTTCAGGACTGACTAATCTAATATTGTATAGCTTCCTATTAAAAATAAGAATCACAAAGGGGGGTGTATTTATATATGCTGAGCACTGTACATTACATGTTGCAGTTAGACTGCTTTCATATTTTGCTTCCTGCTTATGACAGCTAATGTAAAATAAAGCATCTGGTATCATTTAGGCAATACTGATGTGTAAAAAAAATAAAAATCAATGATGCTGAATTCTGGTGCTGATGTTTGAGGTTGGCTCAGGTGCCATTTACACTAGTGCATTTTCTTTTGAAAATGCCTGTTTTTAATTTTTGAACCTTCTATAAACATTTTAATATGTGGTAGATGCGTTGGGTGGGAGGTAGGGTTTTGAGCTTCTTTTTGTAATAAGTTAAATTTACTTCAAAGAGAAAATGGTTCATCCATTTGTTGTAAGGATTTAGGCAGTACTAGTGGTATGTTTTTCAATGAAAATGAAAATGAAGAGTAATAAAAAAAAGGCTGTTTTGTTATGGTTACGCCTGGCATCCTTATTAAGCTTTCAACCCAAGAAAGACTAGAGCTGTACTATATAACCTTTCAGCATCAAAATCACAATGTGCACTTCTGCAATAGTCACATCGCAGGATCTGCAATGTCGAATCACTATTATAGTTGAGCAGGACCAAAAAAAAATTGAAATGATTGTGGTGTAAGTGTAAGTGCAAAGTTTAACCTTAAAGTTACCAAAAAAAATGCATCATTTGCATGTGTTTCAAGGCCGGTGACTGTATGCATTTCAAGCCATTTTAAAGTTAAGTAACTTACTGTATCTAATGACAATTACACGGTCTTATTTATTTTACATTTAATTATTCAATTTATGTGTCTGAAAACTTGCAAAAAAGCCATAAAGCATTTATTTAATCTGTAACTTTATTTTACTGTATTAATCATTTCTTGTGATTTGTTTTTTTTTACATTTTATGCAAATGCAGTCCACCACAAAATCATCCTATTTTCATCCAAATTTATCCTGAAATTATTAATTCTTTTCAAATAGAACTATTCTTTTATCTGTTAAAATTATTCTCAATGTTGCAATATACCTGGCAGAAAAAGAAAATATTGACATGTTAGTTTTTTCCAATATCGTACAGTCCTGCTAAAGACTCAGTTTTAAATTGCAGTATAGATGGACTGAAACGCAAACTTTTGACAGCAGAGGCACGGCTGTCCACAAACGCTCTCTGATTGGTCTGTTGCATATCGTTCCCTGATTTGTCAGTACCCTCTCATATCACCGTTACACATCTGGAAGACTGCAAGTATGGATGCAGGCAAAATATGCACATACCCAATGACCATTGGTCACGTATCATTCATTTTAGGCTGGATGGTGTGGATGGAGATTTCACTGAAACACAATTTTAACAGTTTTAAAATGAAAATGCTCAACTGTAAATGGCACCTCAGTACATCCCTAGTAAATATATCGATATTTCTGCAAATAAACACTCTTTTGGACGTAAAAGCTATAATGGATGCTGTTCAGTGAATCTCTGTGAACACAAATAAACTGGAGGAGACGTGAATGAATATGAATTCACATTCTTATCCTATTCAGAATGTCAAATATTACTGATTGATAATAACATGCACGTGCAGGAAAAATGTTGGTTGCGAAAAGTGGGACCAAGTTCACTTCTCATTGAGTTTACAAACACAAAAATGACGAGCGGTAGTGAGGCCCTTGGCTTTTTTTGTTGACAGTTTAAATAGCCTCGGGCTCCCACCTTACCCCTCCGCCTGTCTCTCTGACAGGAGAATGATGATTGATGATTCCAAAACTGAGTGAATGAATTATATTATGGATCTGTCAACACTGTGAAGTTTGCATCCACTAGTCTGTGGCCCCATCATTTGAAAGTGAAGTCAATGGTGCAGGAAGGAGATTTTTCTGGAATATTGTCAGAATCACATGTTTCTGCTAGATCCAGCGCTTATTAAGAAGATTACCGAGTTCTTTAGATTCTTCGTCTTTGCTCTGACTTGGCTTTTCTCTTCTTTAGCTCAGTGTGACGTACTGACTCAATATAACTCTTAATAATGCTTAGCAATGACTGTGTCTTGGGTTAATTGACGTTTAAAATATACATGTACAGTCATCGACTTTTGTATTTTTTGTTCTATAATAATGATGGTATTTGGTCTGAGCTGATAATCCTAAAGGTCAAAGGTTTGAACCTGGGAGAGATGATCCCTAAACTAGCGAGTTAACGAGACGCCGAGATGCTCATTAAACAGGCATTCGTTCAGACCAGAGGTTTGCAAACTTTTAGATGCCACTGACCTCGAAATATGATTAGCGTTCAGTGAGGTACTACCTAAACTTTTAAAGGCTAAAAATAAAACTAATTGTAGCAATTGCAAATCAGAAACATTTACCCCTGCTTACGTGCAACATGATCCTTTAGAATTCATAATGCTGATTTGTTATTGTTGTTAACCAGATTTTCATTCTATGAAAGATCTTTTCTAGTTTAACTCTTTTTATTGACAATACCCCGTCAGAGAGGTGTTAAAATTGTGGGAAAGAAAAACCATAATACATTATTTTTACAATGTTAAGGAAAGAAATACTCGATGGTAACACATTCCTTATTCTCTGAACCATATTGAGATGTAAATAAAGTAAGTGAACAACATCAACAACAACAACAAAAAAATAAATAAAAATATACAAATAAAGGAAACCAAACAGTAACAAAAAAAAACATACATCCACATATAATAATAAATTAACAAATGACAACCAAGTGAGCCATTACCGTTGAATATAAGATATCACACAACTTATTTTCCTAATACACTCCTAGACGAGTTTGCATCATTCAAAAGCAAGAAGAAGAATGAAAGATCTTTTCAACTGAATGCAAATTAGGTGAGTTTATATTAAGTTGGAGTGGCTGTCTGTAGTATTGGTAACCTAGTGACCAACAGTAAACAAGTCACCATTAGCAGAAACAGCAGATTAATTATGTGCTTTTTCAGAGCACTTTTCGGCACAAGTCCAAAATAGAGATGTTCTGATACCCTTTCTGACTTCCTGATATCGATTCAGATTCCTGGACTCAAATTGTCATCCAATACAATGTTCTGTAACTGAAAAAATGTTCAACAATGAATTCTATATAATAATATAAGAAAAAAATATCTTTAAATATTCAGTTTCATAATCAATTTTGTTAAATAAAAGGTATTCAAATGCGTAAATGCAAAAATTACTGGTCCTCTAAAACAATAAACTCAATTTTTTCTTTAAGCTTGTTGGCTTTTCTTTTCCAAACTTGGTTGATTTTTATCACGGCTCATTGTTCTGTGCGCTAGTCTTTAGTAACACCATTACATTTATCAGAATGACATCTTTAAATGCTTTACTAAGTTACTTATGTCAGAATTGCAGAAAACAGTGTTTCTCAACCACGTTCTCGGAGGACCACAAACACTGTATGTTTTGGATGTTTCCTTTGTCTGTTACATCCTCTCCAGGTCTTTCAGTATCTGCTAATGAGCTGATGATCTGAATCAGGTGGGTTTGGTTAAGGAGACATGGAAAATGTGCAGAACTGGTGGTCCTCCAGGAAGATGGTTGAGAAACACTGGTCTAAACGACTACAAAGCAGCGGACATACTGCTGCTCTTCTTCGTTGCTCCAAACCGTGGTTGCTTGTGGCAACGCAACACTTCCTGTTTTTGCTTTCTTTTTCTGGTTTTTTAAAAATGGTAATGAATCAGTTTATGGTTTCAGGTACTCATTGATACCAATGGCAGATTGTTTGTGGTATTAGAATCAGAACAACCCTAGTCCAAATCCACCGAGTAGGTGTAAGAACATTTTACTAGCAACTCTGGCATGAGTAACTTAATAAAGCATTTAAAGACGTCATTCTGATAAGTGTAATGGTGTTACTAAAGGCTATCACACAGAACAATGAGCCATGCCAGAATCAACCAAGCTTAGGAAAGAAAAGCCAATGAGCAACAAAGATAATACAATATTATTGAGTTTATTGTTCTAGATGACCACTTTTTTTTTTCAAAATTAAACTTTTCGTCACTCATCTCTCATGCAATACTTTAAAATGTGCATTAACACTGGGTGATAGACACCTACCTATTATTGAAAACAACTTTGCTGCTTAATGTCTTTGAATAAAATTGAAGTATTTATTTGACATACGTTTTTGTAACATAATTAATGCCTTAAACGTCAAACAAATTTTTTTTGGTGTAGTGTACTGTACTGTGAAATGGTGTAGTGTAATGAACTGTGAAAAATTAAATCATCTTTATTTTCTGCATCTCCATGATCACAGGGCCCTATTTTTAGTAATCATTCATTCATTCATTCATTCATTCATTCATTCATTCATTCATCCATCCATTCATCCATTCATATATTCATTCATTCATTATCTTCTGGCTTAGTCCCTTAATTATCAAAGGTGTTGTACTTAATTAACAGCAGAATCAACCACCATCTTATCCAGCATATGTTTGTTTGTTTTTTTTGCTGCGGATGCCCTTCTAGCCGCAATCCAGTACTGGAAAACACCAATACACACTCACATTCACACACACGCACTCATACACTATGGGCAATTTTGTTCATCCAATTCACCTATACCGCATGTCTTTTGACTGTGGTGGAAACTGGAGCACCCAGAGTAAATAACATGCACAAAACTCCTCAAAGAAATGCCAACTGGCCAGGCAGGACTCGAACCAGCGAGACCTTCTTGCTGTGAGGCAACAGTGCTAACCACTGAGCCACCGTGCCACCCTTTTATTTATTACATTATTATTTTTTCACTACTTTTCTTCTTAGTCCAACCCCACTTCAAGCCACCAACCGCCTGCTTTGATATTGTGCGCCCCTAGAAGTTGTTTGTTTTTAATATTCTTGTCATACATAATCAGCCTCACTGACAGTCATTACTCAGGCATTTTTATGTGTGTTTTTATGAATTATTTATTCATTTATTTTGTGTATGTGTGTGTTGCAATGTCTTTGTCCTGGGAGAGCATTGCAGAAAGAAAAGAACAGGCAGATACTGTCAAGTTTAATTCCTGCTTAAATCATATTTCCGAATTAGTCTGAAAGAACTGAAGAAATCGAATCATTGATATGATTGTGCAACCGTCCACTGGCTGCACAGGATCTAAAGTTTGTGTCTTTTTTTTTTTTTTTACAGAGATCTGAACAAGAAGGCAAGCAGCGTGAAAAACAGCAAAGCCAAGATTGAGCTGCTCGGCTCCTACGATCCTGAAAAACAGCTTATTATCCAAGACCCGTACTATGTAAGTGTACACACATGCACACAGCGGGATCCGTCCCAAACCCTGGACACTCATTGCCAAATATTCAATGAAAGTGGCATCAGGCCAAAAAAGAAAAAAATGTTGTTGAAACCTTATATGAATTTCCCAGAAACTGTGTCTCAAATCCGATGCTCTGTAAACCTATGGTGCGTTGATATGATGTCTTCCGAATCTCGTACTCTGTATTTCATCTAAGTTCGACTCCTGCTGCTTTACTAGTGTGGGAAACCTTTCAAATCAGCCGAGCGTTGTTAGATTATTTCGATGTTTCCCACAACCATCACTCCCTTTTAACATTCATCTTCATATGCTGTCATTGTTTGAAAGAAAGATTCTTTGGTGATTCATGATGATTCGTTATTTCACGTTTTGATTATTACTTTGTTGGATGTTGAAATACTTAAAGCAGATAGAATTAAAGTCAAAGTCATGATGTTCTTTGACAACCTCAAAAATGAATATCCTCCTTGGTGCTTTCCAGTTGAAATATCTAAACATCCTTGAAGTCCATGTGAATCAGACGTTGCTGAGACTGGAATCCAACTGAAGTGGAATATTGAGTAGAGGGTGGGGCTTTCTTTTGGCACATCATTACTAGGGATGCACCGATCCTGATACTTGGATCGGATATCGTTTCGATACTGCATATTTTTTATACTGCAAGCTGGTACTAATCCAAATCCGATCTTGCATGTGCACTATATTCTGTGTAATTTATAAGCCAACAAAAACCATGAAGGTAGCCCTTTAAAAAGCACTAGAAAGTTGTCATGTAGGCCTACTGTATCCCAGATGTTCTGAAGCCATTCTATAGTTTAATGTGAAGTACAGATGAATATTTAAATGGTTAAACTCATGTTCACTTCAACACTTCTCACCGCTGCACCTGTAAATCATTTTCCATTCATTCACATTTCAAACTGTTTATCGTGTTCATGACAACTCGGAAAAACTTTCTCCAAGAGTGTTTGTTCTTGTTAATTTAAGTAATCAGTGGAGAAATGCATTTAGTTTTGCATTAAATGGGTTCATTTTGACCTGCAACAAGGAGTTCATTGCTGTTACCCTAGAGAGGGTTAATACCGCCTCTTCAGACACAAAGTAGGCCTACCTGAAATTGTAAATTAGAAAAGGCTCAATGATACATTGGACAGATCCTCAATGCACTGATTTCTTCTCTTTGTGCTGCTAAGTTTTAAAAGGGTCACCACAGATACCAGAAGGCTGCGTGCTGTGTCTCAGTGATGCATCAAGTGCTTCATTTACGCACTGGCTGCTCCATAAAAGTATTCTGTAATATTAAAAGTTTCTGTTGTCTTATCCTTTCGAATGAGTTTATTCTTCTGAGGAAAATACTTTCAGTGCTGCGAATAGTTTGTAAAGCCTGGTTCATTGTGGTCATAGTAGTTGATTAATAAAAGTAAAACTGACGGGCACAACATGGATTGTCATTAACGGAAAATGATTCAGCCTAATATAGGCCACTCTGAATATTTTAGTAATTTTATTCATATTAATATTTTATTTTACAGACAAGTCTGTGTTTTGATTAGTGTCAATAGTGGTAGCCTATTGCAGATTTTAAAGAAAAATCTTAATTTTAAAAAAAGAAAGCATAAGCTGGACCACAGCAGATCAATGTCATCACGAATGATCAAATAATGTAACTTAGTTTATAGCAAGCGTCATATTTTCAGTTAGATTGTGCTGTCTGTAGGCCTACGTCTGTTATTTTTACTAAAGATATATCATTTGGGTTTATCACAAGGATTAAAGAAAGTGTATTACACTTTTTTTAAAGAGGCACAGTATCGGATCTGTATTGATACTCAGAATTTTGCTATCTGGATCGGATTTGTTCCAAAAATATGGTATCAATGCATATAAGAGGGGTGTGGTAAAGAATATTATGGCTAAAATCAGAAGTGTGTAATAATTTGAGAGAAATCTGGCAGAAGGATCTGAGGATTGATATTAAGGAGATTGAGTGGCTGGACATCCTTTCCAAAGTAGGTAAAAAGATCAGAGAAGTTAGAGGAAAATTCATTCAGTACAAAATAATGCTAACTACTACACACCATCCAGACTCTATTGGATGTGACTAGCTGAAAATAATCTGTGTTGGAAATGCAATAAAGAAGATGGTACTTATTTACCCATGTTCTAGGAATGTTGCTTAGTTCAGAGTTCTTACGGTCATGAAAAACCTGGAAAACTTATGGAATTTTGACATGGCATTTTCCAGGCCTGGAAAAGTTTTGGAAAAACTTAACCCACAAAGTTTTGGAAAAGTCATGCAAATTAGTCTAAGAAATGTCTGTAAACTTAAATATAGGCTAGTTGTCTTTACTTCTTTTCTGTCCTTGGTCAAACACATGCTCTCACAATATCAGTGCTGTGTGAACATTATCTAAATACATTTTACATAGATATAAAGATTAATTTAAACTAAATAGGTTATTGCATGTTATATGATGCTGTAATAACTTTGAACATGCATCGTTTTTCTTATTATTTAACACATATACGTAGACATTGCATGAAACATTAGGTCATGAAAATTTACTTGAAAGTCCTGGAAAAGTCGTTAAATTTTGGTAGTAAAAATGTGTATGAACCCTGTTAGTTTACCCAGTCTGGTGTAAAGTAAAATTAAGAGTAATTGAGGAGTGGCTAGGCTGTGAGTTATCTGTAAAGCCACGGCTATGCCTTCTGGCTGACAAACTAGGGATACCTAATATAGGTAAAAATTCCCTAATTCTTCTCAAGATTGGATGCATTACAGCTGCTAGGATGATCCTATGTAATTGGAAGTGTCTCAGAATGCCAGAAATGAAAGAGTGGATTAATGAGATGATTGAAATGGCATCGAGCGAGTGAATGCTGGGGAGATTAAATAGTGAGGGAGTAGTACATAGAAAATGGGATAATCTCTGGCGACATTTAAAATTAGGATAAATCAGTATGTACAGGTATTACAAAGGTACCACAACCTTAATTCACATATGTTCACTATATGTTGTTTTTCTTATTTGAATTCTCTTGGTATGACAGGTGGCTGAATATGTAACACGTATCGAATGTATGTGTAGTGTGAAATGTGTTCTTTGTTCTTGGCTGTTGAACGATAAAGTTGAATTATGTAAGGATATCATGGCTAGGATCAGGACGGGGCCAAGTTGGAGTCTCTCTCTGATCCCCTGGGCCCTGCAGTGGTTGTGGGTATTCCAAATGAACCAAAAACAAAACTATTACAATTGGCTTAAGATTGGTAATAAAAAAAGGGGGGGGGGGGGGGGGGTTAAAGGAAAAACCTGTGAAAAAAAAAAAAAAAAAAAGAATATTGTGGCTAAAGCTGTCAAACTGACGTCAACAGAAAAGCATCTTCACTACAAATGCTGAAGCAAATACTCAGATTTTGATTGATGATATAAAAATAAGATTCAAAAATATATATATTTTTCAGTGAATAACCATGGACAGATTAATTTATAGTTTTCACGTGTTGTCACACCATCAGGGGAATGCTTATAAAAGAGTATAAATAAGGGAAGTGAACATATATATTTTTCTCTTCCAGCAAATATTGATTTAAGCAAAACAAACAAATACCAAATATAAAAGCAGACACTTACAAACATTAATGGCGTCACTAATGACTAAATGGCTGAGGAATATCTAAAACATTAGATTTAAAAATCGTCGAAATGCAGCGCTGACAGGGACATGATGGGTTTTAAATGACTGAAAAACAGCTAGGGGTGAAGTATATGGATCGCAAGTGCCATCATATCTCTGTTTGATTTTGTTTATATGTGATCCAAAAATTTGTAGCTTGAAACCGATGTAAATATGACCGGTTTTTGCTACATTTCTATGGAGATCCCAATGTAGCTGCCATTACGGTCCATTGTCTTTTGCCCGCCAGCCTCTGCACAGGTCATGTGACTGTAAACTATCAATAGTTCACCTAAAGAATAACAATGTGTGCTAGCAAAATAAACTTTGCAAATTTGGATTTCACCCAGACTTTAAATCTAGAGACTTCAAGTCAAGAAAATTAAACTGCGAGTGAGTTAAAACAAGTAATGAACAGCTCTGGACAAAATAAAGAGACCACTTAAATTCACATTTTTTTCAGCTTTATAGTTATGTGTTTGAGTAAAATGGTATTTTTGTTTTATTCTGTAAACTACCGATGAGCATTTTTTCAAAGTTGAAGTAATAATGGTGTCGTTTAAAGCATCTTTCTGGCATAAGATAACAAACATTCATATTATTAATTTTTTTTCATTTAACTTCCAAAGAGTTAAGAAAGCAGTCTTTGGCGGAAAATTAAAACATTTGTTATTCTGAGGCCATTGGTCAGATTTTTTTATTCACATTTTTCCAAAAGAAAAAAAAACAAAACAAAAAAAAAAAAACTATGAAAAGCTCTTATCTCGTTTCAATTTGCTTACAAGTAAATGTGCCTTGATTGAAGATTCTTTAGACATTTGCACTGGAAAACAAAAGTTATGATAAAATGTTATCAGATAATAAGTGGTTTCTGTACACTAGGGTTTGGACGCAGATTTATTATTTTTTAGCTAATTATTACTATTATTTATTTATTTATTTTTTTTTTTGGAACATCAATTTTTATTTAAAAGGCACCTATTTATGCCTTTTCCAAGATTCTCGGGAATCTCCAGAAAGCGTGTAAAATTTCAGCTCAAAATACCCATCAGATTACTTATTTCAGAATATTGGAATTTTCAGCTCTGAGCAAATTGTAGCTGTTTTTTTTTTTTTTTTTTACCTGTGCCTTTAATGCAAATGAGCTATTTCTCCCCGCCCACCATTCCCACATGCCTATGAGAGACACAGAGATCGCTCCCTATGGCTCTGATGTGTGCTGCGCCAGACATGAAGGAAGCAGATCTCACATAACGTTTTTGAGAAATGCTACTGTAATGATTATTTGACGTACTTGTTAGTTAATTCAAGCCTCTCTGCAACGATGAGTCACACACAATGTCATTACAATGTTCACGCACATATACACAGACAGCCTGTGCATTTAACTTTGCACTGCTGCGATGGGCCTCAAAATGGGAGGGATTTGCATCCTATTTTAATGTCAGGAAATTTAAAAAAGAGTTTTTGTCACTCCAACATGATTGTATTTTTATGACTGTACATTTCTCTGTGTCCTGGTGGTCAGTCTGCCCTGAAACCGTGAATTTGGCAAGAATACAAGAATAATACTGTCTTTCTTTTTCTTCCGAGAATCCACAATTAGATGTTTAGCTTCTACAATTAGATGTTTAGCTTCCAGAAAACTAAAAATGAACTGCAATCTTTCATGTTTGGTCACTTTAAAGGTCAATGGACAAATATGCAGTTATTTGTATTATTAATTGTAAAAATCACATAGATGGCTAATAGTTCCTATAAGTTTACATTTAGAGTTCCCTTCAGAGCATTCATTACATTTCCTTTACTTGGTTCTCAAAAGGTTTTTAGAAATGTGTCTCCACCAACCTACAGAAATCCTGACTACTTCTATCCCAGAGTATGTTTGTTGGCAAGACACTGTATTTGTTTCTATTTACTTTTCTAGTCTAGTGAGCCTGAAATAATGCATTTATATTTCACTTTTATAAGATTACACGAGGAGGGTTTATTTGTGCTTTTTGTTGATTGCGTTCAGAAAACTTTCTGGGAATGCTGCAAGCTGCTTATTTGGTTGTGGTTTACTTAGACAGACTTAATCATGTACTTAGCCAATGAAGAAACCAATAAATCATGTCCTCTTTCTAGGTTTCCTATACAAAAAAAAAAAAAAAAT
The DNA here is from genome assembly GCA_903798035.1 of Danio albolineatus. Classification (NCBI taxonomy): domain Eukaryota; kingdom Metazoa; phylum Chordata; class Actinopteri; order Cypriniformes; family Danionidae; genus Danio; species Danio albolineatus. The sequence goes on along the minus strand of CAIGQQ010006052.1, from coordinate 1,502,107 downwards.
TAGGAATTTGATGCATTGTGTGGTCCTGGCTTGATGTTTGAGGATTCTTTAGCTAATGTTTTTGCGTGTGTTTAAGGCGTACTTCATTTATAGATTTCCCTTTTGTCAACATGTTCTGCATATCCAACGTCTTGTGGGTTAGAGCAAGTTAGAGTGTTTTCAAAACTGAAAGATCTGTTCTCATGTTTTCGAAGCCTGTGTCATTTTTCTTCTTTAGATCATAAAAAAGTCCTTCTTGTCAGAGGTTTTCAAACACAGAGAATCATAAAAGCATAATTTGATTGATTTGATCGTAATATTATCCTGATGTCTACTTGAATTTTTCAGAAACCATTGGAAATTTAAGTCTGTACTACTCACTGATATTTCAAACTTTTGGAGATATTGAACTTTTTTATTTTTCCTAAGCATCATAACCATCAAAAAGTATTTCACTGTGAAGTGTAGTGAATCTAGAATATAAGACTTCTATAATATAAGAATATAAGAATCTTATAATATAAGATTATCTTTTTTATTAAATTGAAAGAAATAAAGAACTTGTCCACGATAATTAATTTTAAATACATTTTAATTTGGTTTATTGTTATATTTTTGAAGTAGCTTTAAAGGCACAATAAATACGATTTTTTTTCAGGAAAATATCCAAAAATCCCTAGAGTAGGGCTATATTTTGCTAACTTGTGTACTTATAAATTTCCAATAGTGTCGAAATGCAGAGAAATATGCAACACAGGCTCATTGGGAAAATGTGCCGTGGTGTACATTTTTGAGAACCGAGAAATATGTGCTTGTGGGTACATATGGCTTAGTTTTCATTTATTTTTTAGTAAAAAACGAACACTACCCAGCAGTACTGCTATTGACTTGCCTTCATACAAATGGCTTTTCCAGCATGAATAATTTGCTCTGTAGCTCACTGCGAATGGCGCCAGACTTGGAACAGAGCAGAACAGAGAAGACCTGAGTCCAAGGAAGGATGGTTCCAGACAAAACCCAAAAAAGCAGTGTGAACTGACACATTATGCACAAGATGACAAGCCGACCGACTTCTCTCACAGACACAGATGAGAAGGACATTAATGTGCACAGAAATGTATACAGCAGCCTCTGGTGCATTTACGAGAAATGGCATGTATGAGAAAACGTGCAGCTGTAATGTATTTGAGATTTGTCAAAAACGTACACGCGCCCTCTAGTTAATTTGTGACCACAAACACTACAAGAAAGTGTAGTCCAGGGTACACATTTGTTGGTTCTCAAAAATGTTGTCCTGGGCACATATTTTCAATGATAATTGGAATGTAAATAAGCATTTTTAAATGAGTGCTATGCTAATGACGTCTCACACCCTCGATTTCTGGTTTGGTTTTAGAGTAAACAGCGAAACAGCAAACACACTTTAATATATGTGTTTTATTAGACTGCACAGAGCAGCATTATAGAACCTCAAACATGTATTTAGTATGATAAAAAGGCGCTGCTACATGCCAATGTGATCATGAGCAAAAAAAATAGATGTGTTGAACTGTGGCGTAATAAAATATCTGCTGCTTTTTTCGCCACATCTCTAATCAGCAATTGCTTTAGCGCTCTTGTTTTGCTTCGCCATCTTAGCCTTACCCAGCTTTATACTGCCATGATAATAAGTGTTGAATAATGTAGCTCATCCATCAGCTTGATTTCAGCAGGTGTCACCCATGATTCCACACTCAGTCACTGTGTCATCAATGTAAAATGTACACCGCACTCTCTAGTGGATTTGTGAAAACAAAAAACGGCAAGAAAACGTAGTCCAGGGTACAGCCAGTTTGTCAGTTCTTGAAAATGTAGTCCTGGGCACATAATTCTTATGATAGTAGTAATGAAGATTTTTAAACCAGTGCTATGATAATGCTAATGACGTCGGACACCCTCGATTTCTGGTTTGGTTTTCTAGACGACAGCGAAACACCAAAGACCAGACCCCTAGTTTTTCGTGATTTTTAATTTTTTTTCTATTTTTTCCTGATAATTATGACAGCGGTAAATTTGTGGCGGTAATTCCCAAAAATATGCGAACGATTTTGTGATAGTAGTTCTAAAATTGTTCTCAGTGTTAAAGAATAGCATAGATCACACCACAGCTACAACGATACAGATACAGAGGAATGGTCTCGTTGGGATTACTTTCAGAACAATTTGTCCCAGCTGATGGATGATAAAACACTGACATCCAGTCAGAATCCATTGAAAATTTAGGGCTCACACAATTTAAAGATACAGATGACACTGTCGAGAAGCACACTGCTTGATGTTAAGCCCTCTTTTAAAACATTATATAAAGATAATGACTAATGTGGAAACAATTGGTTATACCATGGGAAATAATGCTAAAAAAACAGCATTATTATGAAAGTTATGCTGGCAAATTGAAGTATAAAATAAAAATACCTCAGGAATCCAGCTAGTTCTAGAGCTAGTTCTAGAGGCTTTGAAAAGGCTGGGGATCTGACTGTGATTACTAAATTCGATGTTTGATTAGATTGATTACGTGTCATGAGCTCAAGAGTATGTTTAGATGCGGTAGTAGCACACCTACTCGTTACAAGGGATATTGGCAAATTAAAAGCACAATCAAAAACGATATGTTTATCGTGGTCGTGCTTGGTGTGAATGAACCTTTACTTATACCTTTACTCTCTTCATTCTGCCACGATAATAAGTGTTGAATGTATCAGCTCATCCATCAGAATTATTTCTGTAGTAGGATAGTCAGTCACAGCGTCATAAAACTACACTTTTGTTTGTTGTGAATATGCTCCCTCTAGTGGTGAAAGTTACATACGGTGCCTTTAAACGAGTAACTGTAAACTTTAGTCTACAAAGCAGAAAGCCTGGTTCGCCAATAAAAAAAACAAAAATCTAACGTCTTCTGTTTGGCAATTCTAAGAGGCCAACCATTTCATCTCCAGCGCATCTGGCTCAGCTTTCTCGCTTCAGGCATGTGGTCAAAAACTTGGGTGTGAGACTAGACAGTGGTCTAAAATTCAATAAGCAGATTGATTCTGTTATTAAAGCAAGCTTTTATTCAGCTTCAGCTTCTCTCTAAAGTCAATCCCTTCCTGAGAAGGCTGATCTTGAGTAAGCCATCCATGCTTTTGTTAGTTTGCGTTTGGGCTACTGTAATGCACTTTATGTTGGAGATAACCAGTCATGTCTTTATCGTTTGCAGCTTCTGCTCCCATGTTAACTAACAGTCGGAAAAGTGAACACGTTACACTAATTCTCCACTTACTTCCAATATGTATTTATGCAAAATTTTACACATTCACAAACCCAGCAGAGCTTTCTGCCGACCAACTTCTGATTGAAGTCGCTCAGTCAAGATTCAAGCAATGGGGTGATCGCTCTTTTGGAGTGGCAGGTCCTAAATTTTGGAATACCCTTCCTACTGAGCTTCGTACAATCACTTACCTGCCACTTTTTAAAGCCAAGCTTGTTTAAATTGGCTTTTAATGCATAGCACTGACACTTCGTTATGTTTTAATGTTTGTTGTGTTTTATTGATATTTCTTGTGTTGTTTTGCGTTGTCTGCTTTTTTTGTTGTGTTGTATAATTTGTTTTTACTTGTGTAAAGCACTTTGGCCAACCTTGGTTGTAGTAAAGTGTTATATAAATAAGGTTGCTTGACTGATTGATTAATCTGTCAGTTTTCAGTTCAAACTTTTAATTATTATTTATTTTGAGCTAAAGCCGCATTCAAAACGCTCAATGCCAATTGAAAATGATTTATAAAGGCAGCTCTTGGTGCAAATAAATGTGTTCTTTATAATCAGGGCTTAAAAATGCAAACGACTATGCTGTGATCTTAAAGGCATGAATAATATACAATAATTTCTTGCATGTAATGGTGAATATCAGCATGCATTTGTGAAAAACACTGATGCTTTTAATCCAAAGGGAATAAAATAAACTTTCCTGAATCCGAAGGCTCTGTTGTGTATCGGCCACTTCTCTATTCCTCCACTGCACAAATAACTCTGGCAGCTGTGATGAAAACTAATCATCCATGACTCTTTAGGCGGATCTGTGTGCACATTGCGGTTTTTCAAGGCCTGTTTGGTAACATCAAGCCAATGTAAGAGCATTTATTTGGTGTCTTAAACAGAAGTGTTTATTGTCACAAAAGCCCAGTTATGACACAAAAGATGATTATCCGACTGATAAAACCGAAAAACTGTGGTTTGGAAGGGAGCCTTGTGGATTATGAGAGATGATAGGGGAGGGTGTTGTGAAATATAAACGGGGAAAGAACTAGAAAGGGCCACCCTAACAGAGATCCCTAGCATTTCTCCTTCAAACATCATCAGGTCATCCCGATCCCACCAGTTTTTGGTTTAGGAATACGACTGATTGAAGGCACATTTCACCAGGATAAACATGTGGGACACATACAGGATGAGTTTGATTAGAGATAATTCCTTCTGAAAGGTGTGAAGTTGAGCTTCCTTAACAGTGCTTTTTTGTGCCAACCAGCTGGTAGAAGCTGGCAGCTCTTTAGGCCATTGAAGAATAGGAAACTGGCCTCTGTGCTGGATTGTAACTTCCTTATGGTCCAATTCAGCAGCCAAATGCACACTATTTAGAGCAGTACTTCTCAAGCTTTTTTCACCAAGTACCACCTCAGACAGAAATTGTCTCTCCAAGTACCACCATAATGACCAGTATTGAAGTGCAATAGCATAGTAGGCCTAATTAAGCAGCTACAGCACTGCACAGTTCAAAAACAAGACGAATTAATTCTTCAAATTAAGAATATTTATTATTGTCAGACACTTAAATAAAAGCTTTAGCCTATTAAAATCAATTTTCTGATCACATTGGTGTTATCGTACGTGTCAAAGGGTTAAAAGTGTGTTCATTTTTTTTACTTTAATTATTCAGAGATTCGTCCATGTACCACTAGAAGGAAGCTTGTGCACCACTAGTGGTATGTGTACCACAGTTTGAGAACCACTGGTTTAGATGATTTTCCATGCTGTGTCTTTTGATTTAAATGGTCTTTTTTGTGTTTTTGTGATCATTCTTTAATGACATCTGTTTGTTTTGCTTGCAGGGCAGTGATAAAGACTTTGAGACGGTGTATGAACAGTGTGCGAGATGCTGCAAAGCCTTCCTGGAGCAACATTCGTAACGCATGCACACACACACACACAACAGCATCTGAAATCTGAGGCCTCTTCATGAATTACTCAAATATATATACTGCAAATATGATGTCCTTAGATATTTTTTTGTCTTGTTTCTAGTCCAAATATTTCAAAATTCTTAAATCAAAAAGCATTTTCTAGACAAGCGAAACATATCCTGTTTCCAGAAATAATATGCTAAAAATTGAGTGCGTTTTTCCTTAAAACAAGCTTAATATTCTGCAAATGGAGTAAGTAAAATAATCTTGATTTTTCCTTTTGACATTATTTTGCTTACCCCATTGGCTGATTATTTTGCTTGTTTTATGTAAAAACTCACTTCATTTTGGCATATTATTTGTCAAAACAAGACAACATGTTCTGCTTGTCTAGAAAATGCTACTTGATTTAAGATATTTTAGATATTTGGACTAGAAACAAGACAAACTCTGAGTAAGAAAAGCTTTTTTGCAGTGTACAACCAACTGAAACATAAATCTAGTGTCTTCTTAAGCAAAACACGCACACACGCCAATTGACAGCAGCATATAGAGAAGCACTTTGTCTTAATTGTAAAATAAGTTGTAAGGAAATGTCATAGGATGCTTGTTTGAGCAGCTGTAAACTGCTTTCGTTGACCATACTCTCTGAAGACAGGAAATTCACCAAAATAAACCAGATAAAAATGCTAGAATTACTTGCCCCTGCGATTTTATTTTTCTTTCTCTTGGAGTTTTTGTTTTGTTTTGTTGTTTGTTTTTTCGTTAATGTATTAATGTTTCGGTTATTAAATATTTTTCAATTTCGGTTATTAAATACCATACAGTTTTAGTTTACCTTGAGATGAATTAAATCTGAAAGGTTTCTGTCCCTGATTTAACAGCATTTGTGTGCTCAAAACTTTAATGACCTTAAATTTACCCTTTAAATTGTCTTCGCCCGATATAGTGAGACCACAAGGGGTCAACACTGAGCCTTTGTTTCGCAGTCTGAAAAGAAATAGAGACCAAACAACAAACAAACCACTGTAGACAATAAAAAAATCAATAGACTCGTGTTGACAGGTGGAGGTGTGAGGGGATTAAAAAAATATTCACAACTCTATTTTAACTGGGTTTAAAGATGTTTTTATTGTGGCGCCTATAGAAATCTGCACATTTTTAAGCCCCCTGTTTAATTAATTTATTTACTTTTTCCGTAAATGTGTGTAAATGTATATTTATTTTGTTTTTACAATAAGTTCAGTAATATTAATGAAAAACATGAAACATTTTTGTACAATACTATTTGTAAAGTAGCATTTTCTACCTTTTAGCAGATGTTAGAGACCTGCTGTAGCTTTATTTACCAAACAAGTAGCTCTAATTGTATTTTGATAGTAAATCTTAAATATCTGTTAGTCATTTGTTTATGTTACATGTTGGGTTTTCAGACCTTACGCTCTCAAAATCATTCGGCATACATCCACAGGTTATTTACATAATGGGGTGTATTCGCACAGACTTTTAATTTCAGCCAGCCTTAGCGCCTTCGGTGAACTGTCCTTCCATTATAAAATTGCCACTTTAAGGTCTGATTTCTTTTAAAATCAGTGATCTTCACTACCTGATAGATATAGGATATAAAGTGGTTCTCAGACCGGACCAGAAGCACCGCACTAAATTACATTTTCTCTCACCATGTCTTTAAAATATGACAGTTTATTTTACTCCAGTATTTTCAATGGAGTTTCTGCGCTCGCCTGCTGATCCTGACGGTGCTAGCAGTTACATGGTCTTTCATTTTGTTTTATGCTTGAACATTTAAATGAATGCTTAAGTCTACTTAATTGAATGTGTCGTACTTGCATTATAACATCAATGTTGTAAAAGGAACCTTGTAAAATTGAAAACAGTCACATTAAGCTTTCACTGGATGTTGAAAAACACTAGCTGTGCATATGCCCCATTCTGCTCAGAAATAGCCAAAAAATAAGCATACTTTGCTTTAGACCCTCACTTTTCAGCCAACTTTGAATTTTGCTTGCTGTTTGGAATTATTGCGCTTACCACATGACTCACTTTGTTTACTCTTTTGTTTGTTTTCTCCTCTAGTCATTTTCTTCTCTCATCCATTCTCTTCATCTTTTTAGGAACTCCCTTTACAGTTTTCCCCATCACTAAACTATTTAGCAACAGATGACCGTTATCTTTGGTGTGGTTACAGATGGGAAAAAAATAAATAAATAAAAATCTCAGAAGCATCCAAAGCATTCAGCGTGACCGATAAGAACTCCCTCAAAACAGGTTTTCTGATGCCAAGATAAGCTGTTAATCCAGATCGAGACACTGTTTTTTGCAATATCAGACAGGACAGCGTTTAAACAATCATAATTTATTTAAATATATTTTCTTTTAAATATACACACCCCAACAAGCATTCGTACGTCAGATGCTTATGTGGTTTGTTATAGGGATTTGTAAGTCTCGTATGTACAATATTTACATATCAAAATATACTGAATGTATTTCCACAGTCGTAGTCTCACAAACAAACAAACAAACATCGAGAAGCTTCTGGTCACAGATTTACTGCAGAAATCGACCTGTCTGCTGGCAAACTGAAGCGAAAGGAAACGTTCATGCAGTTTACTGGTTTTCAGTTTCTAGCGCAGAGAAAATGAAAGCTCTCTCTCATTGCACTGACAGTTCCTTGTATTTGTAACCCCGTTGAGGCTCGTCGCACGAAACATCAGTATCAGTGTCTGATGAGAACGCAACGTAAAAACCACGGCAATCCCTTTTTCGCAATGAAACAATGGAAAATGGTTTTCTTTTTTTGGCAGACGGGTTCAGAACCCAAAACGCCAGATGCGTTTTTCTGTTCGTTCTCGGACATCTTGTATTTTAACATCGGCTCCATGCTGAGTCCATCATACCGTCCTTGGGCAAGAGCATCCCATTTTTTGGTCCATTTAATGCTCTATCAATTCTTTCCCTCATCTATTCTCCAGAGAGGCCGAGCAGTGCTCTGGACGTGATGTGCTGATTATGTGGAATGTTGCGTGTTGGTGTAAATTCTCGTCTCTTGTCCAAAGGCACTTTTGACTGCTGTTTTTGTTGTTTTCTCTGGGTCACTCTGGTTTGGCTTCAACCTGCTTGATAAAGGAAGTGGAGTTTAGTGCTGTTTCAGACTTGGCTGTGTTTATCTACATGTGTGCGTTTGGATGTAATCTTTTCCTTCTGAGAGAAAGAATTGGGAAGCGGGGCTTGTTACACTCCCTACTGAGCAGTCTTAGAAAGAAGCACTTTAACGTAAAGCCTTGACACAAACTTTGTGTACCCGCTTAAATCACATCCCAGGGGTCCTAACTGCTGAGATGTGCAGGTTATAGCTTGGACTGGTTATCTAATCTTGGAATCCCTTTCAACCCTAAAACCTCCAAGTACATGTGTTCTTTATGAATGTAACGCATACACACACACACACACTTGCATATATGGTTTGAGGACTCTCCATAGGCGTTTTCTATTGTGCCTTAGACTATCCCTACCCTTTAATCCAACCCTCATAACAGGCTTTGAATGTCAAGAGACCCTGTTAAGTATGATTTTTTTAAGCACTTTGAATTATGAGGACATAAGGCATGTCCTCCTAAAAGCCAAAGAGTTCAACTAGGTCATACCCATCTCATTATTCAATTTTTGTCCTCATAAACCACATATACAAGTACACACACACTATATTACCAAAGGTTTTGGGGAACCCTTCGAAATCATTGAATTCAGGTGTTCTAGTCATTCCATGGCCCAAGGAGTATAAAATCAAGCATCTAGACATCCACTTCGCTTCTACACACATTTGAGAAAAAAATGGGTCGCTCTTAAAAGCTCAGTGGATTAATAAACGTGGTAATTTTGTAGGTTGCCACCTTGCAATAAGTCTATTTGTGAACTTTCCTCACTACTTAATAATTCAAATTTCATTAGCGTTACAATGGAAGTGGAAGAAATTGGGAACAACAACTCTGCTACGAAACGGTAGACCATGAAAAATCACAGCTGGGTGAGCACATGCTGAGGTGCACGCTGTGTAGATATCACCAACTTTCTGCAGAGTCAACAGCTACAAACTTTGTGTGGCCTTCAGATTAGCTCAAGAACAGTGTGTAGAGGGATTCATGGAATGGGTTTCCATGGCCGAGGTCCAGGCCTTACACCATCAAGTGCAATACAAAATGTGGTGTAAAGCAGGCTGCCGCTGGACTCTAGGTGTTCTATTGAGTGACCAATCATGCTTCTCTGTCTGGCAAGTCAATGGGTTTTGTGCTTGCCAGAAGAACAGTACATGTTTGACTACATATGGCCTCTTAGTTCCAGTGAAAGGAACTCTTTGTGCTTCGGCATCCCAATACTTGTTGGACAATTTCATGCTCTCAACTTTTTGGGAACAGTTTGATTCTAACATGATTTCACACCAGTGTACAAAGCAAGGTCCATGAAGACATGAATGAGTGAGTTTGTTGAGGAAGATCTTAACTGGCCTGCACAAAGACCTGACCTCAACCCAAGATAATATATTTGGCATGTATTCGAGCGGAGACTATCAGAGCCCGACCTCTTAAATGTTCTTCTAGAGGAATGGTCAAACATTTCCATAAACACACTACTAAACCTTGTGGAAAGTCTTCCCAAAAGAGTTATAGTTGCAAAGGGTGGGTCAGCTCCATATTAAACCATACAGACTAAGATTGGGATGTCATTAATATGATAGTTTAACCAAAAATGAATATGTTCACACTATTGACTCACCTTCAAGTTGCCCCAAACCTTTACGAGTTTGTTTCTTTTGTTAAACACAAAAGAAGATATGTTGAAGAAAGCTGAAATGCAGTAACACTGACTTCCATAGTAGTTTTCAGCATCTTTCAAAACGTCTTCTTTTGTGTTTAACAGAAGAAACAAACTCATAAGGGTTTGAAAGGTTGAGTAAATGATGACAGAATTTTTTTTTTGGGGTGAACTATCCCTTTAAAGTTCAAGTGCATGTAAAGACGAATGTCTCAAATCCTTTGGCAATACACACACATACACTCAGATGTAGGGTTTAATCCATTTTCATTCATTTTACAGACTCTGAGAACCTTGAGTATGCCACATAACCCATCTTTTCATATGCTGCTTACAAGTAAGGGTAGAAAAGCTGTCACTGCGGCAGTACCATTTCAAAACGTATGTTACCAAAAAGGTTCGTATCAGAACATTAAATGTCCAGGTTAGTAGCTTAAGCTAAAAAAGTGCACCTTTTGAAAAGACAGTACAAGCACAGTGACCCTTTTTATACCTTTATTTCTTACACTGTAAGTTTTTCCTACATTCAGAAAGGAAAATGGGGAATTGTAAGTGTCTTACCTGGTAATTTTAAGTTAACCCTTTTGACATTTCGGAGTCCCCGCCAGTCGCGTCAGGAGCCGTGCACAACGTCTGTAGTCTGAGGACAGGAGTAAAGCTGGATGAGTTGGATAATCATCTGGATGAGTCCTGAATTTGTAGCCTATACTGTTTCTGTGTGCAGGGGTAAATCAGCGGCACCTAGCCGACATGAGACTGTCATGAATATAAAGGGTGGTGGTGCATGTGGGCAGAGATGTGACCTGTTTGTAGCATCCAAAGTGATGGAGAGTGGATCATTACTCACGTGCAGGGATGGTGCAGTCTCTGGTGTTGTGGTAAAGCCTGTAGACGTCCTTCTTGCACTTTGGACCAAAATAAAGAGGACCTGACGGATGGAAAACAACAAGGTTAGAGGTCTCGAACTCACTGCTTTGAGGTTGCAGATAACTGGACAGTCTCCTACCTGTTAATATTGTGATGACTTTCTCTTTCCTTCTGAGGTCTCTTGGAAAGATTTCTACAAAGGGAAAAGAAGAAACATTCAAAGGTTAAATGCTGGATATCCACTAATCCTTCAGAAGAGACAAATTGCTCAGCTCAACATTCCCTATCCATGAACACACTCCGACTAAGCACTTCAGACATCAAAACAAGCTGTGCTTTCCTACTCTTAGCATTTAACACATACTCGCTAATATTCAAGCAGCAGAAATGTATCTTCAGCAATTTTGCTTATTCTTAAAAGTAAAGGTTACAAAATAGTTTTTATAGCATTTTAGGTTCCACGTTTATAAACATTTTAATAAGCTAAATACCTTCTGGAGCAATAGAAATGCTCTATGGATGTTAGATTTTCTTTAAGGATCCATCAATCCCAGTTAAGATCATTTATTTGAAGACTGGACACTTCCCTCACATAGAAAGTCTTATGTTGGCCAAAATCTTCTGCCCAAACTGGCGTCCAGCTCCACGTGTCTGAATCAACACACAACAGGTGCAATGCAAAGCTCTTGACCTCATTCTTTGAAGAATCGAGACTTGGGGGTAAGTCACATTACTTTAAAAAGTAGGTCAAAATTAAGATGGCACATTCAGTGACGACACTTAAGATGTCATTGCATTACACCAACTGGCTGCAAATGATGCTAGAGCATGTTTCTTCAATTTTCAGAACCATTTATGCAGTCACTTGCGATCAAGTTGTTTCAGTGTGACTTATAGGTGCATTGTTTTTAGTAGACTGCTAAAGGGATGGGTCATTTTTCAATTCTGTCATCATTTATGCTCCGTTTTGAGTTTCTTCTGTTGAACACAATAGAAGATATTTCGAACAATGTTGGGAACATTAGCCATTGACCTCCGTATATTCCTAATGGCCAGTTTCCAACATGCTTCTGTAACTTATTTTGTGCTCAACAGATAAACACATTTTCATTTTGGGATCTATTGGCATTGATAGTTCCACATTTAACATCCATAGAGCCTTTCCTTTCTGATTCAAATGTAAATGATGATTCAAATGAAACTAAGAAAATCTTGGTTCTTATCAGAAATGGACACTGAAATGTTCTTTAGGGAGCCGGAAATTGCATGAATGCTAAAACCCTCTTTTGAAACCTTTATTTTTAATATTATTAAACAACATTTTGCTTGAAAATTCAGTTTGGGTTATCCCACAAGCTATTATCCAGTGCACTGACATCGTGTGTATCTTATAATGCCCCGCTTACCTAAAATTGTTTCCCCACTTGCCGTTTTGAGATGATGCGTGTCCTTCGGCTCAGGCGCGCTCTCTGTCTTTTGCGCGCTCTCGTCGTCGGCACTGATTTCCACCTGTCTCATGATTTCCATGATCCGTCTGAGCGTTTTCTCCACTTTGTTCGCGCTGGCATCGCTTTGTGCGGCAGTGCAGATTAACATTACGAGCCCCATTACCAGCACCGGAGCTCGCAGCGCGCGCATCGCTCCCGAAACCAGAGTGCGCGCACAGCCCAAGTCCTGGATCACGCAGTCTGGAGAAGAAGTGTCAGGGTTTATACGATGCAAAAGTCCACTTTTATATTAGAAATAAATTTTGGAGGCTTTTACGGTTTCGTAAAAATAGAAGTCTCGTTTAACTTTCATTACCAGTCAGTTTGGACACACCCACTCATTACTTTTATTGTCATTTTTAATCTATTGTACATCAGAAGATGTGATTTGAATTTAAGACATGTCCAAACTGTCTCTGGACTGTTTTCAATTCTAGTGCCTCCTATGATGGGTTTAATCTCTGCTGAAGTGAAAGAGTTCACATGCCCAGCACTTCTTGGCTGCTTTTCCTTCACTCAATCCAACTCATTCATTGGAAAAATAAATCAGTCGAGACCTAAGAAAGAAACTGATATGTAGGCACGATTTATGTTAGTCCATTAGTCATTTGTTTTCCTCGACAGCGGTAGGCTATGAAGAGCAAACGGAGAAGTCTCCTGCTTCTCCTGAGAAGCTCGCACGTGTTTTCTCTAAACTTTCAGACTTCAGATGTGCCTACATCTCCCATCAGAAGTCTCTGTATGAGCTCAAATCATTTCTCATCCAATTTCTTTCACAAAGTCAAATAATCTGAGCTATGCTAGAGCTTCATAGTCCATAATATCGCAGCCAGTTTATTTTCGTGTCTTTTATGTAAATCAACCACTGGTTTCCTACAGATAAAAAACTAGCTAAACAATGGTAACCACAAATTAATCATGGTTTTGCTACACAAACTAGTTTATCATAGTTGCAGCAAACATGTTGTTTTAGAAATAGTAATCACTCTAGCTCTACTTACTCTAACTCATAGATAAAAGTTACTAATACTTTAATCATAATTTTCAAAAACATTAAGTTACGAAGTGTCATACACACAGAGATATAAACCTTCAGTGACAGAAAAAAATTCAGCAGTGTGTCCAAACTTTGACTAGTATGCTGTTGTATGTCAAAATATGACATTACTAAAGAGCCCATTCATCTTAAAAACATCACAGTTTAGGGTTATTTGGTAAATAATTTACTATTCATTTTGTATATAAAGTAGGATTGGTGAAAAGCTTACAAACTTACAGCCGTCATATGATAAAAAAAAGAATCACCATAAGTCATAAATCCTCCAGTAAACCTACCTGAGGACGGTCGTGTCCTTCTGTCTCCACAGCCTGAGGCGATTTTGGCGCGCGCGGTTTGTTTTATTGAGTCTCGAACGTCCGGTGCTTATTTAAACCCCACGCAATGCTCGCAAAACGAGCTGGAAAGAGAGAGAGAGAAAGAGAAGCGCGCTGTCCTTTAAAGCGAACCGTCCTTTCTTATATTCAAGCGTGGGAAGTTGGAGTGGTCAGACTTCTTTCTGATGTTTCCAAAACTCCACAGAAAGCTCCTGGAGGACTCTGAGCGCGCGCGCCGCTCGCCTTCTGAACGTCTCCAAACATTCGCCGTCGATTCTCGCCAATTTATTGAGGCTCTCATACGGAAGCAGTCGTCCCTCGTGGCCTCACATCGCTGTGTCTTTAATTAGAAACTCGTTACACACACGCCGCACATCTTCATATTCCCGTTTCTCACACGCTGCATCCCATGGACAGTTTTTTTTCCTTGCCCACTATCTCATTAGAGCACTTAGAAGGAAGAGATGCAGCTATACCAGGAACCGTCCCACTATTGCACAGACTGGAACTCCGACGGTGCCTGAAAGTCAGGTTTTTCCCCTCACACACAACCATAGATCACCATTTCACCCCTTTGGGTCCCCGGAGGATTGATTCGAGTTACAGATCGATGCCTGGAAGTGGCTGCAAGCTGATGTAATTATTCTGCGTAATGGTAATGATAGCTCAAGAGAAACAGTCGGGCAAACAGACCGGAGGAGAAGTGTGTTCGGATTAGTTTGTGTTTGCTTTTCGTTTATACCACTCCCTCAAAGCAGCAAACGAGAACATGGAGCAATCTGGCTCCAATCCTGGTCACGAATGGTGATCTTGCATGGGCGGACTCAAAGGTAGACGGTACTTTAGGGTCCCTACAAGTCAATTAAACCAACACCTAACACTATTCACTGTGCCTTACACACAATTAAACGACAAGGTGATGTTTATGTTTTATGAGTTGATTGCTTTGCCTGACTATAACAACGTCTGGTTGCAAACTTTTGTTGAGACTCGTTTGTATTTGTTCTACTGTTTTGGCTTGTTTACATGGAAACAGCTTAATGCGTGTTGTTATCTTATCAGTAAAGTGAAGTGCTCATAAAGGCAGGTACACCTGATACAGTGATTACATTGGATGTCGTAAAACCTATTTCTGTGCAGCGAGGCCTGGAGAATGGCGGTCAACTTTTTAGACTGGTATCTGAAAGGTTGTCGGTTTAAAACACTCAAAAAGACATTTAAAGCAATAGGTCATCCATAAACGAAAACTCTGTCATCATCATCTTGTTATAAACCCATTTGACCTCATATAGGATGTGGAGCACAGTGGGGTATTTAATATTAACGTTGCTTTGTTTATACTGCATTAAAGTGATAGTTCTGCCTGCCATCATTTACTCACTGTTAACTAAAACAGTTTGTTTTTTGTTGAACCAACTATGTTGTCATCCACAGTAGGAAAAACTACTAGAAGTCAATGGTTACAGGTTTCCAACATTCTTCAAAATATCTTCTTTTGTGTTCAACTGACAAAGAAAACTTGTTGGAAACAAAGGTGAGTAAATCACTTATTATTAAAATTTTTGGGTCATCTATCTCTTTTGTATAGGGACATTTTACTTAAAAAAAAAAAAAAAAAAAAAAGTAAATTTTCTCGCCCACAGGCCATCCATTAGAACTCAAGCTTCCAGAGTCAAGAAAATATACTTCCAAAGACCATCTGGCCTGCAGGTGAGTAAGTGATAATAATAATAATGGGGGAACTTTCCTTTTAAATATAGTGACCATAGACCTGTATCATGCTCCAAAAGTCAATATAAATGCCGTTCATACCACAAAATCTAATATTTTTATACAGTTTTTAAATGGCAAACTTAAAACATAATGCTCATGCACAAATTAAATCTGAGACGCACAGTGAAAATAACAAGGTATTAAACATCTATAAAGATACACGTCTAATAAGAATAATTATTAAATATAAAATCTTATGGGCAGGCCCAGACGGAATCTGACGGCACATAAATCCGCAGATTTTTAGCCCATCATTGAGTCTATTTATTTGCTTGTGTTAATGTGTGTAAATTTATATTTATTGAGTTTTTAAATTAATTTCAATAATATTATTGACTAATATGAAAGTGTTGATTTGATTTATTTACAATACAGTTTGTAAAGTAATATTTTCTGTCTTTTCGTAGACGTATTGCATGAGAGACTTGCTTTGTTTGCCAAATAAGTGGATCTAGATGGATTTGCATTGTAAACATTAAATAAAAGTTAAAACGATATAATTTTTATGTCATATATTAAGTTTTTAGTTACAGTGCTTCTAAAATAATTCTGCAAATCCGCAGATTTTTACAAAATTTTCCACAGAAATAGCAAAAAATGTCCGCAGATTCTGTCTGGCCCTACTTATTTGTCATGAAGCAACTTCTGGCAACACCCTTTTTATGAAGTTTAATCTGGATTTTAGTAAATAAATGTTTAATAAATAAATCCCTCTTTGATGTCATTATCATCTAGTTTTATCTTGACCTCTGCCAAAAATAATGACTTTTTTTAATTGAAATATCTGTCAAAAAAAGATCATAGGCCTCATTTTGGCAATAGCCACAAATACATTTATGGGTCAAAATGATTGATTTTTATTTTATGCTAGAAATCATGAGAGTATTACATAAAAATCATGGATCATATTTTGTCAATTTCCTAAATACATCAAAACTCAATTTCTGATTAGTATTGTGCATTGCTAAACACTACATATAAGCAACTTTATGGGCAGTTTTCTCAGTATTTAGTTTTTTCTTTTGGAAATTTTTCATGCACGTTCCAGATTTTTTAATATTTGTATCTCTGCCAAATATTGCCCTCTCCTTACAAACCATACACTGTAAAAAGCAATCATTTAAAAAAATTGAATAAACCCTTTGCCCTAAAAATGAGTTGATTTTTCTTAATAAATGTGAGTATTTTCATTTGAATTTAGACCTGTTAAGTTCACTTAACTTCATTTTTATAATTGTACACAAAGTTCATTTACTTAGTAATTTTAAGGATATGAGTTTACTCACTTATTTATAGTAAAGTCAACTAATCGCTTTTTTACAGAGTACTGTACATCAATGGAAAGCATACTAAGCTTAACATTTCAATTACAAAACATGTACACATATTACTGCTTTTTTATTACTGCTTCCATAGTCACACACATACATATATCTTACACTCAAAAATGTTTTTATTTTTATTACACTCAATAATGATAGTTATTTAATATATATATTTAATAATATTAATAAGTTGAATCAAAAATCTGTATTTTAGTACATAAATGGTTAATAGATAAATAAATCCCTCTTTGATGTCATTATCATCTAGTTTTTGATGTCATTATCATCTTGACCTCTGCCAAAAAATGACATAATTTTCATTGAAATATCTGTCGAAAAAGATCATAGGCATAATTTTGGCAATAACCACAAATACACTCAATAATGATAGTTATTTAATATATGTATATTTAATAAGATTTAATAATATTAATAAGTTGAATCAACACAGTTCTTGAGGCGTTTTTAGGAGCAACTTAAATGTTTTACGTTCAATCCACTTACATTTGTAAAAACAATTATGTTAACCTAATTGATTTGTGTTGGGTCAACATGAAGGTATGTACACACACATTAAGAAGGCTCTTTTGTCAAAGTAGGCATTAAGCGACTCATCATAAAGAGGCATATTTGTATGTGTAATTCAAACATGTCACTCAAACAATTCCCACATAACTCACTGAGGAGTTTTGAAGGCCAAACATCAGGCCTCTTTTAGACATTATTGTAAGCAAACAAAGCATGCGAGGCAAATAATGAATCTCACTTGAAATTATTTTAATGACACATTTTGACTGCACAGCAACACACCATACTTTTATAAAATTCTGAAACTTTAAATTGTCAGATTTTTGCAGTATTAAACATGCAAATCCTATTATTGCAGTAGGAATAAGTCGATGGGTTTTTCTTGCACATTTATTCACCTTTATTGCTGGTTGGAGTCGTTCTCAGACTGCCCATCTGGTTTGTCTTTTATCTTCCTTTGTCCTCTGAAAACTCAGAAATGGACAACAGGTTCTTCTGCTAGGAGTTGGATGCTGAAGTATTTTTTATGTGGCCACTTGGGGTTTCTTTAAGTCCAATAAATTTATTATATTGTGCTCTGTTTCTCGCGTTGGCTGAACTTCTTGGTGAGGTCCATACAATTGTTGTGCTTCCCTGCAAAATCCACAGTTCTGTTGGCAAAACTGACATAAACTTTTTTAAACTGCCTGCCATATAAATGGCTGATGTTTTAAAGTAACAAATGCATGACAAGACATCCAACCCTTCTTATGTTTTACTTTCCTTTCGTCCGACTAAGGCATTGTAGACAGTGGCCAAAGTTACCCTGGCAGATGGTCTTGATGATGTGCTTTTTATTTCTGGCTTCACTTCTCGCTCTCTTTGCCTGTCACTTAGCTTACACCTCTAGGAAGCTCTTTGAACAAACATTTACAAGACAAATTAGCCTATATTTAGGTTAAATGGATGCCGCCAAAGATGCATGGCTTTTTTTGTTTCTAATTTGTTTGTTCTCTCAGTGACGGCAAATAAACCTTTCTGTAACCAAGGTAAAGTACACTGGCATCACTACAAAACAGATCATTAGCTTTAGTCAATTTAAATGATATAGTAAATAGATTTCATATATTTATATATCGATTTATTATATAGTATTTATAGGTAAATTACTGAATAAACTTTATTGAAGATATATTTAAATTAAAGGGTTAGTTCACCTTAGAATATGATAATTCTATGCTAATTTCAACCCAGCTTCATTCTGATTACGTACCCCTATTTACATTTCTGGAGAGTGCTAAATACATCTATTTGTATATTTGTATGTGACACAAAAAGAAATAAATGTACAGTTGAATTCAGAATTATCAGCCCCATTGAATTATTACCCCCTCTTTATTTTTTCCCCCAATTTCTGTTTAACGGAGAGATTTTTTAAACACATTTCTGAACATAATAGTTTTAAAAACTCATTTCTAATAACTGATGTATTTTATCTTTGCCATGATGACAGTAAATAATATTTTGCTAGATATTTTTTAAGACACTAGTAATTATTGCTAATAATCTTGACCTTAAAATGGTTCTTAAAAAAAAATTAAAACTGCTTTTATTCTAGCCGAAATAAAACAATTAAGACTTTCTCCAGAAGAAAAAATATTATCAAACATACTGTGAAAATTTTCTTGCTCTGTTAAACATCATCAAATATTTAAAATATTTAAAAAAGAAAAAAATTCAAAGGGGGCTAATAATTCTGACTTCAACTGTGTATATATTAATATTTACATAAGTTTACAGTACTCAAACCATTTAGTTTCAAAACTTAAATGGTTTGCCGCAATCAGTTTCCTCAAACAGTTTAAGTTAACTTAATGCTACCAATGTGAGTAGAAATACCTTATGGCAATAAATACCATTATTTATTACCATAAGGTATGGCAGTAAATACCATTTATTGCCATACTACTGAAAGGAGCAGCAGATAGTCCACCTCAGATCTTTAAAATTAAGTAGCAGACGCTTTGAAAATGAAACTGTGATACAAACCATCAACATCAGCCACTTAGGCCCCGTTTACACTAATGCGTTTTGGTTTTAAAACGCATAAGTTTTGCTACTGTTATGCCATCTGTCCACACTCTGCGGGAGTTTTTGAGCCCCGAAAACGGAGCATTTTGAAAACGCTAGAGAGGCTGTTTTCATTCTAAAATGCTGCTGCTCCGTCTCAGTGTGAATGGGGCAAAACGGAGACATCTGAAAACGGAGGCGTGGCTGGTGAGATTCGCTACGTGATTGGGGCTTTTGGGTCATTGCGTATCCTTCCCTTATGCGTCAAGCCCCTATTACATGACTATAATGCCACCAAGACGGCAGACCAGCCTTCAATGTACATAAACAACAACATGGACACAGAAATGGGAGAGTTGTTTGCACTATTATCCGTTTTAGGCGCTATTGTGCAGTTAAACTCTGCCTTTTTTACTACAACAGCTGCATATATTCACAAGAGGCAAGCTATTGTTTGAGCACTCGCTAATCGCTCATGTTTCAAGTGGCGTAAGCCCTATTTAGAATGCCGAGCGAGACATATGCTTCCTGTTTATACTTGAACGTGCATGTCCAGAGTGCGCGAATGGTCACGTGATATACGTTTTTGGTGGAGTAGTGTAGACAACGATACGTTCAGAAACGCTGGGTGAAACGCTAGTGTGGACGCGGATCGTTTTCATGCTAAAACGCCGTTTTAAAACTAAAACGCACTAGTGTAAACGGGGCCTTAGTAGTCTACTAATAATGTTAAAATGTTTAATATGTATTCATTATTAGATTGAAAGCCTTTACTATTTCGTTGGGAGTGCAGTGGTCGGTATTTAAATGTTTCTGTCATGTACACAGACACAATAATGCTATTGGCACGGTGGCTCAGTGGTTTGCACTAGGGGTGGGCGGATCGATCCTAATATATCGATAGTATCGATACCAACGTTGGTATTGATATCGGATCGATAGTAGCCTTCCGAGATCGATACTAAAATGCTTTGCTCCTGTTTCATAAAAGAGCGGACATGTCTCTAAATACCCCACTCCTTTTATAACTCGCATGCACTGTTGTTCCTCTCTGCTCTAGTTGTCCTTTTTATCACGTGACTCAGCAGCGCCAAAGCGCGAGCACTTTTTGCTGTTTTGAGATGACGGAAAGAAAGAGGAGCGCTGTTTGGAGTTATTTTACTGCAGTAAACGAAAATATTGCAAACTGCGATGTTTGTAGAAAGTCTATTCGATAGTGTGACGACACCACAAATCTACACATAAAACAGAAAAACACGAAAAAGAGAACGCCGAGCTGCAAAAAAAGGAGAGAAGAGGAGGCAAATCCTCCACACAGAGCCCCAGCAGTGCCAGCCCTGAGACAGAGGTCAATGGCCGAGCTGTTTCGGAGAGGCAATGAATATGTAGGTAGCTAGCTACAGTGGTGAAATTAATATTTCAGTTATAGAGGACATTCTGTATTAGTTGATGCCAATTTCAAAAAGCAAAAAAAAGCAAAATGAATACTTGCTCATACTTGAACTTGTTACTTTCATCATCAGGCTAACTAAATATAACCAATATATTGAGCACATTAAAACCTGCTATCTATAAGAATTATTTTGGAATTTTAAAATATACATGATTAGAACAGTAGGTTTTTCACCAGCTAAAAGAGGATTTTAAGTCAGTTATCTTTTGCTGTAGTGTGTTAGTAGGAAAAAACACTTAAAAACAAACCCCAGACTGAAGCAAAGTTGAAAAAAAAATAATTGTTCTCTAATAATAAGTTTGTGTTTGCAAATCCAGATCGTTACGATAATAAAAATGTTTTTATTTGGCTTAAAAGTGTTCAAAAATTGTCCTGGGTTTTAACATATGCATTTAATTATAGCTGCTTTGAGAGCACTCAACTGATAAATCATCACACACTGTTCTCCCCTACAGAAAAGTACATTTAGGTTCAAGTGCATGCTTTTTAATGTAAAAGTATCTGTATCGATATCGGTGATACTGGCCCTGTATTTATTTGGTATCGGATCAATACAAAATTTTGCAGTATCGCCCTGCCCTAGTTTGCACTGTCGCCTCACAGCAACAAGGTCACTGGTTCTAGTCCCAGCTGTGCCAGATGGCATTTCTGTGTAAGTTCTCCCTATGTTGGAGTGGGTTTCCTCTGGGTGCTCTGGTTTCCCCCACAGTCCAAAGACATGCTCTATAGATGAATTGGGTACACAAAATTGGCCATAGTGAATGTGTGTGTGTGAGTGTGTATGGGTGTTTCCCAGTACTGGGTTGCGGCTGGAAGGTCATCCGCTGCGCAGGGCCGGATTAACCAATGGGCATTATGGGCACAGGCCCAGGGGCCCGTGCGCACTTGGGGGCCCTGCGAGGGTGAAAAACTGGAGTGTCTGTTTAGGTTAAATGTAAATAGCGCACCTCGTTGGAATTTTTGAGCGATTTCTGCCCATCCGTGTTTGATTGACAGAAACAAAACTAAAGAGCGTGATTGGCAGTACCGTGAGTGGCATAGCTCATAAAGCGCGTGGCATCATGTTTTGATGTGATCGATCATCAACCCGGTTTGAAACCAGCATATGATAAACTCATTTTTCTTTTTTTCCCCGTTACATGTCAGATTGGAAATATATTTATTTTTACAGAAATGAATATTTTTGTTTATAAATGAAAATAATGAAAATGTGATGTAAAGTCAAAAGTGACTCGGTATTTAATATGGTTTAGCCTATTTCATACATGTATAAACAACATCTAAATATTCTATAAACTGTTATTTTTCACCTGGTGTTAAATGTTAGCGACATCTTAATATAACTAATTTGTATTTACAATGAATACCCTTTAAAATGTGTATTTTACTGCTTCAGTGAACTTGATCCCTTGAAAACTGTGCTTTAAATGCTTTTAAAATGAGTAAAATCTTTGTAGATTAATTATATGTACTATATATAATTTATTTTAAAAATGCAGGCAATACATTAAAGATTCATTTTATTAAAAATGATTATTTTTCTATTTTAATTCAGCCATTGCGGTGCATGTCTGGGTAGGGGGCCCTACAAGACAATGTGCCCAGTGGCCTCTGAATTCTTAATCCGGGCCTGCCGCTGCGTAAAACACATGATAAAATAGTTGGTGGTTCATTCCGCAGTGGCGACCCCTAATAAAACAAGGGACTAAGCTCAAGGAAAATGAATGATGAATGAATAATGCCATTCTGAAATCTGGCTTTCAGAAGTGTGCGTTTGCACGGCCCCAAAATGCTACAACGTTTGTAGCTGAAGATGGTGTCATGTAAACGCCCCCTAACTAAACACCAGCAGGCCTGTCAGTGTCACGTGCTAATGCACATTCACTTTTTTACACTTGTGCCCTCGTAGGCTTATTTACAAATGGATTTAACCTCAGTGCAAAGTGCCGATAGGTGTGGTGCCCAGAAAACTCAACACAAGAGGCGTTTGAAGTGTACGTGAAAGGCATGCGTGATCCTGCTGATTATTTACACGCAGTCACATATTATGACTGATTGGATGTCAGAAGAGGCTTTTGTAAAACTCTGACTTGTAATCCAGCAGATGGACAGATTGAAGGATCGTTGAATGATGTCACGCTGTCAGCTCAGCCTTTACCTGTCGATTGTTTTCGTGCAGATGTGTGGTGCCGAGTGACAAAATGAAAGACGTGCTGTTTGCAGTTGCAACAGGTTTTTTTGTTGTTGCGTAGTTCAAACAACCCTGCCAAATGCGTTGTATAATTGTGTGTGTTTGTATGTTCACAGTTTCCAGTGGGACGGAGCTTCAAGGGAGGGCGAAACGCATTCCTATTCAAAAGAAAATAGTTGTGATGTGAAATGATGGCGCCGAGTGTAGAGGTCTTGTTTACATGCACTTGCGTCGAGCGTTTAGCATGGCGCATCTTCATATTATATTTTAGCGTCTGCTAGATTCTCCTGAATAGACTTTTTGAACTATAAAGGTAAGAATGAAACTGAAATTGCCGCGTGTGTCACTTTATTTTTTTCTCAATCTCAATGCAAGTGTTTACAGCTACACTACAAAAAAAGCTTTTCTTACTAAGAATTTTTGTCTTGTTTCTAGTCCAAACATCTAAAAATTCTTAGATCAAGACAAGCACAAATAAATATGAATTATTAATGAATAAATCTAAAATATTGTCTAGTTTTCAGAAATAATATGCGAGTTTTATGTGAGAATATGTACGTTTGTGTTCTATCTATCTGTCTATCTATGTTTATCCACCCATCCATCCGTCTGATCTGATCTGTCCATCTGTTTATTTGCCGTCTGTTTATGGATCCGTCCATCCATTCATCCACCAACCCACGGCCCACCCACCCGTCTGCCTGTCTGTCTGTCTGTCTATCTATCTGTCCATCTGTTTATCTACTTACCTATCTCCCTACCTATCCATCCATCCATCCATCCATCCACAGACCCATCCACCCATCCGTCCGTCCGTCCGTCTATCTATCTATCCGTTCATCCATCTTTCTATCTGTCTATCTATGTATGTATCTATCTGTCTATCTATGTATCTATCTAGCTATGTATCTATGTATCTATCTATCTATCTAT
>CAIGQQ010006052.1:1450222-1477726 GCA_903798035.1 Danio albolineatus | reverse complement strand
ATTTTTAAATTGTTTTCATGTGAATGTGTGGTGCACAATAAATTAAAGGTTGTTCTATTTGCTGTTGCAACAATTGTTGTTTTATTTTTATTAATTTTTTTTTTGTGTGTGTGTGTGTATACAACCCTGCCAAATGCGTTGTATAATTCTGTATGTGTGTGTATGTATGTTCACAGTTTCCAGTGGGACGGAGCTTCAAGGGAGGGCGAAATGCATTCCTCATCAAAAAGAAAATAGTTATGATATGAAATGATGGAGCTGAGTGTAGAGGTCTTGTTTACATGCTCTCGCTGAGCTGTTGTTGTAAGACTGTGAGACAGCAGCCACAGTTTGCATGGGAAGCTTCTGAACGAGTCAGGGATGTTTCTCTCTTCTTCTGAAATGTCTACAAAGGGTACGTGAGGACAGCAGCTACAAGCCAAAATCAGCATGCAAAGAGAGAAGTGTTTCAGATAACCTGTGGAGGAGAGGTGTTGAAGATGAGCAGATCTCAGGCATATCAGTCTCTTTATCTTTCTCTTTATCTATCACGTATTCATCTTCTCTTTCAGGAATAGGGGATAAATCGAGCCTTTAATTAAATGTTAAAAAATGTCAACCTCAAAATTAATGTAATGTTTTTTAAACTGAGCATTGAAAGATGAATTTGATAACATATTAGTAATATATAATTGCATTTAATTTAATATCAATCAATAATGAATTTTATTTTGGTTAGTAATATCATTTAGTAAACGTATTAATTTTGTGCATTTTTAAACTTTGATTTAATATTGTATTATAAAATATGTATTTTAATAACGTTACTATAAATGTTGACTAAAATGTAATGTTAATTAAAATGTCAGCCTTAAAATTAGTCTATTTTTTTAATAAATCATTGAAATATGAATGTAATAACAGTAATATAATTAATTTTAGTTGAGTTTAATTTCAGTCATTAAATAGGTTATTTAATTTAGCAATACAGTGTATTTTAAAAAGTCGTTAATAATTTGACAATTTCTTTGCATTTAATATTGTATTATAAAAATATTTATATTATTATTTATATGAATTACTTTAGAACTTTTTAACTTTTCTTTTATTCAAATGTCAGCCTTAAAAATAATGTATTTTTTAATTAAGCATTAAAGATATTAATTTAATAACATTAGTAATATAATTCATTTGAATTTAATAATGTAATTTATTATTTTACATAAGTAAGTGCATTCTCATTATATATATTTGATATTATATTATAAATATGTTTATAATTTTATTATCACATTTTGACTTATTTTTGAAATGTAATGTAATATAATCAGACTTAAATTATGTGTATTTTTAATGAAGCATTAAAACAATAATTTAATAACCTATTTGTAATTTAATTCATTTTAATTTTATATTAATCATCAATTTAATTTAGTAATATAGTTTTTAAAATAATTTTAACATTTTTAACTTATATTACTTACATTTAATTTTGTATTATAAAGATATTTTTTAATAACTTTTTGACTAAAATTGTAATGTAATGTAAAATGTCAGCCTTAAAATGTATTTAAGCATTAAAATATAAATTTCATGTAATATTACAGTGATTACTTTCAGCACTGTAAATATATAAATAGTATACTGAGTAGTATGTTTAGTATAAGATAAGACATTTTCTTTTCGACTTAGTCCCTTTATTAATCTGGGGTCGCCACAGCGGAATGAATCACCAACTTATCCAGCATTTGTTTTATTTAATATATAAATTGTTTATAATAAAAAATAAAAAATAAACTAATTACTAATATTTCAGGGCATCGCAGTGGTGAAGTGGGTAGCACAATTGCCTCACTGCATGAAGGTCACTGGATCAAGCCTTGGCTGGGTCAGTTGGTATATCTGTGTGGAGTTTGCATGTTCTCCACATGTTCACGTTGGTTTTCTCCGGGTGGTCCGGTTTCCCCCACAAGTCCAAAGACGTGGTATAGGTGAATTGGGTAAGCTAAACTGTCCGTAGTGTATGTGTGTGGATGTTTCCCAGTGATGGGTTGCAGCTGGAAGGGCATCCGCTGCGTAAAACGTATGCTGGTTAAGTCGGTGGTT
This sequence comes from Danio albolineatus, assembly GCA_903798035.1. Lineage (NCBI taxonomy): Eukaryota > Metazoa > Chordata > Actinopteri > Cypriniformes > Danionidae > Danio > Danio albolineatus. The sequence continues at coordinate 1,475,641 of CAIGQQ010006052.1, read as the reverse complement.
CATTCCGCTGTGGCGACCCCAGATTAATAAAGGGACTGAGCCGAAAAGAAATGAATGAATAAATAATGCTACATAAATCATGTTGATATTTTAATAATCTATAGTATTTTATCACAAATATTTAACTGTAGTCAATAAAATGTTTTGTAACTCCTGTACTTTCTGTTGTTTGTATAACTTATCGGTATTTATTTGCATAATTATATATTCCTCTCGTAGTGTTTTGTGATGTGCACGCAGATTAACGTAAATTCAGTCATCTGCATGTCTCTAAATGTGACAGAATGGACAAAAAAAGCTGACTCTGACTTTTTGACTAAAATCGTAATGGTATATAAACAATATACACAGTTCCATATGGCCAGCCTAGTGTGTATATAGTGTATGTTTTGGGTGTGAATCCACAGACTGAATTCAAACGTTGTGGACATGCAGTTTTAAAGCATTGAAAACATGAAATGTGTTTAGATTGTCTGCAGGTTCAGCTGAGCGAGTGGTGTTTGTGGAACAGCAAGATTTAAGATGTTGTGCAAGAATAAACACACTGAGCTGCAGGAATGTTAGTCAATGGATAACCAGTATAATGAAAAAGAATGAAGAAAACACATATCAAAATCCCAAATGCTGTCAGAGGAAAATGTGCAGGAATCTGTGGAACTGGGTCACTGTCTTTTCTGCAAGCAACTGCAGGTTTAGTCAACATATAAACATGTTCCTCTGTAAATATGACAGCAGATATACTATGCACATATACAGTATGCAGCAGATGAATCTTTAGCTATGAAATGTCTTTTTTACATTATTATTTGATAGGCTATTGTGATAAGTCTACTTTTAATTGAATAGCAAAGAAGCTTCAGCATATTTTTTAAAAAGCATCACTGCTTATAAATTAACAGTGTTTACAAATAAGGATACTGTGGATGTTTTTTTTAAATAGTTTTTTTATTGTTGCAAAAAGTTTACATCACAAAACAGGGAACAATCAACATTGCAAGGCATGTTTACCATTAAAACAAATGAAAATTGTAACAACTGCAGCAAGGAGCAGTACAAAAGACTTACATCAAAGTATAAAAAAACAACAACTTTATAACAATAAATATTCTGAAAATGAAGTCCAAAGAGCTTCGGTTATTTTATTTTGGTTACTATTTGGAGCTTTGAGCCACTCTCCTTACCTCAAAAAGAAAACATCTAAAGGAGGGTTGGCATTTTTTCCATTTACAACAATGAATATGATATTTAGGCGACACGGTGGCGTAGTGAGTAGCACGTTCGCCTCACAGCAAGAAGGTCGCTGGTTTGAGCCTCGGCTGGGTCAGTTGGCATTTCTGTGTGGAGTTTGCATGTTCTCCCCGTGGTCGCGTGGGTTTCCTCCGGGTGCTCCGGTTTCCCCCACAAGTCCAAAGACATGTGGTATAGGTGAATTGGGTTGGCTAAAATTGTCCAAAGTGTCGAGAGTGTGAATGAGTGTATATGGATGTTTCCCAGAGATGGGTTGCAGCTGGAAGGGCATCCGCTGTGTAAAACAAATGCTGGATAAGTTGGCAGTTCATTCCACTGTGGAATGGCGACCCCTGATTAATAAAGGGACTAAGCCAAAAAGAAAATAAATGAATGAATGAATTGTTTCACCCTAAACAGATTCCCATTTCAGTGGCCAAATCTCTTTCTTCCACCCACCTGTCAGTCTCTTGAAACCTTTTAAGTTCTTATTGGAAACTTTATTTCCATCACTGGATAAGTTGGCGGTTCATTCCGCTGTGGCGACCCCGGATTAATAAAGGGACTAAGCCGACAAGAAAATGAATGAATGAATATGATATTTACCCATTAGTAAAATAGAGTTCACAACATCAGAGAAAGAAAAATGTAAATCACATTTGTAAAAGAAAACATCTTCTGAAATAATGAAAGCCATATATAAATTTCAAACCAATATTTAGAAGTAAGTTCACAAGAAAAAAATAAGTGATCAAGTGTTTCTGGACTTTAACAAAAGCTACTTGTCAATATCAAAGTTAAATCTTTTTTAATAAACTCATTCACAGGATATATGCTAAAAGAAATTCTGTAATGACTTTCCCTAACCTTAGGTGATACAGGATATTTAAGATAAAAGGTAAAAGCTTTGTCCTCTACCTCAACTCCAAGATGATAACACTTATAATCACCGATGATAATGCGTTTATATTCTTTGTAAATAAGCTTGTTGTTACATTTACTATCTATATCAACATTTGATACTGAGGATGGTTATTCATACTGACCTTTCAGATTGTAGCCTATATGTATTATGTTATTTCTAATCCTTAACGTCCTTATTTGCATATTTGCGGCGTCAGTGTCGTTGATTAGACGAACGCAGCGCGCGCGAACTGTTTCCGTGAAGGCTTCAGCGTCGCGCATCTTCATTATTGTGGTCTGCTAGTTTCTGCTGAATGGACTTTTTGGACTGTGAAGGTAAGAATGAAACCGTCACTTCTTCAGTGAAATTGACGTGGATGTATTTCCTTTCAAACATAAAGCCAGTGTTTGTACCACGTGCTGTGTTTTCGTGACTGTTCAGAGATTGTGTATATATGGGTACGTAGTCATTTTAGCAACAACGAACTCTTCAACAACTTAACTAACAGTTCAGCGACCACTTCAAAGCATTTTATTATAACCACAAATTTGAAGTGTTAAAAAGGTCAAAAGCATTGCGAATGATGATAATCTTGGTTTGAGGGTTGTGTGAAAAGCCCTGCTAAATGCTATCAAACTATCTGCCCAATATCAATGTAAATAAAAAGAAAAAATAATTGCACTTAAAAAGATTAAATGAGCTTACTTTATTAGATTTAAAAGATGCATGATAAACATGAATATCTATCCAAAATAAAATTATGTTTTAAAAATTTTACATTTTTATAATTTAGCTTAATTCGCCAATATATGAATAATTAAAATTATATATAAACAGTATTCCTACAGTATATGAATTATTAATATCTAAATCTACCGTTTGTTGTTTTTAAATAATTAATATTTTTAGATCCTGATTCTCTGTTTGTCATTAAAAATCCCTGGGCACCTCTTGTGAAGGTATAGCCCTGGCGTCCTCCTAATTGAACTGGCTCTATCATTAGTTGCTTTTCCACTGTTGTCACACCGTCTTGTTTACTGACCAATCCATAACGTGCCAATACTGGCCAGTCAGCACGGAAATGGTTTCATTTTCCACTGTGGTGCTGATAACGGACCTCTTTGGAATGTACTACAAATGCGTCAGTCATTGCCATGGTAATGCAAATGTAAGGTAAACAATTATAGATGATGATCTGTTTTGGGACTTGCTTAAATAAATAGTGTGCTTCCACCTAGCCAGCTATGGACAAACTTGCACCCAGGCAATGGAGTGGAAATGTCATGTGTACATTGTCAAACCATGCCCAGATTTGACCCTTTACCAACTCCACCGCACTTATGACGATATACACTTATATACACGAGAGATACTGTATGTTCAGGATGTGAGAATAACTCGAAAACAAACAAAACAAAACATTGAAGCTACTGCCTACAAGTGTAGTCATGGCAAGTTCAGATAATTTTAATACAATCAAAATGGTACTTATTGTTACAAATGTTGACATCTCGATTCATCCACATTGACATCCACTCATGGCAATGATGGCACTGCATGCATGACGGCAAACTACATTTGGGCCAGTTGTGGATAGGAGGTGTGTGGCCCAGATCAGTGTAGCAATTGTTCACATTGTTTTGGTAACATTAGGCTGGGTTATGGCTCAGTTTTTGGGGTTTCTGGTTAAAGTATAAACTTAGAATCGGTACTAATAATAAACCTGTTTTGGCCCAGTTCAGAGCCAATTAAGGATGATAAATTGGCTGAGATTCAGGCTGGTTATGGTCCATGTGTGGCCCTTGTCTTTAATCCAGTTATGGGCCACTTCAGGACTGTCATTCTTTGTCGTACTTGGGCCAAGGGAAAAGCTGATTGTGTGGGCCAGAGCTGGGCCAGAGAAATGTTGCTATATGGGATTTCCATAAACTTAAGTTATGTGGGCTGTGCCAGTCCAATAACTGAGATTAGATTATCAGTCTTGAGTCCTTGCATTTGCAGTCATTTGTACGCTGTAGATGAATTGAATAAAGCTAAATTGCCTGTAGTGTATGTGTGTGAATGCGAGAGTGTATGGGTGTTTCCCAGTGCTGGGCTGCAGTCGGAAGGGTTGTTACATCCACTGTGTCAAACATATGCTGGATAAGTAGCCGGTTCATTCCGCTGTGGCGACCCCTGATGAATAGATTAAAACAATACTGTCTACAACCACGTGTACACCGATTCATTGTCTTCTACGTACAGTACTGCTGTCAACATTGCCAATGGTACATTGTTTTGTTTCTTTTTGGGAGTATGTTGTTGTATGTTGTATTTTGCACTGTCTGGAGCAAGCACCTAAGCTTTTCACTCATCATAGCACACGTGCTGCTGATGATGTGACAATAAAAGTGATTTGATTTGATTTAATTTGATAAATGGACGAAACCGAAGGAAAATGAATGAATGAATTTTATGCTATAATTTATAGCTTGTATTTTATTTACTACAATTGGGATATTGGTTTTTGAGGTCTGATGTCCTGCAGATGTCCTATCGTCTGTCCTAACATCGTAAAAGACTTTAAGACTAATTGGAATCCTGTATTGGCTGTTGGTAGAGAATTTTGGACACTGAATTTGGCAATTTTTATGCCATTTCTGACTGGGGAAAGTTGAAACTGCTGGTTTGTTATCTGTCTAATAATTGATAATAGGCTACACTTTTTTTTAAATTAAAAAACCTTAGCAGATTTTTTTCTAATGTTATATGATGCAATAATTTTTTATTTTTAAGATAAGTATTGTATTTTTTGTATATATTATTGTGTTATTTCTGTATTCTAAATCTTCAGGAAATGTTTTGGTACATCAAAAAGTGTGGTTATGAAAACTATCCGACAAGCTAATCCAGCAAAAGAAATTGCTTAGAATGCAGCATTTAAACCTCATTATTAAATAGAAAATGAGGCAAATAACTGCAAAAAGGTCCACTTTTTGAGAAAAAAGAACCATGCCTTTCACCAGGCTTGCTACGGGCCTGTTTAATAATGCATTAGTAGATGTTGAAATATGATTAACAAGCTTTACAAGTATTGTTAGTAAAAACATGAACTTACTTTAAATAACGAAGTGAAGTTTATTTCTATTTTCGAGAAGATCACGTGCTTATGATTGCTTGTGGCTGGTCTTGCAATATCCAATTTATGATTCACCAATTAGACGATTCCTAAGCCACTATAAATACCTTAAGTTCTAATATTACAGTCATCTTCATTTGAAGAATCCCCCCTTCCACCTCTACTCCTCCTCCTTTCTTAGATTGGTGGCCCAGTGGTTAGCACTGTTGCATCACAGCAAGAACGTCACTTCTAGTCCTTACCAAGCCAGCCGACATTTCTGTGTGGAGTTTACATGTTCTCCCCGTGCTCACGTGGGTTTCCCCCGGGTTCCTCAGTTTCCTCCCACCATCCAAAAACATGCAACTTTAATTGACTAATCCAAATCAGCACTATAGACATGCTCCTAGTAAGCAGTTATCTTTTAAGAGCAATCACTATCTGTTCATCAGCTACTACAGCGGGGAGTTCTCGAGATCTACCTGAGCTCAAACTCTCTTCTTGTCTTGCAAACGAGAGGGAGCCCCTGACTCGAGGATCTTATGAGCTCAGGGCTCTCTCCCAGGACAGTATGCCACACCAGCTAAATGATCAATCATCAGCTAAGTGTGAACTCTTGAAACCTCATATGGTAAAGTGTGACTAGGGCTGTGCGATTAATCGAAATTGAATTGCAATTGCGATTTGAAACGTTGCTATTAGGTAATCGCAAAATATATATATGTATTGTTTAATTTCCCCTGCCCATAGCAAATGCGTGAGTGGCGTCTGTGTGTGACAGTCTTACTAGCCAATTGAGTGAGCACACTTTTGTTCTGCCCAATCAGAATTGCGCAACCGAACTATGCGGAACAATCACAATAAAAAACAACCAACCAGGAGAGCACGGACAAATGGGATGGCGTCTGCCGCTTGAGAAGCATTAATAGACAAATTAATATCGATAACATGGGAATATTTTGGTTTCAAAGTCACAGACACTTAACTTTGAATTGTTGCCACAGCACGAGGAAATACAACAGCAGCAGCTAAAAAAGCACCACAGGCTGTGTCTTGCTAAAAAGTCAGCTTAATAAACTCAATGTAGTAGCAACTGTAGTAGCAACTAGGGGTGGGCGATATGGAAAAAATATCATATCACGATTTTTTCTGGGGAAATCACGATTCACGATTTTTATCCCGATTCTATTTTAAGTTGATTTTTAAAGACTATTTTGCAAATTACAAAGGTACAATACAACTAAACTAATGTCCACATATAAAATTATACTCTTACCATGTATGTTTAAGAATATTTTAATCAAGTGAAGATTTAATGCAAGTGCTATTCTGCAAAGAAAGAACTTTCAACAAGACTTGCATTACAAATACTGTACCATCAAAATGAACATTTAACAAATCGAACAAATCTTAGTTCAAATCAGAGAGCTTATTAGACACAGATCCTCAGCAACACCTTCACAAATGCAAATGACTTTTTTTTACAAAGTTAACAAAACTAGTAGTGTTTTGAATTTAATAAATGCATAATAATCATGATAACCATGAAACCATGATTATTCTTCAGCATATATAATAATACAACCAAAATCTAAAATCGCTTCATCCCTGACTGCTATGCAGTTCAAAACAACATATGATTGTGTTTGTAGAAGAAGCCTACTTGAGCAATGCACAGATTTTGTTGTGCTTTGCAATACAACATTTGAATGTGTTTATAAAAAAAGCCACATTGTACAATGCAGTGATGTTATGTAGTTTCAAAATACAACATATTCACATTTTAATGTAGAAAAAGCCAACGTGGGTATCTTAAGGAGCAAAAAACTGCATATGAGCTCTTGTATTGCTGTTGTGTCATCATCACTTACAGTATATTGCAAGTCATCTCTGGCCCCTCATTTGCGATGCTCTTCATGAACTGGACCCCTTGACAAACTAATTAAATAGCCCTGTTGTACACAGATCTACCAACAACTTATGGCTTTATTTCAGTGACTTATGTCGTGAGCGCAGTATTACTGGGTGAGATCGCAAGTCTGCAGACGCCCCATATAGAGCATGCGGATCGCCGATCGTCTCTGTGTTCGTGCGCACTTCTTGCGCGCCCTCAAATAAATGCTACTGAAGTGTGATTTAGTGCGTTTATGTAACGCGTATGTCTAAAACGTTTATTAGATTTGCTAGGAATATTTACGAATGTCTCCAATAGACCTACAGAGCAGCATTAATGCGTCCTGAAGTAAAGTGAAGCGGCTATAAACTCCAGCAAGAGATAGTCATTGTATGCAGAACCATAGACCTATATTTATAAAGCATATTTATGGAAACTGTTCATCTTAACTGAAAGCTGCGCCTGTATGCTGGCCTCGCGCATCGCGGAGTCCTGTCAGCCCGTCTGTCAGTCAGCATGTAACCTCAAAGGGTTAAACAAATGACGTACAGCGGTTATAGAAAGAGTTCCTGCTGTTATAATTTACTTACCTTTTAATACGTTTTGGTGCGATTATAACCCGCTATTTAAAAACAACAACGACAGACGACTGAATGTTTGAATGAAGCAGTAATAGCCGTGGCGGGATGAATTTAGGTGAGGCGCCCGTCATGGAAGCATGAATGAAGCGGAAGCACTGCACTATATACTGCGTGGCGATACAACAATTTTTCTGAAAAAGTGGATCGTGGAGTCATTTTTATCGTCCACGATCAAATACCGTATTATCGCACAGCCCTAGTAGCAACTGTAGTAGCTACTGGCACTCAATGTAGTAGCAAGCAACAACAAAGTACAATTATAGAGTTGTTTCAGCCATGTTAGTTCTGTATTTGTAGTTCTGTGTAGTTCTGAATTATTTAATTATTATTATTTAGTTTTTTAATAAGCTAAACTATCTTCAAATCAAATCGAAATCACAATATCTGTCAAAAGAAAAAATCGCAATTAAATATTTTCCCCAAATCGCACAGCCCTACAGTAAATGTGGCCAAAAGTTGTTTAAGCAAGTCAAAATGGCCTTGTCAAAAATCTGTAGTTATTATAATAAACAGTTCATTGCAAATCATTCCCAATTATGTATTTAATTGAGTTGCTTCACCCCAAACAGATTCCCATTTCAGTGGCCAAATCTCTCTCTTCCACCTACCTGTCAGTCTTTTTAAGCCTTTTAAGTTCTTATTGGAAACTTTATTTCCATCAGTGTGTACGCATGTATGTATTTGACTTTTATCATGTCATGCTAAATGACTCTTAATGAGTTGAATCCCATAAGTACTTTGAAGTCAACCTTTGGCGGCTGGCCCCAGATAGCGTGTGTGTGGGCATGCGTGCGCTTATTTGTATAATTTTCATTGTGTGCGGTATTTGTGATTGCACGTCTGGTATGCCTTCGAGTGAGTGAGCGAGCGCACATGTGCATCTCAGTAATGACTTTAAGTGTTTGATCTGATGTATCCGAGGCCCCAACTCATTACTATCAATAGTGATGAGCTCATCTGACTCGTCTCGACATAAATTTGTGCGCGAGATTCATCCTCCACACCCACTGTCACGGCTCTGTTTCTCCTCCTGAGCAAAATGTCCTCTGATAGAACTAATGATAATGTCTTATGAGTAGCGTTTCTGCTATCAGGTTAGGAGTGGCTGACGTCCGAGTGCTTGTGGGGGTGTGTGTGTGTGTGTGTGTGTATTGGAGGAGTTATTAGTGTGTTGGTGGTCCTCAAAAAATGTGCGTGAGCTGTGGAAATGGACGCAGAAGCAGAAAGAAAGCCCTGTGATCCGTTTCTGATGAGGCACATCTGGTTGAGGTGAGAACGTCTGTTGTGTCACAATCCATGGTTTGATTACAACCAATTAGATGGCTAAATAGAAAGCCTCCGCAATCGCTCTGCTTTTTTTGTGTTATTTGCGTAATAACAAAGAATGAAGTGAACAAAAACATGGCTCATTTCTCCACAGCCACAAGCCGCAGTCTTGATGGAGGGTTAAACATTTACTGTAACACCAATTAAATGCACATTCAGACAACAATTGAGGTCGTTATTGATCTGTAATACATCATTCGGGTTAATTTTGTACTTTTAAAACTGTCTGTCTCTATTAAAACCGACAATCACACTTGATGTCAGACCTACTTTATGTTTTAGTAGCGCTTAAGTGCATATTAAACGTTAATTTGCAACTAGTTTGCAACATTTTTTTTTCAAATCTTGCTGTTTTGCTGAGGAGAGATGTACTTTTCTGTTTGATCTGAGGGATGATAATGTGGGGGGAAATCCATAGTGCGAATTACCCTGAAGAACATCAAAGCAAGATGTATGGGAGGGTTTGCCCCTTAATAATTAAGAAATGGTTTTCTCTGATCTGTATCTTTAATAATATTACTAATTAAAATAATAGATAACGTAAATATACATTTGACCGGTCTGAATGCATGTTTGCTACGCAATATTAATTAAGCAGGTTTGAAACGTCAACTCTAGAGCAACTGATCACGTAAGTGTTCACAAAACATTCTCTTGTAAAATAGGCATTTGTACTGTAGGTGTCCATAAAACTAGATGCATAGTTTGTGTTTAATAATACTCTTGCTCGCAAATGGAAGTTAAACAGTAAAATAAATAATAGGTGCAGGAATGCAAATCTGTCACCGTTTATTTAATATCACAAATGTCATTGAGAACCACTCAATATCCCTCAAAGCAAAAAGTTTAATAGAGTAATTTAATTAAATATGTAACTTCGGTTCACTTTAGTCATATTAGCAATATGTGAACCCCCGATTGTCAATGTATAATTCGCACTCTGGGAAAATCCCTTACATTACCATAAATTAATTAATTCAATAGTTCATTCATTCACTTTTCCTCAGCTTAGTCCCTTTACTCATCAGGGGTCGCCATAGCAGAATGAACCGCAAACTTATCCAGCATATGCTTTACGCAGTGGATGCCCTTCCAGCTGCAACCCATCACTAGGAAACATCCATACACACTATACTCTACGGCCAGTTTAGTTTATTCAATTCACCTATAGCGCATGTTTTTGGACTGTGGGGGAAACCTGAGCACCTGGAGGAAACCCACGTGAACACGGGGAGAACATGCAAACTCCACACAGAAATAACAACTGACCCAGCTGAGACTCGAACCAATCTTGCTATAAGGCCAAATCGCTAACCATTGAGCCACTGTGTCTCCCTATGTCAGATCTATGTTATGTTTTAGTAGCTCTTACTTAGGCGCATAATATATATTTTTATATATTATATTTGCAATTAATTGTAGAATTGTTATGAACATCAATTATTTTTTTTAAATCCTGCTGTTTACTCAAAGACCACAAGAACAGAGGACGCGTGAAAGCTCCCGGATGTGTTCTTGATATCAAGGACGCACCGATGCAGACTTGAGCACCGAACTCGCTCTAGAAGTCCCAAAAGTCATTGCGACTGAAGGTGGGAAGCACAGCATTTTATATAGATTTATTATTAAAGTTCAGAGATATACTTATTTACCTCAGGAGTTTCCCTAAATGAGACGGTGAAAGTAAACATTAGCATAAAAATCTTAATAAAGGCATAAACACATTAAGAGTGTTTATTTGTTGAAATTCGTATTAAAATCTGTTTTATTTGTGATGTGCAGCGTATATTTCTGAAGTCTTTATGCAGAGTATATATTGTGAAACGGGGGAAAACAAATTGCTGTATAAATGCTGTAATGTTTAAATAATTTTCGGTTAAAGACGTGCAAGGGTCATGTGATCACCAGGAAGAACGCAGCATCTCAGGTAACGCTTTCTTTTACGACCCGCAAAGTACCGTGTAAGTACAGTGAAATAACGGTGTACTTTTCTGTACTTATAGTATAAGTATAATGAACTTACGTGTAGGTATAAGGGAACAAACTGTAATGCTTGGGTAATAAGGGGGTTACAACCAGATATGCAACACGCAAAGTACAGCGTAAGTAAATTGATTTTACAATGGACTTTTCTATAAAGTGCAAAGGAACAAACCATAATGTTTGCTTAATAAGGGGGTTGCAATAAGATGTTCAACACGCAAAGGACCACATAAGTATATTGCATTTACGGTGTACTTTTCTTTAAATATTGTATACATAGAAAGAATGATGCAACGGTGGTAACAACCTAATGCAACCTGCAAACACCTGTGCAAGTACATTAGTAATAGTACCCTTATTCAGTGCTTGGGTTTTATATGGGGTGTTTAGTAAAAAAAAAAGGTTTATCCATTGAAATAAAAAGGTTTACCCTTTAACTACAGGGAACAAGGAAGGAACAATGCTTCACTTTATTTTACAACCCGCAAATGCTGTATCTACCCTTTAACAACAGGGAACAAGGAGGGAACAATGCTTCGCTTTAATTTACAATCTGCAAATGCTGTATTTACCCTATAACTACAGGGAACAAGGAGGGAACAATGCTTCGCTTTAATTTACAACCCGCAAATGCTGTATTTACCCTATAACTACAGGGAACAAGGAGGGAACAATGCTTCGCTTTAATTTACAATCTGCAAATGCTGTATTTACCCTATAACTACAGGGATCAAGGAGGGAAGAAGCTGGATTTCAACGCACAAGTGTTTATTTGAACAGTAAGAACAGAGAAAACTACATCAGCTACATGGTTGTAATCCCCTTATTACCCAACTATTACCCATTTGTTCCGTTGCACTTTATAGAAAAGAACACTGTAAAATCAATATACTTACGCAGTACTTTGCGTGTTGCATATCTGGTTGTAACCCCCTTATTACCCAAGCATTACAAATCTGGTTGTTACCCCCTTATTACCCAAACATCACCCGTTTGTTCCTTTGCACTTTATAGAAAAGTACACTGTAAAATCAATATACTTACGCAGTACTTTGCGTGATGCATATCTGGTTGTAACCCCCTTATTACCCAAGCATTAAAGTTTGTTCCCTTATACCTACACGTATGTTCATTATACTTATACTATACGTACAGAAAAGTACACCGTTATTTCACTGTACTTACACGGTACTTTGCGGGTCGTAAAAGAAAGCGTTACCGCATCTCATTCCTCACAGGACACGTTCTCTGTTCTCACGGTCTCCCGAGTTTGTTCTTCCGATGTGACCTGGCAAGACCGCTCTCCACAAGAACACGAGTCCGTTCTCTGAGTTCTTGAAATTGAGAAACAGCCAATATGTTATTATGACACATTCATTCATTTTCTTGTCGGCTTAGTCCCTTTATTAAAAAGGGGTCGCCACAGCGGAATGATCCGCCAACTTATCCAGCATTTGTTTTACGCAGCGGATGCCCTTCCAGCCGCAACCCATCTCTGGGAAACATCCATACATTCTCATTCACACACATACACTACGGATAATTTAGCCTTACCCAATTCACCTATACCACATGTCTTTGGACTTGTGGGGGAAACCGGAGCACCTGGAGGAAACCCACGCGACCACGGGGAGAACATGCAAACTCCACACAGAAATGCCAACTGACCCAGCCGAGGCTCGAACCAGCAACCTTCTTACTGTGAGGCGAACGTGCTACGCACTACGCCACCGTGGCGCCCCATTATGACACATTGTTTTATGTTATTAGGGTAGGACAGTAGATATTGACAAAGTCAAGTTGAAGAGGGATGGGATCAAGAACTCAGATTAGGACTATCAGCTCCAACGATAGTGATGTGATTTGAAAGTATCAGAATTTGTGCAACATGGATTTCTCCAAAAAAATAAAAAATAAAAATCAACTCAGCTCTAGTATAAACACTGCAAATATTTAGTAATTTTGCACTTTCTAATGCAAAGAATAATTTAGGCATAAAACAGTTCTTCAGGAAAATATGACCCTAAACAGATCTGTTACTAGGAATAAATAACCAATATTTTCTGAAGTGTGGTTTTAGCTTTCTCTCCTCAGTGCGGGGGATGGTAGTCTCGATGCCCTTAATGTCAAGTGCTGTTGCCTTTTGCACCAATCACTTGCTTTGCATTTAGGTAAAACGGCTCAGCTTTAGTTCATTTGTAGAAACATGTCACTCATTTGTGTGATTTTTGCATAGTTCAAAAGTGATTCAAGATGCTCTCCCTTACCAAATAGCTGCCTCTGTTATAACACTCCAAAACCACATTGGGGAATTATTGGGATTACAGAGGACAACTGAAGTTCCTCTTGATTTTCAGATCTGTGCTTAGCTACAATTTCACGCTCACGGTTGAGTGGCTCTCAGAAATGTTCACTTAAAAGGGAAATCCCGAATTTCTGTTCAGACCCGAGATGTTCTCTTACACACTTGGTTGAATTTAAATAGATTTAACCACAATTACTTCTAGCCGTCTTTTTTTATTTAAGCCGATACACAATTAAACCCACATTGTCGTCATATTTAAAATGGCTCTGGTTAAAAACAGACCTTTTACATACTTCTTTGAACACCCATTAGATAATTTCCCTGACCTTGAGTTGACACTGATGTTGTATATTAAATTCACAATGATATATATTGGTAATATGGCGCATTTACTATTAGGGAGGTGAATGTGTGTGCAATAAATATCAATTATTGCATGAATTCTCGTCTGTAACGTGGATCTAATGACTCAAACTCATAGACGTAATACCCCAGGAGAACGTTTCTGCTCCAGACACATTTGTCAGCCGTTTAACCTAATAGGTGAGTCAGAGTTGAAGCTAAATATCTAAGGGGTCTCCTAACCCAGATTTGGGAAATGCAGACACTGACTCAATCCCACCTCATCCTGACGTCACACAAGATGAAAAGGAGACACTATAAATATTCTGGCTGGCCCTAAAAGAGTGCTTTAATTTTAATTTAGTCAATTTCTCCACTTTCATCTGGGGTCATTTGGCAGGTCTTTTTCTGACCTTTCGATGTAATATTTCAAAATAAGCTTGCATAAAGGTTCGAGCCTCGGCTGGGTCAGTTGGCATTTCTGAGTGGAGTTTAGTTTGCATGTTCTCCCCGTGTTGGCGTGGGTTTCCTTCAGGTGCTCCGGTTTCCCGGTTTGAATTGGGTAAGCTAAGTTGTCCGTAGTGTATTTTTAAGAGTTCACACTTAGCTGATGATTGATAATAAAGCGTATTTGGCATGCTGTCCCGGGAGAGAGCCCTGAGCTCAGAATATCCTTGAGCCCGGGGCTCCCTCCCGTTTAGAGGGCGAGAGGAGAGTTTGAGCTCAGGTAAGTCTCGAGAACTCCCCCCGTTTGTGAATGTTCTGAGATGTATCTAACTAGAATAGCCTAAGAGGCCATTTAAAGTAGTCTATTTACTTAGTATGTTTTTGGATGGTGGGAGGAAACCGGAGGACCCGGGGAAAACCCACGCGAACACAGGGAGAACAAGCAAACTCCACACAGAAACGCCGACTAGCACGGAGAGAGGCCGAACCAATGGCGTTCTTGCTGTGAGGCAACAGCGCTAACCACTGGGCCACCGTGCCGCCCTATCGGAGAAGGGGAGGAGTTGGGGTGGAAGGGGGGATTCTTCAAGACGAAGATGACTAGAGTAGAAAGCTTTGGTAATTTATAGTGAGTCATGATTCGTCTGATTGGTGCATTGTGCTGAGCTGATGTGGTACCAGCTGTGTTCAATCATAATCACATGATCCTCTCGAAATTTAGTTTATAAAAAAAACCCACTTGTGTGAATGAGTGTGTATGGGTGATTCCCAGTGATGGGTTGCAGCTGGAAGGGCATCCGCTGCTTAGAACATATGCTGGATAAGGATTCCGCTGTGGTGACTTCAGATGGCTATGGGCCTGAAGAACAAATTAATAATAATGTTGAGTAACTTTTCAACACAGGGGCGACACTGTGGCGCAGTAGGTGGTGCTGTCGCCTCACAGCAAGAAGGTCGCTGGTTCGAGCCTCGGCTGGGTCAGTTGGCATTTCTGTGTGGAGTTTGCATGTTCTCCCCGTGTCCGCGTAGGTTTTCTCCGGGTGCTCAGGTCCAAAGACATGCGGTACAGGTGAATTGGGTAAGCTAAAATTGTCCATAGTCTATGTGTGTGAATGAGTGTGTATGGATGTTTCCCAGTGATGGGTTGCGGCTGGAAGGGCATCCGCTGCGTAAAACAAATTCTGAATAAGTTGGCGGTTCATTCTGCTGTGGCGACCCCGGATTAATAAAGGGACTAAACCGAAAGGAAAATGAATGAATTTTTCAACACTCCAGAATAAGTAGTAGTGATTCATTCCTGATTGATTCATTGTTTTTAATGGACCATTGGAGTAAATGATTCCTTTTACCTGAGTGAATCAGCATTTTTAAAGTGATTGACTGAATTAATGATTCTGTGAACCTCATAATATGAATTGGCTGTTTCTAATTAACCATTAATTAGAATTATAAATTAGATATTTTTTTCAATACATTTAAACAATATTTTTAATGACTAATTTTTTTAACAATCTAATTGATTTTTTTTCTTTGCCATCATGACAGTACATAATATTTTATTACTTATTTCACAAGACACTAGTATGTGGTGTGAAGTGCAATTTATGGGTTAAACTAGGTTGATTGGGTTACCCTTAAGGCCCAAAGTGTTTTTTTACATGCATTTTTTTATTTCTCTTTGCTATTTGGGGATTATTGGAACCTAATTAGAATAAAACCTAAGTATCATCTTTTGATATGATATACTTTTAGAGAAAAATTATGTCCACATATGTGGACTCGTGGTCCGAATTTACATAAAACACTTTTTCCTGACTGTTTTTTAATGCTTATATAACAGAGAATTTTTTTTTTGAACTGGCTTTGACTATCAAAGAGTAAAAAACAACAACAAAAAAAACCATTTTTGGACAGTTAAAAATAGTGTTTAGGGCATTTCATATGCTGCAAAACAGTTGCAGGATGACTTTACAAAATATAAAACATTCAAAGTATTTTAAATAGCCACTTAAGAGCTAAAATGTGCTGTCCACGTGGACACTCAAGCCCTAGGAGGTTAAACATCACCTGGGAAAAATATTAAAATAATACAAATTTCAATAAATAGGGGGACATTTTTACTAAAAGGGAAAATAAATAAATATTAAAATAAACACTGGGTGGAGTATAAAGGTTAGTAGACATTAAATGTTCATGTGCGTATAAAAAATGTGACATGCACCGAAGATAAATTGTAAACCATGTTTACAAAAAATGAGATCGTAGTTATGCAGAAAACCATTACATTTGATTTAGATTTAGGAAAAGTGAAAAAGTCTTTATTGTTTCACATTCTGTGAGAGAGAAAGGTGATTGGAGATAAAGTGACAGCATGAGTCAGGATCTCACCTATTGGGGGCACCGGGTGAGAACAAGACAACTTCATTCAAATTTCCATTAATACCCACTCTTCACTGACAAACTGATGCCAGACCAGCTTTTTTCGACAAAAAAGTTCTTAGCTCAGTATTAAAACCCATCGCTAAGAAGACATGCACTGTCCATATATTATCTCCATCAACAGGTGTCATTCCTTTCGATATAATGGTGAGAACGTGACTCACACTGGCGGTCTTCTCTACTGGTGTAAAACTTTACTTAATAAGCTAAATGTGACAAGCTGACATTTTATTTCCTGTCATATCCATCAATTATTTTGATGCAAATGGGTTCAACTTTTCTATATTCTACGTAGACTACTGGATGCGTTCTTGTTAGATCCTCCTATAGCTAAATTAGATGAAAATTTATAACCAATGTTTCACTAGTGTTTACATCTGTCAGTTTACAGTTCAGTTCAGATCAATTCAATTGCAAGTGGATGATGCTCAATCACAGTGTAAAGGTGCTCCAAAATATTAGATAAAACATTCAACTTGCTCTTGGAATATACATGTGGAAATTCATGTGGTCAAGCGTATTCAGACAGCCACAAAAGACCACATATTAACCACACGGTCGTTTTAGGAGACGTTGTTAGAAAGCACAATAAAGAATCCATGCGTTGTAATGTACCGAAGCACACAGATTACAATGCTTTCCTGCTTAGACAAATGTGTGTGTATATATATAGAGTATAGAGAAGTGAAGTTTTATAAAATAATTACGAGATGATCACGTGCTATGATTGATCACAGCTGGTCTCACAATCCAAGCCTTTATAAATAGCCTATTTTGTCTTACCTCCTTTATCTTCGTTTTTGAAGAATCCCTCCTTCTACACAATCTCCCCCTTTTCCTTGTTTACCAGAGGGAGCTCTCGAGACCTACCTGATCTCAGACTCCCTTCTATGCTAAATGACCATGCGGGAAGCGTCCTGTCACACCCCTAGATTTCAGCAATGCTCAATATCGTGTAAAATGTAACAATTCTGTTCCTGGTACAATTGTTGATTGATTGATTGGATTGATTGGATTGATTGATTGATTGATTGATTGATTGATTAGGTAGTTCCAAATTGAACTTGGACCTTTGTTGTTCTGTAGATTTTTTTGGCCCATAAGTACCATGTGTACTGGTTTTGTTGCATGTTTTTTTATTAAAAATGGCCGATAAGAGTACTTTTTTAGCAAGTCAGACTACACTGGTTCAATAGGTTTTTTATATTAATACATCCAGCTTTTTAACCATAATTTGCTTGGGTGAGACAACAGTAGTTCAATTTGGTTTAAAAAAAAAAAGCGTCATTTGTATTCAGACTAAACTGGTCACACTGTATTTATGGTATTTATATTGTGAGCTGTCCTTCTTTTCTGTTCTGTTATTTTATTCAAATGTTTTGGCTGACATTTTCAAAGAAATTATGGTAGATTGGGACAAAACATCAGAATGCATTTAGGGCTCATGATTGGATTTCTAAAATCACATGTAAACCAGGTGGAAAAATAACCAAAACCATGGGCCCTAACATACACCCGGTGCAATAAGGCACAAATTGTGTTTGTCGCGATTTGTTGCTATTTTCAGATCAATGCAACCCTAATTTTCCCATTTTATGCCATGTTGTTTAGACAGCAAATCCATTTTTTCGACGAGTTTTGTGGACTCATGGGTGTTTCACTCTAAAAAGAAGGTGTGTCAAGGCGTATTGTTAGTGCTTTGCTATTTTGAGAAACTAAAATAGACTGCACAATTGACCAGCTGAAAGCAGGTCTAAAGTCCAGCGCAAATCACGTTAGTTATGTGCCTTAAACGTGTACACAGTGTTTAATACACACAAGATATACAGCAATACACAAATATCATTACAAATGCAAAAGAATTAAAGAAATAAAATATTACAAAAAAAAAAAAATTCCACATAAATATAAAAACCACTGCCTCCATGCCTCGTCAATCTCGGGGGATGTTTATTCATGACAATTTGCTTTTGTATAATCTTATTATTATTATTATTATTAGCAGTATTATTTAATATATGCATATTTAAATTTGTTTTAATAAAAACAAGTTTAGATTTGTCCACCTGTCAGGTTTTGAAGAAGTATGCATCACTATATGGGCCATAAGAATAGGACATGTGTTTGGATATAACTTCTTCGTTTATTAGCTTGCTGGAAAATAGAACTGAATTTAGAAATTGTTGTCTAGGCTGATGGATGTCTTCAGTGTACTGCGTACAACACTGTTTCCTTAACCACGAAAGTAAAGAAGTAAAGAGAAAGAGGCCGAATGGAGGGGCCTCATTCTTTATTCTTGCGCTGCAGATGGTCTGTTAAACTGTTTTCTTGCTAGTGAAGCGTTCAGTTTTACCATTCAGTTTTTCCACCTACAAAGGGACTCTTAAAGAGAACGGGAGATAATACACTTATTGGTTTAATGCACGTTATACTCAAAACACACCCATAACTTATTAAGAGAATTAGCACAACCCTGTTAGACCATGCGCCAGGGCGCAAACTGTATTTTTCCATCCTTAAAATAGCAAAAGTGTATTTGGACATGCCCTTAATGCTTTTGCGCCCTGCTCTTTAGACTCTGCGGCTACATCATTAAAATAAAGCCCCATGAAAATAAATTACTCTTTTTAGGGGCACAACTATTATAGTCTTCTCCAAACAAATTACAGTTAGGAGCTGAATGTGTAAACTCCTGAACCAGTAGTTTGAACCAGTAGTCTGATTTGCTAACAAAGTACTCTTGTTGGCCATTTTTTAAATAAAAAACATGCAACAAAACCAGTACATGATTCTTATTAGCCAAAAAAATCTAACGAGCCACAAATGTCCAAGTCAAAAAAAAAAAAATAATAAAAACAAAAACATGAAGGGTCAATAAAACTGTTAAGAAATGGAGTCTGAATGAATTGCATTCTACACAATAACGAATGATAAAATCCTCTCAAAAATGTAAGATGAGCTGCATAGCAAAGCTCTGGCAACCAACCAACCATAACAAACTGTTCTGGTTTGAGATTACAGGTTTGATGTTTTATTTCTAAACTCTATAGGAGCTGTATGGACATTCCATATTCAATGATCACTTCTAAAGTCAATTATCATACAGTCTGATTCATTCTCTGAGTTTGCTTCGTCCAATCAAACTGTTTCGACCCTCTCCCACGCTATTTCATCCAGTCCGACTTCATCAGCCCGCGGCCTAATTCACAATTCCATTCATTACAGCTGCAAAGTAGATAGAAGAGTTTGAGACACAGAAATAGAAAGATAATATCTGACATTTTGACATTATCATTATCTGCCCAGAAACTCTTCATCTTTGAAAAGGAGGCGGGATGTCGAGCGCGAGAGAGAGAGTAGTCATCCGTAATGTCCTGTCTGCGGCACAACTTAATATCTCTGCGTATGTGTGGATTTATCCAGACCTGTTCCATTTCACCCTGTTAGTTATTAATGAACACCCTCCATCATCATCATCACCATGGTGACAGCACTAACAATCAGAAAGCAGACAGAAAACTCAGTCAGGGTCTAAAGAAAGATTCTCTTTTGAACATTTCTAAGCATGTGTTATTAAGTTGAGCCCATAAACCTTAATATTCAACATAAGCTCATTCTGTAAATGTAGCCCTATATATATTTCTGGACATGGTGAATTATGTAGCCAAAGATATGTATGGCTGCTTTTCATCTTTAAAACAATCGCTACTGGGCGGTGTGCTGTTCCTTTTCACGTTTACAAGCTGACTGCTTACCTAAGTATGGACAGCTTTTCTGCTGCAACCAGTCTAGTGTCTCACTGTGTACATCGGCGGACTTGTGACATGGAGTGGAGTTGACCACCAAAAAGGGGTTCGAGTTTGGCGAAGAACTGTTCCAGAAAGCAGATAAGACAAATACAGAAGCTAAAATTTAAAAGAAACAAGTAAATAACAGGGTGAGAATGTGGTTTACACAAGAAGAGCAGGTGTGAATGGCATGAGAGAAATTTGAGATCTCAAAAAGTGTACACAGCCACCTCTAGATGATTTGTGAAAACAAAAACTGCAAAAAAAGTACCTCCTGGGACGTATTTGGTGCTCTCCAGAAATATATATAGGGGTACGTTTTCAGAATGAGCCTGGGTTGTTAATATTGTAACCTGTTGTGTTTCATATCAGTCCCCTATTTTTAACACTGCACGATAACAGCAAATTTTAGGAATGCTTCATGATAAAATGCCTTTGAGTTTTGTGTCATGTTTCTCGTCGAAATATATAAAAAATCTTAAATGTATTTTTTTTCAATTAAGTGTGGTTCTCCCTAAAACAAGATAAATAATCTGCCAGTAGTGTAAGCAACTCAAACTAAAGTGAGTATTTTCTTTATTTTTTTCTGTTTACCCCACACTGCAAATTTTAGATGGTTTAGATAATTTAACTACCTTTGAGTTAAAATTAACACTCCCTCAGAGTTTATATGGGAACCACTATAAAAGTGGTATAAGAAAGTGGTAAAATAACACTTTTGAAAGGTTAACTATTAACACTCAGAATATAAAATATTAACACCACAAAGGATCATATAAACACCACTCAGTGTTATGTGTTAACACTCTTATGTCAAATTGCAACACAGAATCAGAAAGAATCAGAATCAGAAAGAGCTTTATTGCCAGGTATGTACAAACATACGAGGAATTTGTTTTCGTGACAGAGCTTCCACAGTGCAACAGAATTACAGAGACAGGACAAAAAACAGATAATAAATATATTCAAAAAAATAGAAGTAAGTGTTAAATGCAAATATACAAATGGACAAGTGTATGTACAGGTGTATTACTATATACAACATTATATGTGCAGCTGTTATGTGCAAATTGGCATGTAAAGTGTGTTGTTAAATAAGTGTATGCGTGTGTAACAAGTGTATTTGTTATGTGCAAATGGCATGTAAAGTGTGTTGTTAAATAAGTGTATGTGTGTGTAAGAGTGTACAGCAGTAGTGATGTTGATTCCACGATTATTATCATCAAGTGTTCATGAGATGGATCGCCTGAGGGAAGAAACTGTTTCTGTGTCGGGCTGTTCTGGTGCGCAGTGCTCTGTAGCGTCGACCAGAAGGTAACAGTTCAAAGAGGCAGTGTGCTGGGTGTGAGGGGTCCAGAGTGATTTTGGCCGCCCTTCTGCTCGCTCTGGATAAGTACAGTTCTTGAAGAGTAGGGAGGGTTGTACCAATGATTCGCTCAGCAGTCCGAACTATTCGACGTAGTCTTCTGAGGTCAGATTTGGTAGCTGAGCTAAACCAGACAGTTATTGAAGTGCAGATGACTGATTCAATGATGGAGGTGTAGAACTGATTCAGGAGCTCCTGTGGCAGGTTGAACTTCCTCAGCTGACGAAGAAAGTACAGCCTTTGTTGGGCTTTTTTGACAATGGAGTCAATGTGAGTGTCCCACTTCAGGTCCTGAGAGATGGTGGTGCCCAGGAACCTGAATGACTCCACTGCAGCCACAGTGCTGTCCATGATGCTCAGCGAGGGGAGAGCAGGGGGGTTTCTCCTGAAGTCCACTATCATCTCCACTGTTTTGAGCGTGTTCAGCTCCAGGTTGTTGTGACTGCACCAGAGAGCCAGCTCCTGAACCTCCTGTCTGTAAGCAGACTCGTCACCGTCCTGAATGAGGCCGATAAGCGTGGTGTCGTCTGCAAACTTTAGGAGCTTGACAGAGGGGTCCTTTGAGGTGCAGTCATTCGTGTACAGAGAGAAGAGCAGAGGGGAGAGGACACACCCCTGGGGGGCGCCAGTGCTGATTGTGCGGGTTCTGGATGAGGATTTGCCCAGCTTGACCAGTTGCTGCCTGTCCGTTAGAAAGCTGTTGATCCACTGACAGACAGAGGTGGGCACGGAGAGCAGAGTTAATTTGGGCAGGAGAAGTTTTGGGATGATGGTGTTAAAAGCTGAGCTGAAGTCAACAAACAAGATCCTCGCATAGGTCCCTGGTCTGTCTAGGTGTTGCAGAACATAATGCAGTCCCATATTGACCGCATCATCCACAGACCTGTTTGCTCTGTAGGCAAACTGAAGAGAGTCCAGTGAGGGTTCAGTGATGTCCTTCAGGTGGGCCAGCACCAGCTTTTCAAACGACTTCATGACCACAGATGTTAGCGCCACCGGTCTGTAGTCATTTAGTCCTGTAAGTTTGGGTTTCTTTGGGATGGGTATGATAATGGAGCGTTTGAGGCAGGAGGGCACTTCACACAGCTCCAGTGATCTGTTGAAGATCAGGGTGAAGATGGGGGCCAGTTGGTCAGCACAGGATTTTAAACAGGCTGGTGTTATAGAATCTGGGCCTGGTGCTTTTCTCCTCTTTTGTTTCCGGAAGACCTGGCGCACATCATCTTCATTAAACTGAATTGCAGGTATGGGGGAGGTGGGGGGTGGTGGAGGTGTTAATGGTGGCGTGAAGAGCAGTTCAGGGTGGGTGTGGGGGGTTTTCTCAAACCGGCAGTAAAACTCATTCAGGTCGTTAGCAAGTTGTTCATTGTCTACAGTGCTGGGGCTTGGTGGCTTGTAACTTGTGATATTCCTTAAGCTTTTCCACACGGATGCTGAGTCGCTGGAAGAGAACTGACTCCTTAGTTTTTCAGAGTAGTTTTTTTTGGCGACTCTGATCTCTCTTTCCAGGGTGTACTTTGCTTGCTTATACAAGGCCCTCTCCCCATTCCTGTAAGCAGCCTCTTTGGCCTGACGTAGCTGTCTGAGTTTTACAGTGAACCATGGTTTGTCATTGTTGTATGTGAGTTGAGTCCTGGTAGGGATGCACACATCTTCACAGAAACTAATATAAGATGTTACAGTGTCTGTGAGTTCATCAAGATCATTAGCAGCATCCTCAAAAACACTCCAATCAGTGAGGTCGAAACAGGCTTGTAGATCCTGCTCTGTTTCATTAGTCCATCTTTTCACAGATCTTAATACAGGTTTGGCTGTTTTCAGTTTCTGTCTGTAGGTTGGTATAAGATGGATTAAACAGTGGTCAGAGTGTCCCAAAGCTGCTCGTTGAACAGAGTGGTATGCATCCTTTATTGTGGTATAGCAGTGATCCAATATGTTACTGTCTCTTGTGGGACATGTAACATGCTGTCTATATTTTGGCAGATCATGGGATAGTTTAGCTTTGTTAAAATCCCCGAGAATGATTAAAACAGAGTCCGGCTGCTGTCGCTCAATTTCTGTGATCTGATCGGCTAGTTTCTGTATCGCCAGGCGCGCGTGCGCGTGCGGCGGAATGTAAACAGAGACGAGGACAAACGAGCAGAACTCACGCGGTGAGTAGAAAGGCTTACAGTTAATAAACAGTGCTTCTAGATCTGGACAGCACATCTTCTTTAAAAGAGTTACATCTGTACACCACCTTTCATTGATGTAAAAGCACGTCCCGCCACCGCGCGATTTCCCCGTCGTTTCCTCGTCGCGATCCGCTCTAAACAGCTGATAGCCTGGAAGGTTGAGCGCGTTGTCAGGTATGGTGTCGGTCAGCCAGGTTTCCGTGAAGCACAGAGCAGCTGAATGCATAAAATCCTTGTTTGTCTGAGAGAGCAGAGTGAGTTCGTCAATTTTGTTGGGTAGAGAGCGGAGATTTGCCAGATGGATGCTCGGTAGTGCGGTTCGAAATCCTCGTTGTCTGAGTTTCACAAGCGCGCCTGCACGCTTCCCACGCCGGCGCTTCAGAACGCGCTTGAGAAGCACCGCGGCTCCTCCGACAACAATGTCCAACAGAACATCAGATAAGTCCAAGTCTGGAAAAGTATTTGGTGGTGTATGCGTCCGGATGTCCAACAGTTCGTCTCTGGTGAAACTAATTGTAGGAATGTGACAAAAAACAGGACAAACTAACAAAAAAACGAAAAAAACTGCAGAGCACGTCACGGAGGCAGCCATCAGCGTCGGCGCCATCTTGAAAAGATGTGTTTCATATCAGTCCCAGCATGGAAATAAAAAATATATCTTTTTTAAAATCAGCAACACTTTATTAACTATTCCGTTAATGTCAAAGGAAAACAATTGAAAACAGTCACAAACCGTATTTTCTCATATTTTAACCAATAGGAGGAGTTTTAAGAGTTTATTTTCTTTAGTTTTAATAGCATAGCTACTACAGAACAAAATATGACAAGGAGGCAAATCAGCTTCTAACACTTTTTTATCTTTATCTAACTCTAGAATTTCAACACTTGACTCTGAATTACCACAACACAAGAAATTTAACACAAATGAATTTGCCGTGCACTGGCAGATTATTTTGCTTGTTTTAATGAAAATCTTGCTTGTTATTTTTTTCTAAACAACAAGACACTATTTTTTTACTTAACTTTTTTTACTTTAAATGCTTTTAGATATTTAGAAACAAGACATAACCTCTAAGTACCAAAGAGTTTTTTGGAGTGTGTCATGTGTTGGTTTTTGTTGCCAGCAGGGGCTGCAGAAGCTGGAGTAAATTATCATCTATATTTATAGCACCTATAAAACTCCCAAGCTCCAGGTAACAAAGGTTTGCAAGTAATTCATCCTATTTTATATGCATGGTTGTTTGTTTTAGGCTTGAATGATAGTAGTAATCAAACTGACCAGCAGAGATGTGTGTTTGCTTTCTGTAAGTAATCAGAATTATGATCTTCGCCTACCAGACACTAAATGGGCAATAAAAGATAATAAATAAATTTTATAGACCTACATGGAAGGGATCTGTAGCTTAAAACAAAATAAACATTAGTGTTACTACAAAATAACTCACAATACTTAAAATCATGTATATATATATATATATATATATAT
>CAIGQQ010006052.1:1435152-1448309 GCA_903798035.1 Danio albolineatus | reverse complement strand
AGGCTCAGTTGGGCACGACCATTTCTCCTATGGCCAGACGTCTTGTGCAGAGCTGCAGTCTATGGCGCCGGGGCTGGAGAACGCTGGACATCCATCATGGAGAGACCACAGGCGGGTCACCGGCTGGTCAACAGGCTGGCCCTTTGGGAACAATGCGAGGACTCGTCTGTCACAGGGATCGTCTTACAGGAAACTGTCTCATGCTCTCCATTCCTCCATAACCACCACAGCAGCTGCTCAGGATACGGCATGGTCCAGGATTATGGAAACCTCGGGAATAATAAAAAACAGACTAACATGAGTGCAGATGCCATTCAAATTATAATGCGTTTTTTGGGAAGTGTTCCCGGCTCCGGTTGCCCTAAATAATGCAGACTAACAATCCTTTAGAGGATTTGGATTCCAAAGCATTTGTGTTTTATGTGTATGCTAATGTAAAGAGATGTGTCTTTAATCTAGTTTTAAACTGACAGAGTGTGTCTGCTTCCCGAACTGTGCTAGGAAGGCTGTTCCAGAGTTTAGGTGCCAGATAAGAGAAAGATCTACCACCTACAGTTGATTTTGATATTTTGGGAATAATTAATTGTCCAGAATTAATTGAGCGTAGCGGACGTGATGGGCTATAATAAATCAGGAGCTCCTGCAAATACTGGGGAGCCAAGCCGTTCAGGGCTTTGTAGGTAGTCAGTAAGATTTTAAAATTTATACGATATTTAATAGGGAGCCAATGCAATGCTGAAAGAACTGGAGTAATATGATCATATTTCTTTGTTCTAGAAAGCACTCTAGCAGCTGCATTTTGAACTAGCTGAAGTTTGTTTATCAGGCCAACAGGGCAGCCGCCTAGTAATGCATTACAGTAATCCAATCGAGACGTCATGAAAGCATGAATGAGCTTTTCCGCATCAGACATTGATAGCATGTGTCGAAGTTTGGCAATATTTTTAAGATGAAAAAAAGCAGTTTTACAGATGCTTGAAATCTGGCCTTCAAATGACAGGCTGCTATCAAAAATCACCCCCAAATTTTTGACTGAAGATGAGGACTGAACTAAGAAACCATCAAGGGTTAGACAGTGTTCTAAGTTTTTGCGTGTGAGATTTTTGGGACCAATAAGCAAGACCTCAGTTTTATCTGAATTTAGTAATAAGAAGTTATTAGTCATCCAATTTTTAATATCAGCTATACAATCTGTTAATTTAGTAAATTCAAACAAATTACCAGGTTGAGAGGAGATATAAAGTTGTGTATCATCAGCATAACAGTGGAAGCTAACTCCATGTTTTCTAATGATATCACCTAGCGGTAGCATATATAGTGTGAAAAGTAAGGGACCAAGAACTGAGCCTTGTGGTACCCCACAGTGTACTTTTGATCTGTATGATGTCTCTTCATTAACTGATACAAATTGATAACGTTCAGATAGATAAGACCTGAACCAGGCCAATGCAGTTCCTGTAATACCAACATAATTTTCAAGCCTATCAAGGAGAATATTATGATCAATTGTATCAAATGCAGCACTGAGGTCCAATAGCACTAAGAGAGAAATGCAACCACGGTCGGACGACAGAAGGAGGTCATTTGTGACTCTTAGGAGTGCGGTTTCTGTGCTATGAAATGCTCTAAATCCAGATTGAAATTTTTCATAAATATTGTTTCTTTGTAGGAAGGAACATAGTTGAGCAGATACGATTTTTTCTAAAATCTTTGATAGAAAAGGCAAGTTTGAAATTGGTCTATAATTTGCTAGTTCTTTAGGATCAAGCTGTGTTTTTTTAATAAGAGGCTTAATGACAGCTAGTTTAAAAGTTTTAGGAACGTATCCTAGGAGTAGGGATGAATTCAAAATGTTAAGAACAGGTTCAGAAACTTCTGAAAACAATTGTTTTAATAATTTGGTCGGTATGGGATCTAGCATAGACGTTGTTGATTTTGACGAATTTATCAGTTTAGATAATTCTTCCTCACCTACTGTTGAAAAAATTTGAAGTTTATCCATTACCGGTCTACAATGCTCTAATTGGGACGAGGCTGTAGGAGGCAGACTGTTGGTGCTTATTTTATCTCTGATATCATTAATCTTGCGTGTGAAAAAGTTCATAAAGTCATTACTGCTATGCTGAGAAATGCATGTTGATGCTTTATTTTTAGTTAGATTAGCTACCGTGGTAAACAGGACCCTAGGGTTATGTTTATTTTCTTCTATTAAAGTTGAAAAATAAGCAGATCTGGCTGACGTTAAAGCTTTTCTAAAGTTAAGCGAACTTTCTTTCCAGGCCAGACGAAAAACTTCTAGTTTTGATTTCTTCCATCTACGCTCCATTTTCCGGGCTGCTGTCTTTAAGACACGTGTGTGCTCATTGTGCCATGGCGTCGGATTTTTTTCCCTAATCTTTTTGAAGTGTAACGGAGCAACTATATCTAACGTATTAGAAAGGACGGAATCAATGGTTTCAGTTACAGTGTCAAGCTCTTCTAGACTGCCTGGAATGTTATAAAAATTAGACAGATCAGGTAGGTTACTAACAAAATCATCCTTAGTGCTAGCGGTGATCGTCCTGCCATATTTGTGAATAGAAGATGATTTTGTAGAGCTATCGATGCACAATAAACAGGAGATTAAATAGTGATCTGAAATGTCATCACTCTGCTGCACAACTTCAACATTATCAATATCAATACCATGTGATAATATTAGGTCTAAAGTGTGATTATGTCGATGGGTAGGCCCTGAGACATGCTGTTTCACTCCAACAGAGGCTAGTATGTCTAAGAAGGCCAGCATTAAAGCATCTTTTTCATTATCTATATGAATATTAAAATCACCAACAATTATAACTTTGTCTGTGGCCAGAACTATTTCAGATAAGAAATCAGCAAATTCTTTTGTAAAGTCGGTATGGTGCCCTGGAGGCCGATAAACAGTTGCCAGTACAAATTTAGATTGAAATGTATTGTTTAAATTGTTCACTGAAATATACATCACTATTACTTCAAATGAATTATATTTAAAATCAGATCGCTGAGTAGCACTAAAAATATTACTGTATATTATGCCCACGCCTCCACCTTTGCCTTTAGGACGCGGCTCATGTCTATAATGATATCCTTCAGGTGAAGACTCATTTAGGGGCATGTAATCATCTGGTTTTATCCAGGTTTCTGTTAGACAGAGAGCATCTAGCTTTAGATCAGTTATCAAATCATTAATAAAAAGAGTTTTAGATGACAGCGATCTAATGTTCAATAATGCGAGTTTTATTTTTTGGTTAGCTTTATTTTTTATTTTTTGAACATCAATTAGATTATTACCTTTAAATGGATTTGGGAGTTTTTTATATTTAGAGGCTCGGGGAACAGACACAGTCTCTATGTTCTTATATCTAGGTGATTCTATGTGCTGCAGATTATTTGAGTTGGGTAAACCGTGGAGACTAGCAGACGGTTGGTTAAGCCAATCTGTCTGCTCCCTGACCTGGGCCCCAGTTAGTCAACCAAATTAGAGTTGGGTTTATAGTTAACCAGAAAACACAGTTCAGACCACATGCTGAGTTTAACCCTAATAGAGTGAAAGGTTTTTTTAAAGGTCTGTGATGGTGTAAAATGTCAAGCAGATTTAAACCATTTGGGTTGAATGAGCCAACCTGTCGATCTATCTGAAGTTGACCAATCAGCATAAACTCATCACAAATCATCAGAGGTGATAGTTTACAGCGGACTTCTCAAGAGCTGCAGTTATCAGGTGAGATGTTAAATTTAAAGATGTAGTACTTAAAGGTTGCTAGCTACAGAATATTGTTAGCTATAATGTGTAACTAGACTTTATATTTCACATCCAGGGGTGACCAGGTTTCCTGGTGCTGAGAAAGAACCGGTATGTGTAGCAAACATTCACAGCTTGTATCTTTATTAAGTTTTTATCAGTGAGAGAGCGTCCATGGTTTTGGTATAGAATGTCATGGGATTGCTTCAGAACATGTCACGCCACAAAATCGAGCCATGTATTACTGTCCGAATGTTTTTTACATAAATCTACTCGTGAAATCTGCATACGGTCTTCAGTTATGAACTACACATTGGCTACACCATTTTTACCACAGGCATGGACTGCATTATTTTTACCGTAGGCATGAACTACACCAGTGGTTCTCAAACTGTGGTACGTGTACCAGTAGTGGTACGCAGGCTTCCTTCTAGTGGTACGCAGAGGAATTGCTGAATAATTAAAGTTAAAAAAAATCTAACACACTTTTAACCCTGCTTACCGGAGATGTACACGTTAACAAGCTGTTTCATAACGACTCCGCGATGAGCTTTACCACTGGTTTTTGGTCTTCAGATGTAAGCTCTACTAGTATGCTTAGTTTTACTGCGCAGTAGACTTCATTCATTCACAAGAATTCACCTGTTGTCACACTGCGATTGCGATCTTTCAAGCCTTCACTGACAATTGACAGATCAAGCGTGCATGCTGTGGTACGCATGTGTTATAAGTTTGCTGTTCCATGATGCAGAGATCGTGAGAATGCTTTATGATCCCCTTGGTCTTTAGTGAATATCATCAAAAAAGTCTACATTAAAATGTTTGATAGTTATTAAACAGAAATGCTTGTTTGTAAAGAAAGTTTTATATTTCACATGGATTTGAGGGAAATGTTTCATAAGAAGAACAGGATGCTTTTCATATCCAACTAATATTAATCAGTTAATATCATCATGGTACATAATATCATTGTACACATCATGTTTATATTTAACAACGCCAGCTTCAACTTCAGATTATAAAGCATATATGTTTTTGACTGTGGTAAGTGAATTTGAGTATAAGCTTTTCTGGAATAAAAATAAAATTTTTAGTTATGTTAATATGAATTAATAAAATAGAAATAAAATGATAAAGTCTTTAATGTTACACAATTTTAATGTTAATGCTAATTTGACCAACGTGTTCTGTTTATGAAACCATTCTCTGTGAAACAACTGTTCAATTAGAGAAAATATTTTTTTATGCATTCTGTTCAGAATGATTAATTTATTGGAATTATTATGGGTAATTAATTTAGTATAAAATGCAGAACCATTAAACTATCGGTATCGTCATCGGTATCGGCAGATAGCACTCTGAACAATCGGCTATCAATATCGGCTGAGAAATTTACTATCGGTGCATCTCTACTGTCAACTAAGCTGTTTTTACTTATTTCACTCCCTAAGTGAGAATAATTCCTCTAAACCTATGCTTCACCCTGTGCTAGCATCATCTGGGCACCACTACATTTCTTCCCACCAGAATTTATAACTACAAAGAATTTTATTCACCAACACAAGTGGATTTGGATTAAACTGTCCTGTCAATAGGCACATGTGTGGGAAGGGCCAAACTAAAACTAAACACAGCATTTTCTTATGAGCTAATCATGGTGTTTTGAGAGCAGTCAGAAGACAGCAGAACATAAATAATAAGTTGATTATTGCCCACCGAAAAGGCACTGTGGCCCACATGAGAATTAAACCACGGTCTTGAGGTTATTAGCATCACACTCTTACCAACTCAGCTAATCTGCCTTCTGGTGTCAGCAAGTGCCCTCTTTCTTGGTTGAGTTAGGCCACCCCAAAGAATAACCCTTCAAAGGCTCACAAGCTGGGATTAGAGGGAAAGAGTAGTAAAAAATTGACAAATTGACAACCAACAAATTCCCTCTCTGTTCCAGATTCAGGGCAAAAGGTCCCACTAAGTCTTGACCTCTGGATTCCAGACTGCTAACCATTATACCAGGCCAGGGGAAACGGATCCTGTTGCTGGAGATCTAGCTTTCTGACAAGTTCAACCCTGATTAACACACTTAAAGCAGTGAATTAGAATCTTCAGGAGTGCTGGATGATTAAACACAGGTGTACTGGTGTTGGAGCCGAACTCTGCAGGTAAGCTAAATAGCTAAATTCCATTTCCAGACTTTTCTAGAAAGTAGGGCTGCACAATGTATCAAAAATGTATTGTAATAAAAGTAAGTGCAATATCCGTATTGCAGAAAGTTGCAATATATTTGATGTATTTTATGCGTCAAACATTTGTGTGTTGTGTGCATAGGCTGTTGTATATGTTGTAAAAATTTGACCAGTCAGATGGGGTATTATTATCTCTAACCCCACCTCCCTAGTACATGCTTTAAGGCAGGGGTGTCCAAACTCGGTCCTGGAGGGTTGGGGTCCTGCTGAGCTTAGTTCCAACTTGCTTCAACATACCTGCCAGAAAGTTTCTAGTATACCGTAAGAGCTTGATTAGCTGGTTCAGGTGTGTTTGATTAGGGTTGGAGCTGAACTCTCCAGGACATCCAGGAGTTTGGACACCCCTGCTTCAAGGCTATTGGCTGTAGGACTTGTTCTTGGATTAACAATTTGATCCTGGAACAACATTCCAATCAGCCCATCAGAATTAAGGGATAGGTTTACCGTTTATGTTAAGTTTAGGCTTATGGTTAGTCACTTTAGGTTTATGCACTTCTACATGATTGTTATCCAACTATTATTCCTCTTTGATTTTGGGAATAATTTACAGTTATGGTTGGGTTTAGGAGTAGGGAAGGGGTATGGATTACATTTTCGAACACAAATCATGGTCCAGGATCAACATAGATTTAATCCAGGACTGCATCGTACTTGGCAAAATCATGACGTGCATTGGCTAGACCAGACCCTACAGTAAAACTAGTGCCTCGCTGAGCTGAAAATAAATGCAAATGGTGAGAGTGGAAATAAGTGAGGAAAACAGAGACAACTGCGAGTAAGAATCAGAATATCTGCCAGGGTTTTCAGTTATTCATAATGTTTTGACATCTAATTGTTTGCACATGGCATAGTTTTTTAGCCTGAATTAATTCAGAAAAATATATATGACCTGTTTTAGTGAAGTCATTACATAAGTAATTTATTAAAAGGTGAATAAAAATAGCATTTCTCTATAGATATAAATGTTATATCCCAAGAGATATTGTTATTGCAATTATCAACAACATTGCATATCGTGCAGCCTTAACAGAAACGTGTAAATCTTCAGTCCAAGGGTCCGTTTAATAGACAGCGTTTTCAGCCAAAACCATGAAACCTTTTATGCAGTTTTCCTGTTTGTTTACATAACAGCTCCATTTTGGGGAGTGAAAATGCATAAAACGCATACAAAGTGGAAGACCAACATTGTTGTGTTCATGTAAACACTCAAAAATTAGATTATTAAAAAAGATGTATTGCTCATGCATGGTACTGTTTGATGGAGTGTAGATTAAAGGCAAACACACAACAATCGTGCAGTACATGCTAGTGTTGGTGTTGCTCAAGTGTTTGTTAGCTGGCAGCTAGCTCTTGGCAACTCTCACATGGTTGACCACTGAAGCTAAGCAGGGCTGCGCCCGGTCAATACCTGCATGGAATCCTACAATTCAATTCAATATAGCGCTTTTACAATGTAGATTGTGTCAAAGCAGCTTCAAATGGATTATAGTAAATTGAAACAGTGTCAGTGCAGTTTTCAGTGTTGAAGTTCAGTTTAGTTTATTCAGTGTGGTTTAATCTTCACTGCTGAGAGTTCAAACACTGAAGATGCGCAGCCCTACAAGTCCCGAACCATGCAAGCCAGTGGCGACAGCGGTGAGGAAAAAACTTCACCAATTGGCGAAAGTGAAGGATTAAAAAACCTTGAGAGAAACCAGGCTCAGTTGGGCACGACCATTTCTCCTATGGCCAGACGTCTTGTGCAGAGCTGCAGTTTAGGTGGCGGAGGCTGGAGAACGCTGGACGTCCATTGTGGAGAAGCTGCAGGTGGGAGTGGTCACTGGTTACCACATGGGAAAGCTAGGTTGCTGCCGGAAGTGGTGTTAGTGAGACCAGCAGTGGGTGCTCAACCTGCGGTCTGTGTGGGTCCTAATGCCCCAGTATAGTGAAGGGGACTCTATACTGCTCAGTAAGCAAGCACCATCTTTCGGATGAGACGTTAAACCGACTCTCTGTGGTCATTAAAAATCCCAGGATGTCCTTCGAAAAAGAGTAGGGGTTTAACCCCGGCATCCTGGCCAAATTTGCCCACTGGCCTCTGTCCTTCTTGGCCTCCTAACCATCCACATAACACAACTGGCTTCATCACTCGGTCTCCTCTCCACCAACCAGCTGGTGTGTGGTCTGGCGCAATATGGCTGCCATCTCATCATCCAGGTGGATGCTGCACATTGGTGGTGGTTGAGGAGAATGCCACCAAAAATGTGTGAAGCTCATTGAGTGTCCAGAAAAGCACTATATAAATGTAGAGGTAAAGAATTAATGATTTAATGCTTAAAGCAAAGTGTTAATTTACTCCACATCACAACTAACACTGGAGATCTTTTCCAAACATTGTTGTGTAAACGTGGACCCTTTTTAAAATGAAAAACTTTTTCCCTTGGCTAAATCGTTGTCATCTAAACATAGACTAACACTCTCCCAGCTGAGCAATTTCTGCCTATTTCACACCCCGGGTAAAAATTATACTGCTAGACCAACAAAGAGATGCTAGAGATCCCACCAAATCCCACATGCCACAAAAAGATTTCAGATGTACCATGTTACTTCTCTACTAGAAATCATTCCTAGAATATCCACATGACTGTTCAAGACATGCTTACAGCCTAGATTTATATATGATAATATATTACATGTGAGAATTCTTAAGCAATATTAAGTTGTTTAGTTGTATACAATGTTATGGTTTGTGTTACTGATTTGTTCAAATATGAAACAAGTAAACATCCTTATGAGTGATGCACTGATTTATTCACTCAATGCAGATTCCTTAATGAATGCCGTTACAGTGTTGCTCAAAAACAACTGTTGAGACAGGATCTGTTTATGTTGCTGAATCAAAAACAGACAGTAACAACCTGTTTACACCAGGAATAAGCTGCCAAATCTGAAGCATGCCATTTTATTTAACGCAATGTTATTGTGTGTTGGTCGGGACACTAATATTGTTGTTTATATTTCGCATTCTTTGTATTAATGGGATTTAACCTGAATTGTAAATTGTTCTGCGGTTCATTCTGCTATGGCGACCACTGATAAATAAGGGACTAAGCCGAAGGAAAGCGATTGAATGAATGCAAGTTGTTTGATTGTTGACTGCAAGCTGATTGCAAAAGATAATTACGAGTTGACGTATTGTTTATTGAATGCTCGCACTCATTTGTGTGATGTTTCTTAAATACATAGTAAACACTGAGAACTCGGCTCTAGTTTTAGACTGAAGCCTCACGCTTATTTTCATGCCAGAGGTAGAAAGAATGTATTATCATTGGCTCATTATAAGTTTCAGTGAATTTCTCTAGCAAGATTTTAAAACAAACAAGCGTACGTGTGCATCTCTGCCTGTGAATGTTTTGAAATCAGCAAGTAATGTGTTGAAGTGGGGTTTCCCCCGTATCATTAAAGCACTATCCAGCCAAACCACACTCAGCAAGCTTTCTCTCGCACTCTCCTGCCTGCATGCATTTACACTATGATTAAATCAACACTCACTACCTTACACAGAAACAATAACAGCCTTTAGGCCCGGAACAGCCAACGTGGATGACGTAATCGTCCATATTGCAATCAATTTAACTGTAGCGATGATGATGCTTATGTTTGAGTTGGTGACTAAGAGCAAACCAGCCAGTGACATCACAGAGATTCTGGTGAAAGAGGCCGAGAGTGACTAACACCACAGCCTTTGATGAGGATTTTCATAATTGTCAGCATAATTTGCACCACTCGACCGCCCATGTTGACTGTGATCCTGAGGACCACGTTATACATGAAGGTTTTTGTTTGAGATTTACAGGACGTCCACAGATTTCAAAAATATGGCTGAAAAGTCTTGTTGGTAAAAGTTTTTGCTGTCTTTGGACTGTGGGGAAAACCAGATTAACCGGAGGAAACCTGCACAAGCATGGGGAAAACATGCAAACTCCACAGAGAAATGCCAACTGGCCCAGCCAGAACTTGAACCATTGAGCCACCGTGCCGCCCATGACCTGATTAATAATGAGCTAGTCGATATATTTCATATATACTATATCCCATATTTCTTTAGGTGTCACTGTGGCGCAGTGGGTAGCACAATCTCCTCACAGCAAGAAGGTCGCTGGTTCGAGCCTCGGCTGGGTCAGTTGCCATTTCTGTGTGGAGTTTGCTTGTTCTCCCCGTGTTGGCGTGGGTTTCTTCTGGGTGCTCCGGTTTACCCCAAAGACATGTGGTATAGGTGAATTTGGTAAGCTAAATTGTGCATAGTGTATGTGTGTGAATGAGTGTGTATGGATGTTTCCCAGTGATGGGTTGCAGCTGGAAGGGCATCCGCTGCGTAGACAAATACTGGATAAGTTGGTGGTTCATACCGCTGTGGCGACCCCAGATGGCTATGGGCCTGAAAAACAAATTAATAATAATGTTGAGTAACTTTTCAACAGGCGACATGGTGGCGCAGTAGGTAGTGCTGTGGCATCACAGCAAGAAGGTCGCTGGTTCGAGCCTCGGCTGGGTCAGTTGGCATTTCTGTGTGGAGTTTGCATGTTCTCCCCGTGTTGGCGTGGGTTTCTTCCAGGTGCTTCGGTTTACCCCAAAGACATGTGGTATAGGTGAGTTTGGTAAGCTAAATTGTGCATAGTGTATGTGTGTGAATGAGTGTGTATGGATGTTTCCCAGTGCTGGGTTGCAGCTGGAAGGACATTCGCTGCGTAAAACATATGCTGGATAAATTGGCAGTTAATTCCGCTGTGCTATAAATATTTATTACCTATCAAACTGTGAATAATATACTAATATTTACACACTTTTTTAACAGAAATGATGATGTTAAATTAATAGAGGAACACCTCGAAACTTAAGCGATTGTCTGGCTTTGAAAACTTTCCCGGTGTGTTTGTATAAAGTAATAGGTTTGCTCGACCCCAACAAGGACACTATTAAATATAATTATCCTCTTTTCTTGGTGCTAGATGACACATGCTCGAAATTGCGACCTCCTTCTATCATCCTTTCTCTCGCTTTCTCTCGTCTCTGGCTGATTTGATTTGGCTGTTTGGCCCTTACCTGCGTCATCATGTCTTTTTGAAGAGATTCCCATCTGACTAGTAGCTGAGACACGTCTTCAAACACAGACAGCCCTTCCGGAAGAATCTTTCAGACAAACACGGGCAGCCACATCTAATGGGATTTCCAATAGTCAGAGACCCCTGAATAGCCCTAAAAATATCACACGCACGCTGAGAGAGTTTTCCCCAGCTTTATGTAGCATCAGAACATCCAAACATCTGACGGAAATAAAAGACTATCAACTCAGTGTCATGGGAATTTATAACTATTTCACGTTTTTTTTAATGGATAATCAGTGATAGTGTGTGTGTAGCATTGAGCTGTGATGCATATTTGTGAAAATTATAGATTTTAGATGAATGAGATTAAACAAATTAATTTAAATTCGCCACTAATTTACAAAATATAAAACAGTTTTCTCATGAAATGTGGTTGAAAACTCAAGAAAGCTTATTTATACAAGCATAATTTTATATGTACTATTAGTTAATTAATTACCAACAAACTTTTGGAATAATTCAGATGATTTTGTAATGTTTTTGTAAGAATGGGCTCTACTTTATGCACAGCTAGCGTTTTTCAGCCAATGATGAACTTCTGGTGAAAGCTTTATGTGACTATTTTCAATTTCATAAGGTTTCTTTTACAGCATCGATGTTGTTCGTTAATTTTCCTTCGGCTTAGTCCCTTTATTAGTTTGAGGTCGCCACAGCGGAATGAACCGCCAACTTATTAGCGTCCATACACACACACACGCGTACACTGGCCAATTTAGTTTATTCATTCACATATAGCGCATGTCTTTGGACTGTGGGGAAACTGGAGCACCCGGAGGAAACCCACGCCAACATGGAGAGAACATGCTAACTTTACACAGAAATGCCAACTGACCCAGCTGGGACTTGAACCAGCGACCTGCTTTGAGGCGACAGTGGTAACCACTGAGCCACCGTGTTGCCCTGCAGTAATGTTGTAATGTAATTCAAATATAATCAGTTAAGCAGACTTCGTGCAATTGTTTGGTTGTTAAAGCATAAAAAGAGACAACCGACCCATCATTAGCAACATGCTAGCGCAGAAACTCTTTTGTATATACCCCAAAATAATGGGGTAAAACTAATTTCCATATTTTAAAGACATTGTACTGAAAAATTGAATTTATTGCAGTGCCTTTTGTTTGGTCTGAGACCCACTTTATATCGTATCTCAGCCAGGCAGTGAAGATCGCTGCTTTTTAAGGAAAATCAGTTCTTAAATGTGGCGATTTGGGATTTGTATGGGATGAAAATTCACCGGAAGCCCTGGGGCTGGCTGACTGAAACTAATAGTCTGTGTGCATATACAGTACCCTATTGTATTCTGTTGACTAAGGATTTTTATAGAATTCATTGGATCAAATGTAAAAAAAAAAAAAAAAAAAAAAAACAGTAATACTGTAAAAAATGTTTGTAAATTAAAATGACTGTTTTTGACTGTTTTTGTTATTTTTAAATATAAATTTATATCTAAATAAATGATTATTTATTGCTGCTACTTAAAAAAAACGTTCTTTGCTTAATACAGTGGGTACAGAAAATATTCAGCCCCCCTTACATGTTTCACTCTTTGTTGTATTGCAGCCATTTGCTAAAATCATCAAAAGTTTATTTTTTTCCTCATTAATGTACACACAGCACCCCATATTAACAGAAAAACACTGAATTGTTGACATTTTTGCAGATTTAAAAAAAAGAAAAACTGAAGTATCACATGGTCCTAAGTATTCAGACCCTTTGCTCAGTATTTAGTAGAAGATCCCTTTGATCTAATACACCCATACGTCGTTTTGGTAAAGATACTACAAGTTTTTCACATCTGGATTTGGGAATCCTCTGCCATTCCTCCTTGCAGATCCTCTCCAGTTCTGTCACGTTGAATGTTAAGCGTTGGTGTAAAGCCATTTTTAAGTCATTTTTAAGGTTTAAATCAGGGCTCTGGCTGGGCCATTCAAGAACATCACGGAGTTGTTGTAAAGCCATTCTGTTATTTTAGCTATGTGCTTAGGGTCATATTATAATATATAT
>CAIGQQ010006052.1:1406175-1434752 GCA_903798035.1 Danio albolineatus | reverse complement strand
AGAGAGAGAGAGAGAGAGAGAGAGAGAGAGAGAGAGAGAGAGAGAGAGAGAGAGAGAGAGAGAGAGAGAGAGAGAGAGATAGATAGATAGATAGATAGATAGATAGATAGATATATAGATAGATAGATATATCATTATTATATATCATATATAAATAATTATAATCATTATTTTTTTTTTCACACCTTTCTAGAACAGTTAATTCTAATTGATCAATAAATATTTATTTCACAATATTACAGTGTAAAAAATAATTTCGTAAATAAATGCAGTCGTTGTAAAACAAAAACAATGACTTCATAATATGAGTTAGCTTAAGACATTGAGCTCTTGTAAAGATCTTGCAGTTGAGCTGTATTGATTCGTCCCGTCTCATTTTTGCAGCCATGATGACTCACTAATCATCTAAAGTTACTGCTGACCACTCGCTGCTCACATTTACTGACCTCTCTGAACGTGTGATGTCATCAAGAACACTCGCGCGCTGATGACATCACATGCTGTCATATGACAAGCCGGTCGCTTTATAGTTGGAATGCATATTTAATGCACAAAAAAACGAAAAATCTCCTCAGGGAGGAAATTACAAACGAAGATTCTACGAATAAAGCGTGCACAAATGGATTCGCTGCTTTGTGTCAAGCATTTGTTTGTTTGTATTATTCATGGTCCTAGCATGTTTCTTCCGTGAATAAACTTGGCAAACAAAACTATTTATACACATTATACATCTGTCATGTTGTTGATCCATCATAGAGGCAGGAGACGGAGAGGAAAGGCAATTAATAAAATATCAAACTATCAAAATGCAAGCTCAGAGTGTAGAGGAGGTCAAGTGAGACGCCACATCCTGAGCGGAGCAGAAACCTGTTACTCAGAAAAGTGGAAATCTTCTCAAAATGTTCATTTAAGGTTTAGTTGTAGTGGCAAAACCTTTCAAAAATGAGTGTTATCTGGGTTGTTTGATTGACAGTACTTGATGTGTGTTTCGTAAAAAGCATCCATTCTGATTTTTTTCCATAGTTTCCTTAAGTAATGCACCTTAAAGCTAATAAAAAACCTTTTGCATGAGTTGAGAGGACCTGGCAACATACACACTGACTCAAATAGCAATGAAAACCTGCAAAAATAATTGATAGCAGTATTAATATTTTTCTCTAAACTTAAAAAAACAGGTTTTAAAGTCTTAAGTTCAAATCACGGAACTAATATTTAGTTGTACATTGTACATTATTTGAGAAACCTGCTGTTGAATCGCGTTAAAAACTTTTAAAAACGGGTATTTCAGTCAATATTGAACAAACTGCATCCCACAGATACTGTCAGTTTTGGGTTTTGCTCAAGAAAATAAATGTATTATGTCACCACCGAGGGCGCCACGGTGGCCGAGTGGTTAGCACGTTCGCCTCACAGCAAGAAGGTCGCTGGTTCGATCCCCGGCTGGGCCAGTTGGCATTTCTGTGTGGAGTTTGCATGTTCTCCCCGTGGTTGCGTGGGTTTCCTCCGGGTGCTCCGGTTTCCCCCACAGTCCAAAGACATGCGGTACAGGTGAATTGGGTAAGCTAAATTGTCCGTAGTGTATGTGTGTGAATGACAATGTGTGGATGTGTTTCCCAGAGATGGGTTGTGGCTGGAAGGGCATCCGCTGCGTAAAACAAATGCTGGATAAGTTGGCGGTTCATTCCGCTGTGGCGACCCCGGATTAATAAAGGGACTAAGCCGAAAAGAAAATGAATGAATGTCACCACCGAGTTTTCACTTGGGTTAAGGTCAGGGCATTGAGCTGGCCACGCCATTACCTCAATCCTTTTTGCCTGAAAACAAGATGTCGCTTTCTTTATTGCTAATAACTGTGGTACAAGATGTGTGTGTATGTATAAGTCTAAGTATTTACACACATAAATGCTGGATCAAATTAGAAACAACAGGGTATAATCAATATTATAGGGTATAATCAATAATCAATATAATTAATCATCTTCTATTTAGGGCCCTTTACTCAGTGGTTAGCACTGTCGCCTCACAGTAAGAAAGTTGCTGGTTCAAGCCCCGTCTGG
The DNA here is from genome assembly GCA_903798035.1 of Danio albolineatus. Classification (NCBI taxonomy): domain Eukaryota; kingdom Metazoa; phylum Chordata; class Actinopteri; order Cypriniformes; family Danionidae; genus Danio; species Danio albolineatus. Next base: position 1,432,695 of record CAIGQQ010006052.1, on the reverse strand, counting down.
GGTTTCTGTGTGGAGTTTGCATGTTCTCCCCATGTTGGCGTGGGTTTCCTCCGGGTGCTCTGGTTTCCCCCACAGTCCAAAGACATGCATAAGCTATGAATAAGCTAAATTGGCCTTAGTGTATGTGTGTGAATGTGAGCGTGTACTGGTGTTTCCCAGTGCTTGGTTGCGACTGGAAGGGCATCCGCTGCGTAAAACATATGCTGGATAAGTTGGTGGTTCATTCCGCTGTGGTGACCCCTGACTAATAAAGGGATTAAGCCGAAGGAAAATAAATGAACGAATGGATGAATCTTGTATTTAAAGGTATTGGATATAAACAATAATATTTTTTATTTTATTACAAAATATCCTTATATTTATGAAAGTGGGCAGAGCTAAAGATCACTTTAGAAGAATCTTGCTCACTGCAGCTCTCTGATTGATAGTTTTATGCCAGAATTGTGCTATTAAACACATTGGAGAGAAATTAATTTAAACAGATAGAAAAACAAAAATGTATATAATTTCTGAATTTCACATTTACTTCATTCATTTTCTTTTCGGCTTTGTCCCTTTATTAATCTGGGGTCACCACAGCGGAATGAACCGCCAACTTATTTACCACATATTTTTATCTATACCACATGTCTTTGGACTGTGGGGAAACCGGAGCACCCGGAGGAAACCCATGCCAACACGGGGAGAACATGCAAACTCCACATAGAAATGCCAACTGACCCAGACAAGGCTCGAACCAGCGACCTTCTTGCTGTGAGGTGATCGTGCTACTCACTGCGCCACCGTGACACCCTCAGTTACTTCATTTATTGTTTATTTAAATTACAAGCAATTTTTAAGTGAGAATAGCGTCTATGACATTTTTTGTGTATCAATATCTATTTTTTCTAAAATGCTTCATGCGCTTTCTGAAAAAATGTACCACTTTTATTTTAGTGTACCAGTAATACTAAATGTCTATTGTTGTAAATATTTTTTATTTTAGTTTTAGTTTTATTTTAGTACATAAAGCTTTTGTTTGCAATAAAAATGTTTTATATATCTATATATTTGTTTTTTTATCTCTATTAATGTTCTCATTCATTCATTTACTTATTCATTTTCCTTCAGCTTAGTCACAGTGGAATGAACCGCCAACGTGTCTAACATATGTTTTACACAACGAATGACCTTCCAGCTGCAACCTAGCACCAGGAAACACCCATACGCACTCATTCACACACATACACTATGGCTAATTTAGTTTATTCAATTCACCTATAGCGCATGTCTTTGGACTGTGGGGGAAACTGGAGCACCCGGAGGAAACCCACTTGAACACAGGGAGAAAACCACACAGAAAGGCCAACTGACCCAGCCGGGACTCGAACAAGCGACCTTCTTACTGTGAGTCAACAATGCTAACCACAGAGCCACCATGCCGCCTTTTAAAGTATTTTATTTAAGGCTCAGTAGCCTGTTGTAATAACCCTGGAATGTAAACCAGGACTTTAATGTTCTCTCAGTGAAAGAATACAGAATATTATGGCCCGTCACATTCTTCAAATGAAAACCTACAACTGCAGAATAACGTCCTCCGTCATGTGGATCAAGCTGTTCTGCGCCGCGTTCAATCCAGAACACGAGCAAAAGGAAACGTGTTTATCAAGCAATGCATTTTTCATCCATGTTCAATGCATTATTAATGCTCTCACAACATTTACTTCCTGAAGCGTTGTTTTATTTTTCCCCTGGTTTTACATCAATTAATCATTTTGTTTTATTTTTTGCATCAGCGCAGCCCGCTTCTGGCATAACAAACCATGATATGCTCAGATATCATGCAGACCCTGTGATAATAATAATATGAGCTTTATTTCAGCGACGTTTTTTGAGCTGATTGACTGACTGAGCTGACTTGAATGGACTGGTGAGTTACTAAAAACATAAACGGCTTCGGTTTGTAGAATATTAGCATAAAAGAATGTGGATTTATGGCTGTATTAAGTGACTGAATGATATGGATGCAGTGTTCGCTGCGCATCTGCTTTATTACCTCATATGGTCTTGATAACTCCTTGACAGTGGAAATGATTCATTGCTTGGTATCCACAAAGTGCTCAGGTCGGAAGAAATACGAGCAGATAAAGCTTAAACAATCACACTTGGGGTATTTGACACTCACTATATCACACGCTCTGATCTGCCGCTAGTCATGTTTTCCTCCAGCTTCTTATACGTAAATTGCTCATTTGAAACATGACAGATATTATGTGATGTTACATAAAACGTAAAAGAAAAGCAACGTCACATATTCCTTGACATTTTTTTTGTAGTAAAGTTTTAATATGATGATCCTTTCCGGCGGCGCAGTGGGTAGCACTATCGGCTCACAGCAAGAAGATCGCTGGTTCGAGCCTGGTATTTCTTTAAGGAGTTTGCATTTTCTCCCCATGTTCGCTTGGGTTTCCTTGGGGTGGTCCGGTTTCCCCCACAAGTTCAAAGACATGCACTATATGTAACGCGATGAGCGACACTGACAACGGAGGTGAGGATCCAAACGCAGATTTAATTAGGGATGGCTGACGTGAAACTGACGTTTCAACACAGTGTCGAGATCCCGAAGCGCAAGTGTTTTGAAACACTGCACCGAAGCAGGATCCGAAACACTTAGGTCACGTGACTAAAGTGTTTCCAAACAACTAGTCACGTGACTTAAGTGTTTCGAACCACCAGGTCACGTGACTAAAGTGTTTCCAAACACCTAGTCACGTGACTTAAGTGATTCAAAGCATCGATCAGTTCAGAAGCGCTTCGAGACCTGGCGAATCCCCATTTTACTGACAGGGTCAGAATAAACTTCTTTCTCATATGGCCTGGTGGACCGTACGTGTGCGTGTTGCTACTGTGCTTCAAATGACTTTTGGGGTCAAATCCCGACTTGTACAAACACTCCGAAATCATGGTTTTATGTATTTTAATCATGTTACTGTTTTATGGTGTGGTTTTGATAGGATACAGCTGCTGATACGCCATCGATATAGCATCATTTTTGTAACACTGTATAATAATAATATTTTTACAGTACTGTGATGGTTGGGTTTAGGGTAAATATTAATAACATACAATAAATAGTCAATTTTATGAAAAATATAAATAATTTTTGTTAACTTCTGGCCACAGCTGTAGGTGATCTAGCAACAACCCTGTTTTATGATCAAAACAAGACATATTTATTCACAAAGTGTTTATTTGTATGTCAGACCAATGTTGAAACAAAACGATACAAGAACAGAGCAATTCAAACTGATATTAAAGGATTTTAAAATTATTGTAACAGCCTGGATTCGAACCCACTATACCTGCATTGTAGTAATAATAATAATAATAATAATAATTCCTTACATTTATATAGCACTTTTCTGGGCACTCAAAGCGCTTTACACAATGGGGGGATCTCCTCATCCACCACCAGTGTGCAGCATCCACCTGGATGACGCGACGGCAGCCATTTTGCGCCAGACCGCACACCACACACCAGCTGATTGGTGGAGAGGAGACAGAGTGATGAAGCCAATTATGATATGGGGATGGTTAGGAGGCCATGATGGACAGAGGCCAGTGGGCAGATTTGGCCAGGATGCCGGGGTTAAACCCCTACTCTTTTTCGAAGAACATCCTGGGATTTTTAACGACCACAGAGAGTCAGGACCTCGGTTTAACGTCTCATCTGAAAGACGGCGCTCACTGAGCAGTATAGAGTCCCCGTCGCTATACTGGGGCATTAGGACCCACACAGACCGCAGGTTGGGCGCCCCCTGCTGGCCTCACCAACACCACTTCCGGCAGCAACCTAGCGTTCCCATGTGGTCTCCCATCCAGGTACTGACCAGGCGCAGCCCTGCTTAGCTTCAGTGGGCGACCATATGAGAGTTGCAGAGAGCTAGCTGCCGGTCAGGAACCCTACCCACTCCACTAAATCGCTTGAAGACCTGAGCTTTCAAAGTGGGATTTAACACCTTAATTTGCTCAACTGGTTGTTTGCTGAAGCTGTTCCAGTGCAATACACAGGAAAATGATCACTAGATGTCACCGTAGAGTGGGGTTTCGAAACGTTTCGAAGCTTCAACACATTTGCTTCGACTGTTTTAGTGTTTCATGAAGCCTCGCTTTGCCCACCACTAGATTTAATGTAAAGTCAGTACAGTAGTGGTCATCGGGGGGAAACAGGTATATACAGGAATCCAGAATCGTAGTCAAGAACAGGCAAGGAGTCAAAAAGGCTGGAGCGTGAATGGATGTTCCCCAGTGATTGGTTGCAGCTGGAAGGGCATCTGCGGCGTAAAACACGTTGGATAAGTTGGCGGTTCATTCCGCTGTAGCGACATCAGATTAATAAAGGGGCTAAGCCGAAAAGAATGAAATTAAAACACATACTCAGACAATACAGCACTTTAAACTGTTAAAAATGTCAATAAAAGTCAAACGTTTTAACATCGAAAGCTTTTGGAGGAAAGATCAAGGTCCCTTAATGCAATTTAAAAGCATAAATAAGTGACAAAAAATCACAAAATACAGAAAGCTGTCAATTTACAAATATTTGTTACAGTGTGGAGGGAAAAATAGACTACATTTCCCTACAGTAGAAACCTTTTTCTTAGCCATGTTGTTTCTGTAAGATCCACAGCTAGTAAGATCATGTTGATTGGCGCCTGTTGTTTTCATTTTCTCCCTCGTGTGATTTTTCTGATCTGTCCTCTTTTAGAAGAACTGCTGTAGCGTGGGATGATAATCTGTTCTAATTGTTGACAGCGCTCTTTGCTCTCTTTGAGTTGAATGAAGCCCAATTTTGTCTTCCTTGTTTGAACAAATGAGTGTTTGTGTGCGTCCGTGTGTATTGTTGCACAGAAGCAGTGTCATTAGCGGCCCTTCTTAAGCCTTTAAAGTGCAAATGGAGACACCCACTAAAGTGTCCTCCTCAAACATATGACATACGCAGTCAGCCTGCAATCCTCTGCCATCTCTAATTATGTTTTCTGGGGGAGGGAAGGCATAGATGATAGTTTACCCAAATATGATAATTCATACTTGTGTTATACATGTAGTAAATAATCACCAGCATTAAACAGATATATCACAAAATAAAGCGCAGTATCATCCAAATGTTCCTCGGGATCTATGATATAGTAAAGTGTAAATGAATTAATTAACAGTTGGATAGTCTCTTGGTTCATTTCTCAATGAATCAGCATTTGAACAAATCAATTGAATGACTGATTCTTACACAAAGACACTACACTGTAAAAAATAAATTGTTGAGAAAACATAAAAAAACAAGGAAAGTTGATGCAGTAAGAACTTTGAGTTGTCTCAACAACAGTTTTTTAGTTCTTCTCATTAACAATATTTTGTTCAGCTTACACAATTTTGTTTATTCATGCAATTTTGATTATTGTATTTTACTAATAAAGATTTTCTTGTCACATCAGCTAAAGCAACAGTTACTGCTATTGAGTCAATTCATTTTCTGTTTAGTGGATGATTTAGCATAGCATATTTAATGTTTTTAATCATTTTACCTAAAAATGACAAACACAAACTTACTACATTCATTCATTTTCCTTTGGCTTAGTCCCTTTATTCATCAGAGGTCGTTTTACACAGTGAATGCCCTTCCAGCTGCAACCCAGTACAGAGAAACACCCATTCACACTCAGACACCGTACTACTGCATGTCTTTGGACTGTGAGGGAAACCTGAGCACGCAGAGGAAATGCACATGAACAGGGATGCCAACTGACCCAACCGGGGTTCGAACCAGTGACCTTCTTGCTGTGAGGCGACTGTGCTACCCACTGCCACTGTGTCACCCCTCTAACAACCAGCAGATAAACAAGCTTAGTTTTCGATCGTCGCGTCACATATGCGCGAATTATTTAAATATGAACATTTCTATTCAACACAAGAATGTTTGTCCAGAAAACTCAGTTAAACATGTAGACATAACCTTTTAGCGAATATTGTTGACATAACATATATTTTTATGTAATCAATATTTATTCAAAATTCTTAGTATATATATGACAGAAAAAGTACAGTGCAATGAACAAATGGCGATTTTATTTTTTACAGTGTACCCACTAGTGGTGTTTTAGTTACATCTTTGAAAATAGAAGCTAATATTGAAAATGTAATATGATGTAAAAATAAAAACATGCACAAAAATATCAAAATATTTGGTAACACTTTATTTCGATGGTCATTTGAGTATTAGTAGACTGTCTACTTAATATCTGTTGATACTGACATTCAACAGACATTTAACTGACTATAAGATACTTTGCAAGTACATGTCAACTTACACTAACCCTACCCCTAACCCCAACCCTAACCCCCACCTAACAGTCTACTTATAATCTAATGAGAATTAGTTGCGATGTAACTTAAATTCAACAAACGGACCATCAAAATAAAGTGTAAATATTTATTTATTTAGTATATTTATATTTAAATATTATTAATTAAATATTTATATTTATATGTAAATATTTATTAAAAGGTGCTTTGTGTCATTTTGTGACTCTGCTAAAGCATAGAAATACCATAATATGTTTGCAGATATTTAGGTTACGTGCCAGAACGTCTGTCTTTGTTTTGGTTCTTTAACTCACCCGATGCCAGTTTAGCCAATTATATTTCAGCACCTCGAGTTGCCTTCATGGAAAATAGCGTATTCCGCAACTAAAATGTGACCTCTGGTGGCCAGTAGCAGACTCTGAAATGAGAAACAGATTCAGAGTTCCACATATTGTGTTTATTATATACCATAATATATTTATATAGCGGATAGCGAGTAAAGAGATAGCGAGTTGCTTTCTGTATGTCCAAAACCAAAAGGTTCAGTAAAAGCGAAACAACTGCCATTTGTGTGGAGTGCGGACTTCTTTCCATTTTGGAGGTTTGCTTTCGTGTCCGTCACCTGGCAACCTCCCTACACAAAACAGCAGCTTGATGACGCAAGCGTACTGGGGTTCAGAAGGAAAAAAGACAGCGTGAACACAAACCAACCAAGAACGTGGCAAGGGGGGACAATCGAACTTGGGTATGGTCCAGGCAATTGAACCAAGTGTGAAAGCTCAAACTGTTTACTTTAATTTCAAGGTCTGAGGTAAACTATCTGCTGCTGCTTTCAGTAGTAGGCCTATGGCAATAAATGTCACATAATCTAATATAATCTGATATTCCACATCATTTGCAAATATTTAAGAAACGCAACAAAAGCCAGCTTCATTGTGTTCCATCTTGTTATGTCATTTGCCTAGTTTCGTCACTTCAGTTTTTGTTCTCGCGCTCTGATTTGTTGCTGAATCAGGCAAACTCCCTCCAATATAAGCCCGATTTAGAGCGACATGTGGAACACACCGAACAAATCAGCCTGACAGGTGGCCAGGTGGCCAGACACTGCCCAAACATCAACTGTTGACTTAGTGTACCCTGGCTGTTATAGTTTTTGTATTGGTTTTTGACCCAAAAAAGGCTTTTTGGGTTAAAAGGTCTCTATACTCATCCCTTAAATACTACATACATTTATTTTTTACCAAACGTTTTTGCACACATTCTTTAATATATTTTCCGCTATTCACTGATATTAAACAGACAAGTGTGAGAGAGATGGGTTTTTTTTTATTCTTTTGTGGTCAGAAATAGGGGCATATGGAATTACAACACCACTACAGGCTGAGTCAATAATGACTGGATTTTAATTTTTGGCTGAATTATCCCTTTTGAACAAAGATGATAGGGAGGAGTGGGAGAGAAGGTCAAACTGGAGGATGTGGAGTGGCCAGATCTGTGGTTAAAGAGCAACGCACCCACTTTCTTCCCTCCCTCGAAAGTAGAGGATGCTTCATACACCCATGTCAACCGCATGTTTTACTAATAAATAAACAACACTAGACCTGTCTTTGCTGACTTGGGTCAAGAGAACAAGTGCTTAGACATCTGTTTGGTTCTAGAAAGTCCATTTCTTCCTCCCTAAGAGAAAATAGATCCATCCTTTTACAGCCTCTCCCAAAGTGAAAGAATTCTCAATAAAGGTTACACATCAGAAGCCTTAATGAACAAGGAGACTTGAGATCTCCTCTTTAGCAGACATTCTTGATCTCCAAAATGTGTTTTGCAGAGTTTCCAAATGGGAGGTTTTGCAGCGATGCTACAAGGGGCCTTTGCACAGTGTAGTTATAGGAACTTGGTCATAGGAACTATCCATCATGTCTAATTTCCCACTTCAGTTTTGTTCACTCTTGGTTACAGAATGTTCCACACTCTTGACTCTTGTGTATTGGCTTTGGATGTGTCTTACAGTCTCAGGACATTAACATGACGTCAGATTGATGTTTTACCCCAACGTCGTGGGGACAATGGATTCTGTTTGGAAATGAAAATTGGGTTGATGTCAGAGCCCCACATCAGGCCAATGTCAATGTCCAACATCCAACCTAAAATCAACCAAATATCAACGTCTAATGATGTTACAGCTTGACATTGTGTGTACGTTACCACTATGACGTCTTCAGTCGTTGGATTCTTGTTGGCATAACTGACGAATAAATGTCAGTATTTGACATCAATATGACGTTGGTTTAAGACAGGGGTCGCCAAACTTGTTCCTGGAGGTCCGGTGTCCTGCAGATTTTAGCTCCAACCCTAATCAAACACACCTGAACAAGCTAATCAAGCTCTCACTAGGTATACTTGAAACATCCAGGCAGGTGTGTTGAGGCAAGTTGGAGCTAAACCCTGCAGGGACACCAGGACCAAGATTGGTGATCCCTGGTCTAAGATGTTGGATTTTGGTCACTTTCCAACACAACCTAAAATCAACCAAATATCAACTCCATTTGGCACCAATATCGGACGTCAAAATATCATTGTCCTTAAACGCTGGCTAGACATTGAATTTTGGTCACAACCTAAATCTAACCTAATATTAACATTTTATGAAGTTGTGTGCCCACTGTGTTGTTTTTAGGCTGGGTTGGATACTCCTTACATAAATGCACAAAATTGCCCTTCAGCAGCATTTATTTGAGAGCGCACAAGAAAATCTGCGCTTGAGCAGCGTATATCATAACATTTTAAACTTGTTCAGACCCCAAACATTCTAATGCCGATTTCAGACTGCAGGATTTTCAAAGTAGTCGTGTCACAGATGTTTTCACGCTGCATGACTATCTGGGCTAGCGTTTTGTCGCTGCTTTGTTTACACTGCAAGATGGATCGGCGACAGGGAGTTTCACACTGCATGACTTCAAAATAAGAAGAATCGCAGACAACTTTGTCCAAACTACGTCTCACACTTAAAAACACGTCGTATATATTTTGTTATTAACTACATAACGAGAAAGAAGCCTTTAATGGGGTAGAAAATGTACATATTTGCTCTCCTGGCTTTGATGGGAATCAGCAATTTCTCCTCAACTTTTTAATTTTTTTGACCGGGTTGGGTTGTGATATTGCTCACATGACACGTCAAACCGACACAGGAGCTCATGCCAAATTTACACTAATTTTCCCTCCATTTCTTGGGTCCGAATAAACTGAAAAAAAGTTCTTTTAACTTCTCCCCCAACCTCCCGCTAGCCTGCAGGTGGGTAAACTAGTGAATGCTGCTTTCTCATTGGCTGTAGGTGATCGCCGATGTTATTTTTAGTCAGAACACATTTCACACGGCATGATTTGAATCGCCGACAGCTCCAGATATTCAGCACGACAAATATCTCCGGGCATCGGCGACTCATTCGCGATTCTCTCAGATCGCGTCTTTGATAGTTCATATTGTGTGATTGTCACTCGCGTGCACAAGCTCCGGTTTGCCTGTGATTTCAGGCATTTGTCAGCGATTTCTCAAAACCTGTCGGCGAGTTCAAATCGGGGCTAAAATCATGCAGTCTGAACCCGGCATAACAGAATGCAGTATAAACTAGTTAAGTCTTTTTCACCCTTGTACTGTATTAAAAACCTATCAAAACATCTTTGCAAAACCCTGGCAAACACTCGCATCGCTCTAGCAATGCGATTACTATCGGATAAATGACTCACTTTTCCTTTTCAGAGAATGTAAAGCACTAGTTTTGTGACGTGGCATATTTTGTCTGATGATATCATAGCACTGCAATGCTATTGGCATCAATAATTCAAACAAATTAAATGTGACTCAGTGCTATAATTCACGCTGAGAACAACCTGGCTTATCTTTATCATCTCGTGTATTGCTGACCTCCTTTGTTGTTTGTAACGTGAACATGTCCAGATTCACACAAGTCGTCAGCCTCTGAATTAATATTTTCTGGAACGTGGGGGAGTATTTGTGAACTCTGTCATCATTTCCTCTAAGTAAACATATCCCTTACATTACGATAAGTGCTATGGGCCAGCACAGTTCCTGTTATCACCGCAGTACTTCCTGGATTAATAGCGGAGATTATGCAGATTTTCTGAAGCACGCAGGAAACTAAGACCTTAACATTAATGCTGCCAGTCAAACCAATATTACGCAATGATGGCATCCGTGATGCTTACAAGGAAATCATTAATAGAGGTTTTCTGGGGTCTAGACTGCATTTGGGTGTAAGTGTGTGTGTGTGCCATCTCCGGTTTCTCTGGAAGAAACGCACTGACACACTGCTCTGTGATGGGAAAATGTAGCGTTTGGGTCACATGACTGGGCGGAAGTGTGATGCAGCCAACGTCAGGGCTGCTGGGAAAAGAAAAGGCCTCTGATTAGCAGCTCATAGATGGACAGCAGCACGGTCGTACTCCGCTGATAGGCCTCTACTAAACCATCCCACAAGCGATCAATAGCACCGATACGGTTACAGTAAAGCGTGCAAGGCACAAACACAGATACAGAGTCAAAGACAGACAAACGCAGATTTCTACTGTAAACATTTCAACTGATTTAAGCATCTGAATGTTTGGTGGAGAGAATAAATCCATCTTAAACCAGTCTATGGCTGGACACACACTACTAGAGCTACACACGATATTGTAATGTTGTATTTAGGCCTGTCACAATAATCAATATATCGACTTATTGTACAACACTTGGACATGACCTCACTCATTTTTGGTGATGCAATATATATCGCTCAAACATAAAAACCAATTCTAGCCTCATTTTGGCTGATTGTGCAACATCTCTATCTCTATTGGAGATGTCAGTGTCAGTATGGTTAAAAACACTTAAGTATTTACTAAATTACTCTAGTATGTTTTCACGTAGGGGTCTGACAACTGAAAAATAGATCCGATAGCAGATATCGTAGCCTCTATTGCTTCTTACCTTGCACTTTTTTTTTGCTAGCATTTATTATTATTTATTTAGGACTATTAAATGACTATAATTAAATGAAATTAGATTTAATTAAAAGATATTATATTGTCATTATGGCATTATGGGTGGCACAAAATGGTCTTAAAATGACAATAATATCGTTTATCACAATATATATTGGTGCAATATATTGTACATGAAAAAATAGATATCGTGACAGGCCTAGTTGTATTAATGTTGTATTAATGTTGCATTTCCCGATATATATTGCAATATCTATACAATTTCACCAGATGACTTGAATAGCTCTAATTGCAAATTTAATTTAGGATTGATTGGGATCATTCTGTAGAGGAGTGAACGATGCATAAAATGGTCATGTAATGCCTCCTGGTCCAGCTGGAACTCAATCCAGCGACAGTGCTAACCACTGAGCCACTGTGCCACCATAACAAAAACACAACACAAAAAAAGCAAATATCTTTGTTAAAATGTTTATTTCACCCAAAATTGTCATTCGGTTATTGATTACCATCATGTTGTTCCAATCTCCAGACTTTCATTTATATTCAGAACACAGATTGATATTTTAGATCAAGGATTCTCAACCGGTGGTTTTAAACGAAATATTGTTTAAAATTAATTTTTAAAAATGTATCTCAACATTATACTATAATTAATGGATTTCATTATTAATATGCTATATTAAAATGATCAAAGTAATGCACTTTCTTCAGTTCTCTGATTGATTACTTCAAACTCAGCCTCATGATCGCGTCTGCAACTAGTACACATAAGTCTGTCCATTCACAAACTATGCGTGAAGTGAAAGTGAAAGTTTCTCTTTGTGAGTTTTTGTGTGCATAGTTGCCAAAATTAATGTCAGTTTTTTTTTATTACGGACGCACTCCCATACAGGAGGATCTCGCAAGCCTCAATGGTGTTTCTGCCATAGAATGTAAAATAAACCTGCATATGAGCCTCAGATGCATTTTAACAGTTTTGGGGTGTTTTACTGTATTTTACATTTATCTGTATATTTTCAAAGAGTAGATATTAAATAGTAGATATTCAGTCAGTCCAGTTTAAAGCAGAAGTCTTTTGGAATCTCTCTGTTGACCTGTGGTTCTCTTTGAATCTGTGTATGTGTATTTAAAAATAAATTCTATAAAATATATAAAAATATATAGCTTTAGTTTTATATATAATTACATTTACATGAAATTATATATATATAAAAAAAATTGATCAGTGAAAGAAGTGGGCCCTGAAGTGAAAAAGTTGGAGAACCCCTGTTTTAGATGACATCCGAGAGCTCTCATCCTCCATAGAGAACAACCATAACAAGATGTTGATGAAGTCAAATAATCCAAAAATTCCATTTGTCAAAAATAAAATCCAACCGTAAACATACGAAGCTCCCAGAACACATTTGTGCATCAAAAAGCATGTCTTCTACAGGCTGTACAATGTATAGAGTCAACAGCACAAAATGTAAGCATCTCATTGCCTAAAGTAAATATGCACCCTGACCTGAGCCAGCAAAAGAGAAGACATTTTTTTTGCTTCTCATAAGCAAAAAAGTGCATAAAAGTGTTCCTGGAGCTTTGCATGATGTTTATCTGTGCTATAGTCTTTGACACCCCTATGAATTCATATTCATATATTTTTGAAGTATATTCCCATAAATATTTAATATTTGTGTACACCTGGGTTATTAGGAACATGAAACTGTTCAACCGTGACCTCCTGTTTCACAAAGCCATTTTGTGTGGCGGTAACACAGAGTAACACACTCTTTCATCACAATGGGAACAGAAAGAACAGATCAAGCTGTGATTTGAGGTGAAAGGTCGTTGAGCGTCACAAGATGTGAAGATCAGTGTTTTTTTTCGGTATTTTGAGCAAAAGATCATACAGCAAAGAGATTTTGTGTTCGCTTTAATGGACTTCATTTCAAAAACCTTTTGTAAACACATGCAAGTCTTTACTAATGATATTTTAAAATGCTGCATGATGCATATTATATTTGGTGAGAGAGGAAAGCAGCAGTTCTTTTATTATCAGCACTTTAAATTGAGGAAGAATCAAGTGTTGGATTCATGACAGGGCATAGTAATATATAATTCAAAAATACAAAAACAAGCTAAATACAATGCTTAGCATAAATGAGTACACCCCATTTTGAAGATGAATATTTTGATCCATTTCTCAGTGAATATAGGTCATATATTTTGGTGCATTTGAATGCAACAGATTTATTAACCAGAAATATTTATTAAAATAATATTTCTGTCACCAAACAAATTTAGAAATTAAAAGATCATATATTTAAATTCATGCATAATATTGCAAAAAAAAAAAATACAACCTACTAAATTTCAGCTAAATTGTATATCTGTTTCGTTTGTCTTGACCAGGGGAGCCCAAACAATTTTCCATATGAAGGACCAAAAACCAAATATCATTGAGAGACGTGGGCCGAAAGTTAAAAATAAGTCAAAACATTACTTTAAATCATATTAACTAATGCCGTATAATTTCAAACGATAACTTATTACAATAAAAAGACATTTATAACACAGTGGAGATCAATGCTGAATACACTAGTCAAGCAGAATCTGCCGTTGCCTTCATTTGCTCATTGATGTTTCTGCATGGTTCTCTTTTCGGAGCGTGACAGTACGTACATTGAAAAAAACAACTGATTACATTTACAACATTTTATTGAAACATTTCATATTTTAGTTTGTTTTTTTGTTGTTTTTCAAGAATTCGCACTTAGATATGCTAAACTATGATAGCTGGTTTGGCATGCTGTCCCGGGAGAGAACCCTGAGCTCGGAGATAGATGAGCCCAAGGTTCCCGCCTGGTCAATGAGCGTTAGGAGGGATACGAGATCAGGTGTTTCTCGAGTGCCCCCCGTTAGTACCATCACTAATGTGTGGTTTTGTTTGTTTCAGTATGAAAGATTAAGTGCTTGTGACTGTTGCATGTTTTTTAGATTGTGGGAGGAAACCGGAGGACCCGGAGAAAACCCACGCAAACACGGGGAGAACATGCAAAACTCCACACAGGGAGTGCCGGCTGACTCAATAAGATTTAAGCCTATGGCACTCTTGCTGCGAGGCAGCGGCGCTAGAATAGAGGGTGGGGGTGTTTTTCCAAAAAACGAAGATATGGAATGACGTTTAGCCCGGATATTTAAGGTAGTTTTGGAGTGGTCTGATAGGCTAGCTAATAATTAGCGATGGAGATCAGCTGAAGTTGATTATATCACGTGCTCCTCTCGAAATTAGTTTGTGAAACTGCACTTTTAACCTTAGCAATAAAACAAGCAAACAAAAAAGGTTACTTTAAATCAGAGATTACAGTCTCTAAACCATCCTCTTTTAATTCTTCCTCTCTTCTCAGATGGGATGGTGGGCCAAATCAAAGGTTACCCTGGGCCAACTTTGACCCGCGGGCCCTAGTTTGGGCATCTCTGGTCTTGACTTTTGCTATTTTTGAACATGTTTTTTAATATTTTTCCCTGACATGCTACACATTTTTGAACCGTTATCGTAAGTTATTTTGTGAGATTAGCACCAGGTTTGGCTTCAGTACTGACTAAAATGTACAGTATATGCACAAATATAATATTTTAAGGGGCGTCACGGGGCGCAGTGAGTAGCACGTTCGCCTCACAGCAAGAAGGTCGCTGATACGAGTCCCGGCTGGGTCAGTTGGCATTTCTGTGTGGAGTTTGCATGATCTCCCCGTGTTCGTGTGGGTTTCCTCCGGGTGCTCCTGGTTTCCCACAGGTGAATTGAATAAACTAAATTGGCCGTTGTGTGTGAATGCGAGAGTGTTTGAGTGTTCCCCAGTACTTGAATGCAGCTGGAAGGGCATCTGCTGCGTAAAACATATGCTGGATAAGTTGGCGGTTCATTCCGCTGTGGTGACCTCTGATTAATAAAGGGACTAAGCCAAAAATGAGTGAATAAATAATATTGTAAGACATCCTATAGAAAATATTAATTTTAATGAGAGATTTGTGTACTCAAATACTGAAAAGTATTTGTTGGCATTTGATTTGGCATTTGATTTGTTGACTTTTCTTCTCTAATAATTATGTGCAAAATTAAGTGCTGATTTAAAAATTATGAAATGCATTCAATGTTGTAGAGCAGGGATCACCAATCTTGGTCCTGGCAGTCTGGTGTCTCTGCAGGGTTTAGCTCCAACTTGTCTCAAAACACCTGCCTGGATGTTTCAAGTATACCTAATGAGAGCTTGATTAGCTTGTTCAGGTCTGTTTGATTAGGGTTGGAGCTAAAATCTGCAGGACACTCGACCTCCAGGAACCATACCTGTCAACCCTCCCGTTTTTCTTGGGATTCTCCCATATTTTACAGTTCTATCCCGCTACCATCCCGTAAAGGTATTTTTCCCGTATTTCTCCCGTATTTTCAGTCTTTCTCTAAAGGGTGGCAATAAGCATCAAAGAGCCGATCCTGCCTATACACAACCCATACCGCCGAACCACCAGGGGCCGTCCATTGCTCTTAAATGTGAGTGCGTTCTGTGCTTTCGGTTTATTTAGGCATGAAACACTTTGAAATAAATATTAAAATGGCGGGATTCTCTTTTTTTTCATTACAGGTGCCGTCGCTCCTCCTATGCAATCCTCAAAACAATTCATCCCTTATTTTTTACATACCAATGTTGACAGGTATGCCAGAAACAAGTTTGGTGATCCCTGTTGTAGAGGATGACAAGATTGTTGGTAGCTGAATTAGCCAATACATGTAACTTAAAAAAAAAACTTTACAGATACACTTAGTTTGATAAGTATTTTTTAATTAATTTTTATTTTGTTGGGTATATTATAAGCAGTCAGTTCTGTAAAGTCGTGTAAATTTGAGTGTTTTTTTGGCAATTTTGCCATTTTTATGACTTTATGACTAAAAATTGGATGTGCTCAAAAAGCCAAAAACAAATTACAAATATTCAAGTTACTGTTACTGTAGTTTTAAATATGTGTACATTTACTTTCTACTTTTTTTCTTGTCTGTGGGGATTGGCTGAGTAGAAAAATCAGTCCAGCGATTCCTGTCCAATCAAATAGCACATTTGGAAGCATTAAGAGTGTCCAAGATGTCCAAAATCTTTACACGCAATGACCCAGAGACTGTTTAAACTTCATGTCACTGAATATGGTGGATTTTTACTGTATGATGACTGGCGTTAAACAATAACTAAATCCACTACAGAATGTTACATTTTGATATGCACACATTGCATGTAAATGCTTCAACATTTCACAGTGTAATATACTGACTACTCTCTCCTTTTGAGTACTTTTAAAAGGGCTACAATTTACTCATATTTTGAGTAATATTTACAACAAATACGTTTACTCTATCTGACAAAAGTCTTGTCGTCTGTCCAGTTTTAGGAACAAAAAATAATAAGTGACTTCTAGTTGATCATTTGACATCAGAAGTGGCTTATATGAAAGCCAAAGGCCTCTAGATTACGCTTATTTTAACAAAAGAAAATACAATCATGCCTTGATTTTTAATGATTTATCTAGGACAGTAAGGTCTGACTTTGCCTAGAAAAAAAGTCTTGTCACTGAACAGAAGTAATGTAAAGTATAGAATATAAAGTCATGCTGCAGTGGAAAAAGAATTAATATTGTGTGTGACTCCCATGAGCTTGGAGGACTGCATCCATACATCTCTGCAATGACTGATTAATAAGTCATCTGGGATGGCAAAGAAAGCGTTCTTGCAGGAATCCCAGAGTTCATCAAGAGTCTTTAAATTCATCTTTAATGCCTTCTCCTTCATCTTACCCCAGATATGCTCAATAATGTTCATGTCTGGTGACTGGGCTAGCCAATCCTGGAGCACCTTGATCTTCTTTGCTTTCAGGAACTTTGATGTGGAGACTGAAGTATGAGGAGCGCTATCCTGCTGTAGAATTTGCCCTCTCCTGTAGTATGTAATGTAATGGGCAGCACAGAAGTCTTGATACCTCAGGCTGTTGATGTTGCCATCCACTCTGCAGATCTCTCACACGCCCCCATAGTGAATGTAACCCCAAACCATGATTTTTCCTTCACCAAACTTGACTGATTTCTGTGAGAATGTTGAGTCCATGCGGGTTCCAATAGGTCTTCTGCAGTATTTGTGATGATCGGGATTCAGTTCAACACATTAGTTATCAGAAAAATCAACCTTCTGCCACTTTCCCAAATGATCAACTAGAAGTTGCTCTGACAACTGGGATCGACAACAAGACTTTTGTCAGGTAGTGTACTTGCACTACATTTTTGAGCAACTAATGGCACATTTACTTGAGTATGATATTTATGTACTCTTTCCACCACTGATCACAGCAGACTGGGCCATCAAACCAAACACTTCCTACTCTAAGAACCCAGTAGATTGTGAAATGAACGTCCTTTCCCATTTGCGTTTTTCTGACTTCTTTGCAGATCACATCTCGAGACGCATATGTTCTCACAGGCGTTCGTTTTTATAGTAATTATAGTTTATGTGTTTTAATTTATTGTTGTTGTCATTGCAATATCTTGCACAGCACTTTGGTGAGCCTTCATAGTTGTAAGGAGCTTTATAAATAAACGATCGATTGACAGTAGGGGCAGTTTATTTGTCACGGTCACGGCCATTCATTGTCACGTTCGAGAGGCATCAAAAAAGTGTGAAGATGACGGAAATATAAAAGTGGAATGTGAAAATATTTATTATTTCTTTGTAGATTTAACTTGCTTTCTTGGAAAGTGGTGCGCGCCAGGAGTTTGTGGTGGGATCGCTTACAGATGCTGCATGTGAGATCCTTCAAAACAGCTGTGGAGAAAGTCTGTGGGAGAACGATAGTGTGATATTATCATCATGTCTGAATGACGCTTAAGATTAAATAACAAAGACGCACCTAAATCTCACCATAAATTATACTGTCAGATCGTCAGCCTTTTCTCATTCAGTTTTTTCCTGGTAAACATAGTTCTTCTATGATGCCTGAAGTCAGTTTTAATAGCTTTGGCTCGCGTTTTCACCATGAAGGCAGTGAAATACAGGGGTGTTCAAAACAAAACAACAGAAGGCTGCACTAGATGCACATTGTGCCAGCGCAACACAAATCCTCTCACATCCTAAAACTAATTTATCTTCCTCTTAAGTGCACGCCTTTGACATCTCAGCACTTCCCATGAGTCCCCGGAAAGCAGAAATCCTTCCAGGAGAGCAGAAAGCACCTGTTTCTGATGGTTTGGCCTTCAAATTGGCATGAAAACCAGATGAAGAAGAGAAACCAAGAGCGGATTACAGCTAACTCATATAAAAATGCTTGAACTGTCAATCTCAAAATCCCGGGAGGTAGATTGTTAGCATTACAGCTTTCCAGGAAAGAGTATCATATAACATCATATATCACACCTATATAAAACACAATGCTTTTGTCGGAATACACAGCTGCATTTCGGCTGTGTTCAATTTGCTGTTGAGAGAGAAAGGAATAATATCAGGTCTAGTCAAGTCAAATTATTGTCTTCTTGTCCATATTTAATTAAATAAAACAAAATTGCTCCCGATACATAGTGCTACATGACAACAAAGCTGCATAAATACAACACAGAACTGAGCAAAACATGCTCTTCCTAAAGTGCATGTTTCAATAGCGTGTAAGTGAAGCCAGGTAGTCGCCATCAAATCACCATCGTTCCAAAGTCAGCATGTTCAAAATGATTAGCTTTGCATCTGCTCGGTTAATCCTGAACTCTTCAGAGCGGTTTATGATACTCCGTTTATGCATGCTTGCTTGTGACTCTGACCATATCGGGTGCGCTGCATCATTTATGGACTTTGCTAAGCCTCCGGGAATTGATGTACTGCCCCATCTACTGGTTAAAGGAAGACGTTTCAGTGAAACTTTTAAAAGGTTAGTTCACCCCTAAATGAAAATGAGCTCATTATTTAGTCACCCTCAATGTATCCTAGGTGGATATGAATTTCTTTATTTATTTTTAAAATGATCTTGGGCTTTTTCAGAAGGGTATTCCAGAAAGCAAGTTACATGACTTTCCCGGATAAGTTCAAAGATATGTAAACCTCAGCCAAAGAGCATAGAATCACCAAGTGCTGCGTCCCAATTCGCATACTTATACTATGCCCTAAAAGTGTGTACTTTTTTGTGAAGGAAAAATAGATACTTTTCTCGTTTACCGATTGTTGCGTTGCTTAGTTAAGAGCCCTGTCAATTATTCACATTTCTGTCATATTTAATTTCTTACCTTATTGGAAAAGCAGCAGCAGGATAATCTCCCATTCACGAGTCTTTCATGCAGAGACATCTCCTTAGGTCTTTGGATAATTCTGCATTCAGATGTCTAAACACGTCTTTATAAGTTCAGTATTGTTGTTGCAGATAAAATATAACACAGACAACGCGATTTAAATATTCTCCAGTGGGCTAGATATTAACTAACAGTCATACAAACATTTTACCGAAGCCTCTCTGCTTGGCGGATTGGTCTTCTATCATGTTTGTAGTTTGTTGAAACTTTTCATCCGGTTTTGTAGTTCTAATCGAATTCACGTCCAATGCACAGTGTATTGTGGTTAATATCAGCGGTTAGAGTATGAACGCTTCTACACATAAAATTCGGAAATAGTAAACCATCCGGGAATTTTTGGCATACTCTTTTCAACATACTACGATTTGGGACTTACTAATTCTATTTTCACATACTATTTAGGATGGATAGTATGCGAATTGGGATGAAGCACAAGAGGAGACACTCTGTTGATCTTTGGGAAACAGCCACTAGAGTGAATTAAAATGTTGAGTCAAATATGAGTTAAAATATTATATATTTAATTCATACACAACCAATGAAAAGCAACATTTTAAACAATATCAGTATAATAATAATAATATCAGTAAACAATATAAAAACAATTTCCAAAATGCTGACAAGACTAAGTTTAATATAATATCTTTTTAACTTATGACATGGAAGTAAGTACTGGATAGTACAAATAACTTGGATTACTATTTCTTTTAGTTTCACCATATTTGGTGAATTAAACACACCCAGTCCTTTTTCTTTTCTTCAATTTAACAGCATAAAAACGCTGGACCAATTGAAGCGGTTTTGAAACCGACTGCAAATTGACGTAGGAGTGCGCACACTGAGGCACACTGACAGGCACGTGGGAACGGTGGGCGGGGAGGACTAGCCTTAAAGGCACAGTTCACAAAAACAGCAACAAGCTGTTTAGAGCTATAAAATACAACCTACTGAAAGCTAATCAATAATCTGATGGGTGTTTCAAGCTGAAACTTTACAGACACATTCTGGGGACACAAATTACTTGTATTAAATCTAGAAAAAGGGGTAACCTAGGTGCCCTTTAGGCCCAATCCCAATTCTACCCCTTGGCCCTTCCCCTTACACCTACCCCTCGTTTTGCGCGTTCACGTCAAGGGGTAGGGGTGTCCCAATTCTCTTTAGCTTGAAGGGACAGGGCTAAGGGCAAGGGGTATACACCCCTATGAACGAAGATTTTTCGGGACCACACTTCAAACGGAGGGGTAAGAAAATTACCCAGAATACACCTGGCACAGCGGCAGGATAGCTGAACCCAGAAGTAAGGAGATCCACAAATTAGTATTTTTTGTCATTATTACGAATTTTTTTCGACAAACAAACATATGTTTTAATATACTCATAACCGCGTTCGTGTTTTACCGTCATGCTTTTTAAAAAAACGCTAAAAAAATGCTACATTTTGCGACCTATAATCCATAATCATAACTCATGAACAGCAGTCCCAGAACATTCTGATACACGATGACACTGGAATACCCTCTCAGTAATGTCTAGTGGTTGTGAATGAGCTGCTATAATGTTAATGTTGTTTTCGTGTGTTTACAGAGATAAGTATGGCCACTGTGTAAATGCACAGTACAGTTACGATCTTATTGCCACATTAGATCGTTATAACATAATATATGCCTTCAGTGATTTCCTGAAGATAAACACCAAAAAATAACACAACTGGAGTAACTCCAGCAGTCGTGATCATCTGATCTCATATGAAGCGAGAGATCGCGATGACATATGATGACGTGTGCAGGTGTTGAAGTGCTGTCCCAATTCTTAGGGGTAAGTTTTGAAGCCCTTCCCCTTAACCCTCGGTTGTAAGGGCCAAGGGGAAGGGGAAGGGCCAAGGGGTAGGGGTACAAAAATAGAATTGGGATTGGGCCTTAATATACTCTGGGAGTTTACTTAACTTACTCATTGGTCTGCTTTTAGAATTAACCTCAAGTACGCAAGTTAAGGCTTAATTAACCCAGAGTTTAGGAATCATTTGTGTGTCTCCTGACTCGTGTGAGCAGTCATGCTGCCGTTGTAGATGGTTTCTCCCCTGCTTTCTAGTGTGGTCCTGGAAAATCAGTTTTAAGGGCTAACTAGCCCTTCCCCTTAGCCATACACCTTCAAGCTATAGAGAATTGGGACACCCCTACCTCTTCACATGGACGCATAAAACAAGGGGTAAAGGGAAGGGCTAAGGGCTAAGTCTCGTTCATACTGGGATGCTTTTTGCTCGCGTTTTCCGTCGCCATTTAACACATTGTGACTAAATAAAGGGCGCCAATGTGATTATGCACACCAATGCATAAAAAGGACAGGCGTAAAAGCATCATTTTTAAAGAAACGCCTCACGCTTTTTTGCTTTGACGCACCACGTGAAAACCTTCTCCACCAATCAGATTGGCACTTTTGTTCACGTGCATAGAGCCGCTGAAGTTACAGTAAACATCACTTGGATATGCTCAAACCCAAAGCTGTCAATGCGAGCGCACATTGAAGAAGATGCCCAGAGGCGATATGATGTAGAGCTGCTTATTGCACTGGTGAACAATAATCATTTCTTCATCGCTAGAGCTGGAGCTGCTACTTGAACCATCCATGCTTGTTCGAATCACCAACAACAAGCGTGTCAACTTTCTCTCTTCTTCTTCTGTTACAAGCAGGTGTCAGAAGCTTAGCGCCACCCTGAGCACCATCTAACGTCAAGGAGTGATTTTGCATGCTCTTCTGCTCGATGCCAGAGAAAAAACGCTTGGGCTTGAATGCGGAAAAACATCAAGAAAATGCTTATGATAAATGTAAACGAAAAGGTTAGGGCATGTTCTCAACAGTCACAGTTTCGTCATATAATGATGCGTGCATGAGAACAAATATAATTTTTCTTGCAGCAGCTAAAATTTGCTGCGAAAACACAAGACCTTACTGGTTTTCACACAACAAGCATGATTGAGCTTCTGTGACCAAATTTGAAAGCTGTAAACGCTGCTTGTTGATCATTTGTATGTAACATCAAAAACAATTGTTATCTATAAAAACAACAACACTCACTTTATTGACATAAATACACCATTTACATGCCCAACGATTCCAATCAACATTTAAAAAACAATAATAAGCACTGGAATGGTCTATCTATAGTACACGTACACAAAATGGCTGCATAATACAGGTGATGCCTTTTGTCCAGAAGGTTTTGGACAAGATCACACATTTGATGGTTTTTGCTATAGCAGGTATTGTTATCGTCAATCAGCAGTCTGAAATAAACACCCAAGACCCTCCGCCACAACATGTTTCCTCATAATCAGCCCATATGCAGTACGTGCTCTCCACCACTGAACATTATTATTATTCCATTAGGAAATGGTGCATGTCCTGTTCATGTCTTCTATTGCGTTTTCTTGTGGTTTTCTCTGGCTGCTTTTCTCTTTAATTGCAGTATCTTGAGTTCTGTCATGGTTGAGAAGGACCTCCATACCCACACAGCCTAAAACACAGATATTGAGTTTAAAATAAACACACTTAAGAGAATAGTTCACCTAAAACTGTCAAATTATATTACAGGATTTAAATCAAACTTTGCTTATCAACACATGCATATGCACCTAGAAGTTACTCACACATACACTTTATTAGGTATACCTTACTAGTACCAGGTTGGACCCACTTTTGCTTTAATACTTCGTGGCATACATTCAATAAGGTACTGGAAATATTCCTGAGAGATTTGGGTCCATACTGACATGATAGCATCACACAGTTGCTTTATTAGGTGAAGATTATTTATAAACTAATTTCGAGAGGATCACGTGCTTATGGTTTAGCATGGCTGACACTGCATCAACTCAGAGATACTCAAAAATAATCAGAGTTTCCGCACCAGTGATCTGAGGCCCCGTTTACACTAGTGCGTTTTAGTATAAAAACGGCGTTTTAGCATGAAAATGATCCGTGTCCACACTAGCGGATCTCAACAGATCTCCCTCCACCAGAAACGTATATCACGTGACCATTTGCGCACCATTCGCGCACTCTGGGCATGCGCGTTCAAGTATAAACAGGAAGCACGTGTCTCGCTCGGCATTTGGTTATTGTTAGTCAACGAACGCTGGTTGAACGATGAACGCGATGGCAAAGAAAGCAAGAGAGGTCTTTTTGAGGACAGACGACGAGGTCGAGTTGTTACTTAAAGTAACAAATGAATATAAAACATCCATGGCTATCGAAAATACAGTGTTTACAGTGAAGACTGGTCAGCCGTCTGCCGGTGACGTTATAGCCATGTGCGCTTGACGAATAAGGAAGGGATACGCAATGACCCAAAGCCCCAATCACGTATCGGATCTCAGCAGGCACGCCTCCGTTTTTAAAGGTATCCGTTTCCCTCCATCCACACTGAGACGCAGCAGCAGCGTTTTAGAATGAAAACACTCTTTCCAGCGTTTTCAAAACGCTCTGTTTTCGCACCTCGAAAACTCCGGCGTAGTGTGGACGGATGACGTAACCGTAGCAAAACTTATGCGTTTTAAAACGAAAACGCACTAGTGTAAACGGGGCCTTCGTCTTAAAGAATCCCCCCTTCCACCCCTACTCCTCCCCCTTTTCTGATAGGGCGGCACAGTGGGCCAGTGGTTAGCACTGTTGCCTGAGCAAGGACGCAGCTGGTTCGGCCCCTCACCAGGTTGGTTGGCGTTTCTGTGCAGAGTTTATATGTTTCCCCCGGGTTCCCTGGTTTCCTCTCACCGTCCAAAGACATACACCATAAGCCAATTGACTATTCCAAATTAGCATCTTAAGACAATCCTTAGCCAGACACTTCTCAGCACAATGAAAAGCAGGGAAGTTCTCGAGACCTACCTGAGCTCAAACTCCCGTCTTGCCCTTCTAATGGGAGGGAGCCCCGGGCTCGATTATATTCCGAGCTCAGGGCTCTCTCCCGGGACAGCATGCCAAATACCCTTTATTAATCATCAGCTAAGTGTGATCTTTTGAAATTGAGATCTGGTGACTGTGGAAGCCTTTTGAGTACAGTGAACTCATTGTCTTGTTCAAGAAACCAGTCTGAGATAATTTGCGCGTTATGACATGGTGCGTTATCCTGCTGAAAGTAGCCATCAGAAGATGGTACACTGTGGTCATACAGGGATGGACACGGTTACCAACAATACTCAGGTAGGCTGTGGCATTGACACAATACTCAATTGGTACTAATAGGCCCAAAGTGTGCCAAAAAAATATCCCCAACACCATTACACCACCACCACCAGCCTGAACTGTTGCTACAATGCAGGATGGATCCATGCTTTCATGTTGTTGACGCCAAATTCTGTCCCTACCATCTGAATGTGGCAGCAGAAATCGAGACTCATCAGACCAGGCAATGTTTTTCCAATCTTCTATTGTCCAATTTTGATAAGCTTATGCGAATTGTAGCCTCAGTTTCCTGTTTTTAGCTGACAGGAGTAGTACCCGGTGTGGTCTTCTGCTGCTGTAGCCCATCTGCCTCAAGGTTGGACGTGTTGTGCGTTCAGAGATGCTCTTCAGCATACCTCATTTGTAACAAGTGGTTATTTGAGTTATTGTTGCCTTTCTATCAGCTCAAACCAGTCTGGCCATTATCCTCTAACCTCTGACATCAACAAGGCATTTGCGCCCACAGAACTGCCTCTCACTGGTTATTTTCTCTTTTTTTGGACCATTCTCTGTAAACCCTAGAAATGGCTGTGCGTGATAATCCCAGTAGATCAGCAGTTTCTGAAATACTCAGACCAGCATGTCTGGCACCAACAACCATGCTACGTTCAGTCATTTGAATCACCTTTGCTCCCAATTCTGATGCTCAGTTTAAACTGCAGCAGATCGTCTTGACCATGTCTACATGCCTAAATGCATTGAGTTGCTGCCATGTGATTGGCCGATTAGAAATTTGCATTAACAAGCAGTTAGACAACAATGAAACTTGCGTATATACTTATAAACTTGATGCATGCATACACCCACAGTTGCTGTGACGCAACAATGCTAATCACTGAGCCACCGTGCTACCCACTATAGTATTATATAATGAGAAAAATATTCGAAACTTACCACAATAATAACAGTGTTGAGCAAGAGCGGGACGGAGTATACCAATGATATGAACATTCCTTTTGAGTCAAAATACTGGAACTTTGAAAAAGACCTACGAACAAAATGCAGACATATTGAGTATATCCACTTAGCGTATTAGCGGTGGGATGTGGTGAATGTATAATAATCACCTCCAATTCATGGCTGCCAGCTCATTCAGGTATTCTGCACTGTAAACCATCGCAACTGCAAAAGATTGATCACGTTTACAGCATAATCCAAAGGTGTCCGCATCATATTACATACCCAAATGCAACTTTATATACATCTAAACTAATTTTAATGCAAGTAAAATATCTACTAGTGTTTAAAAGTGAATATTAGGAAAATAAAATATCAAAATAAGGAAGAAATGATGTATCATTGCCATTCTATCAGACAGATAGTTATAGGAAAATGTAAATGTATGAAATAAAATTATATATATAATAAATAATATATTATATTTAAAATGATTACAAAGATGTCACTGTAAAACCTCATTTTATTTAAGACTCAAATAAATTCACTAATTTTGACTACTATTTTGTCTTATACATTTTCAGTATAAATGTATGTATGCCTGTGTGTGCATGCAAGAAAAAGTATGTGTGTCTTTGTGTGTGTGTGTATGCACATGTATGCAAGAGAGATTATGAGTGTGGGTGAGTGTTTCTTTCACTCGTGTGTGTGTGTGTGTGTGTGTGT
>CAIGQQ010006052.1:1391936-1402812 GCA_903798035.1 Danio albolineatus | reverse complement strand
GCTTATATATATATATATATGTGTGTGTGTGTGTTTTTATTTATGAATTTACATTCATGTAAGTAACATTTTGTTCAAACTCTTCAGATGTGAATGGGTTAAGTCCAACATCGCCGCAGTCGCATTCCAGCCAGCGATGACGCGCTTCCTGTGACGCAGTGAGATTTTAAAACATTGTCCTTCTCAGTAATGGCGGCTACGTTCCCTTCGCCTTCGCTAAATAACAATAAATGGTACTTCACGCGCGAACAAATCGAAAACAGCCCATCTCGCCGAGCGGGACTTGATCCCGACAAAGAGCTCTCGTACCGACAGCAAGCTGCTAACCTGCTGCAGGACATGGGACAGCGGCTCAACGTGTATCTTTTTCAGTTAGTCAGGCGTCGGTCTCTGCAGCTGCTCCGAGGAGACTGACGCCGGTTTGGGCGGCTCGACTGGTGTTGAATTTCAGTGTTTTAATGACCTGAAACGGGTCTGCCAGTATACACGCCTTTTCTATTGTGAAATGTGTGGATTAAGTCGAACGGAATAAAGGATTAATGTCCCAATTTTGCGTTTATTTTTTTTGGTTTGGTGTAGGCCTCAAGGCCTAGCTAGAGGTGTCTCTGCTATTGAACAATAGCATGCCGGTGTCACTGCCATTCCCACTATAAATTGTACTCTGTTTACTTCATTACACCATTTGTTTATACTCCAAAATGAGACATTTATGTTATTTATGCCATTCCCAGAACATATGTTAGTATAGGAAGCAGCATAGTTTCGTTTTCCCTTTTCAGGGTGGCTCTGTTACAGTAACATGACATTTGGTGTTTAGAGGAAATATGAGTTGTCCTGCTTTATCTTGGGTTACTAATGTGCTTTAGATTAATGACGAGCAGTCATTTTCCTTATTTGTTTGTCGTTGTGAGTACTTTCACTTTTAGCTTTTGTGGCGGTAAAGTGTGTCAAATGAATTGATACTATCTCTTACTGAAATGAAAATGCCAGACGCATAGATGACGTGAATCTGTGTTTGACAAGGTCATGTTTTATATTAATTATTGTACAGAAATGCCGCTGGAATGCTTAGTTTTTATTTTTACTTTAATGTATTACAATCCTTGACTTCAGACCCTCAGGTCACAACTCACAATTAACACTGCCATTGTGTATATGCATCGCTTTTACATGGTCCAGTCCTTTACTCGCTTCCACCGGAATGTATGTGCCTTTTTTATATACGTGCTTCAAATAAAACATACTGGCTGCATTGAACAAGATAATAGCCTCTTTATGTCCTGTGTTGTTCAGGTGATTGCTCCTGCAGCTCTGTTTTTAGCCGCGAAGGTGGAGGAACAGCCCCGTAAGCTGGAGCATGTGATTAAGGTGACCCATGCGTGTCTCAATCCTCAGGACCCATCACCAGACACAAGGAGTGATGTAAGTAATACTGTACTCTCTCTGGATTATGGCCTTAAAAGCATTGGTTTTGTGTACGTTATTTTTTTTAAACGTTACTTGATCTGTTTGGTACACTTCATTTTAAGGCAGTGTTGTTGTTAGAGTTAAGTTGTTTATAAGTACTGAGTGATGATAATTAACAACCATGTATTTACTATAGGGTTAGAAATAGGGTTTTGGCTTAGTTGCATGTTGTTTTGCATTATTTGTGTGGCCCTATAATTCTCTCTCTTACAATATAGATTTGTCTTCCATTCTAATGTGTTACATTTATATTAGTAATCGAAATGTTTCCGGTTAATTAAAATCATAACTGTTCCTCAGTTTAACCATTGTATTAGTTAAAATTTTATATTTTGAATCAACATTTTTTTATTCAAAGGGATACTTTACATATACTTTCTCGTTACATACAATCTAAAGTAAATAATAATGAAAGTGTTGTTTTGAGTGAACTTTTTTTATTTGTTTTAGAGTCCTGAATGAGTGCTTTTTTTACGCATTTTTAATTGTGAATGTAACTGTTTTGTAGTTGTTTGTTTCATCTAAATGATTTAATTGACCAGAGTATCAACGTGTACCAGATCAGAGAAGTTTCTATTAACTAATCAAAAATATCCAATTTCAGGTACATTTACATGACAATGATCTGCTAAAAACTGATTTTTTTAAACCTTTGTTGCTCTGACGAGACTGATCAAAAAGTAATGATCGCCTGATATCAAGCGCAGCATGATATTGGAAAAAATCTGATGTTGCGATATTTTGTTTTTCTGCGATATGTATTGCGATATAAGTACAGTTTCATCTATAAGTCACATAAAATCTCTATTTGGAAGGAGTTTATACATGTCGATTGATTGGGTCTGTAAAGGGGGTGCATCTGCACAAAATATAATAAACAATCCACAAACATAGATAAATACAATAAAGATAAAAAAAGACAAAATACAAATGAAATAAGCAGTGAAAATAAAAAAAGTGAAAACAAATAACTTGCACATTTGGAAAGAAAATAAATAATCTTCAATGTTTTTCATATTTAAAGTAGAACATAAGCAGCATATCTTCTAAATGTAGTGCAAAGTACGGCTCAAGAATGGGTCCATCATGCTACTTGACCAGAGATCAGATGGGGCTGCAAAGTGGCCGCAGAAGTAAACATCATCCTTAACAGAGTGGGGTCACATGACTCCACACGCGGTAGAGAAAGTAATTGAAAAAATCGTCCTGGAGAAATTAGTTCGATTATAGGTTCTGAGTGTCGATTTCGATTACTTTTTGATTAATCGCCAATCCCCACTTGCCATACCGATCTCCAGCCAATCAACCGGAGCATCTCTATTTGAAATGTTTGATCATAATTAAAATAACCTGTTTTCAAAGATCTGTGGAAATGACTAAAGCCCGGCTCACACTGAGATTTCAGCTACGATTTTGTCATCTGAGACAAATTTGGGAAAGCCTAAAAGATCCCTGAAATTCTAGGCTAAAATCTGTGATCTCTGATCGTTGGTTTGACATGTTCACAGACAGCGGCTTAACTCCTGTTGCGATCAGATTTTTCCTCTGATGAAGTTCAGGCTGTGTCAGATTATTTCAGACACTTTCCTGTAGTGTGACAACAGCTGCGATGAGCTTCAAATCCAAGGACCAATAGGAGCACAGAATCTGATGACGCAATCCATGCGACAATTCAAATAATTGCAGAGAAATGTCAAAACATTTTTTTTCTTCCTGGTTTTATTATTGAGGCGCTCTGTGTGCAAAATTGCCGCTACAGTTTGTTTACATTTGCTGTGAGGAATCATTTCACAATGCGGGATAGTGAAAGTGTTTTCTTTTGTGTTTGGCACATCTTCATTGTCCTTCAGTCTGACTTTATGTTAGCTGAGATTTTACAGTGTGACGTGAGCTATGTTCGTGCAGTCTGACATGCCACAATCGTTAAGGATTTTAAAAAAACCTCAAACTGTGAGCGAGCCTTTAAAGTGCTGCAAAATCACTTAAGAAGCACTATGCATGTGTTATTTTTAATTTGACTGTCAAATACTCATACACGGCAGTAGATTAAACACATTATACAAATGCTCATGAAGCCTCAATTTGCACAAAATTGTGTTTGTCATTTACGCAGATAAAATAATTTGACCTTTTTCAAAAATGTGCACCTTAAAAAACAGTTTACAGACGCCTGATATTCTGCTGTACGAATGCAAACAGACTGTCTGAGTTGAATCATTGTCATGTAAATGCCCTTTAATCACAAGCAGCAGAAGCAGTAACATTGCTTTTCTTTTGAACAGGTCGTGTAACCCACAAATTATCTTTTTTTTCCTGCCTAAATGATTACAGTTTTTTTTTCTTTTTAGGTTGGATATGTGTAATCCTCATTCTGAGGTGTTAGTTTCGTTCATTTGCCTCTCAATGTCTTATGTTGATGAGCCGATGGGCGTAAAGTTGTATGATAAGATGCTCATTGGCTTGGGTCAAAAAGAGGGTCTTAGTAATGTGATGAGAGCGTGTAGTCCATGACCAAGAGACCATGTGAGTAACCTGCCTGTCCTCTCAATCTCAGACATACCTGCAACAAGCCCAAGACCTGGTCATTCTTGAGAGCATAATACTCCAGACCCTGGGTAAGTTTGGAAAGGAGTGAATGGGTCAGTGAATCACCATGCTAGAGACATGCACCAATGACCACATTTGTTCCCATTCACTGATTATTCACAGGATTCAACAGGACTATTGAGCATCATCACTGCTGTCACACTTTTGTCATTGTGAATTCAATGCCTTGCCACCGTTTCTGTGGTTATTTACAAAGCCTTCAGTTTTTGTGCTAATCTGAGTATAATCTTGACTACTACACTAAGGATGCCAAAAGTTTTGGTGCTAAATTTAAAAACATGGACCAGTACCAATCTGCAATATTAGTAATAAAATACGAGTATAAGCCTCAATCTTCTTAAAAGCTTGACTGCGATTTTATGTGTGATAAAAAGATCATATGCACTACTTGGTTAAAATGCGTGACTGCCATAGACAGGAAATAATAGTTTACGCTAATACTTTTGTCTTTGTTCTATATATGGGTCAAAGACGAGATGTCCCATTTTGGTCTCCGCTACTGCACATCAAACATATTTTCAAAATGCAAGTAATGCATCCACTTATGTATATGTTTATTAGGGCTGCACAATATATTGTTTCATCATTGATATCGCAATGTGCACATCCACAATAGTCATATCGCAAGATATGCAATGTTGAGTCTGAATGATAGTTGACCAGGAGCTACAGAATTGTATTCAATTACTGTAGTTATGGAATTTATAGGATTTATGCAAAAAAAATAAAATAAAAAGTGTTCGTCTTGCTTCAAATTTTGTCTTGTTTCCAGTCCAAATATCTACATTTCAAAGCGAAAACAAGATTTATTTACTTACCACAGTGGCAGATCATTTAGCTTGTTTTAACTCTTAATTTTGATTTGTTTCTTCTGTAGATGAAAACAAAAAGTTTTAACTTGCTCCAAGAAATGAGACAAAGCAAAGTAAGGAAAGCTTTTTTTTTTTTGCATCGTGATTATTCAGTCTCTGTACCTGAATACTGTTAGACTCCCCCCTCACCCCCAAAAAAACATCAAATGGTGCTATTCAAACTATCTTGTGAAACTGAATGCGTATCACAATATCAGATTTTTCCCATATTGTGCAGCCCTCTCCCGCTCAGCTTAGCTGTTATTGCCTGGTGTGCTGCGTAAGCTCTGATTGGTTAACATATTAAAATCATACGCACAAGAACGTTGTCTTGAACAAAAATCAAAATAAATTAATAGATACAACTGCAGCCTTTGTGATTTAGAAATTGCATGTGCTTAAATCTCGTTTTTTTTTTCGATTGCGATTAATTGCACAGCCCTAATACTGATGATTACTAAAATTAAAGTATTTTATAGCTGCATTGAGATCCTTAAAATCACTGTTTTGTGTCATCAACATATAATTTTTCATCAAATGATTCTTCTAAATATGTTAAGATTTCTTTTTTCATATAAATTGTTTTATTAAATGACATTTTAACAGGTGCCTTCTGTAAATCATTGAAAGTTGTGATTAATTTTTTTGCTCTGAAATAACCACATTCTGATGTCTTTGACCCAAATATAGACCATATTGAGGGATGTTAACAAGAACAATGGTCCTAACCTTTTTCCTGTATTACATTTTTAATTTTTGTAGCTTTCAAAAATGTCCACATATTGCTAATGTTATGACAGCTGTTTTAACGTTAAGATATGATTGAATTGCCTCTTGTTAAAGTTATGAAATAGTTTGACATCACGCAGGAAATGTTCATAGGCGAATGGCATTGCCACATTGGAATGGTCTATAAGATAAATCACAATTTATCTTTCAGACTGGAAAAAGATGATTTTAATTGTTGCTTAGCTTTCATAATAATAATAATGTCAACATAACTTTTTACTTTTAATCATGTGCTCTGTGCAGCTTTCCAATATTCATCGTTGTCCTAGTGCTCATTCAAATGAGTTTTACCCTTTCTTTTCAAGGAAGATTTATCATATGTTAAATTGATTATTTCTCTAGTAATCATACCTGCCTAAAACTTTTCATGATAACCCTTAAGTCATTGTGTTTATTTCACTTTTACTTTGGAAAGTTCTGTTCTCATGTTCGTAATGGTGTTTTAGTCTGAGCTTTTTGACTATAACCAAATTGCCCCACAGGCCACTTGCATGGAGCTTGGCTCAGATTTCTGACCGCTCAAGCACAGGAAGACCCATGTTTGTGATTCACTCACTCATCCTGTATTTTGTGTGTGGGGCTTCATGTCTGAGGATTCATTGCAGTTCAAACAAAAAGCTAAAATCTTATCTCTCTCTCTCTCATCTGCTCTCTTGCTTTCAGGTTTTGAAATCACCATTGATCATCCTCACACACATGTTGTCAAGTGTACCCAGCTTGTGCGAGGTGAGAACCAGCTGCTCACTCTAAACTGTGCCTCGTATTGCTCAGTAAAGGGTACGTCTAGCACACCAAGCTCACAGATTTCACGTCTGATCATGAGCTTTCCTTTTATTGTTCCAGCGAGTAAGGATTTGGCTCAGACTTCATATTTCATGGCAACAAACAGGTATGTCGGCTTTTAAGACCATTACCTTACTACACTAACATATTTGCTGCCAAATATGTAAACTAGCAAAATATTATACAAGAAGTGTGAGGTTAAATTTACATTAACCTTGAACTTCCAAAATAAACGAATATAGAAGTAATGTCAGATGCAATATTGAATCTTTATTTGTTTTTATTGTCTTTTTTTAAATAATACAAGGTTATGAATGCTTTCTCAAAGATTCTTTTGTTTTTTCTTGTGTTTTTGCAGTCTTCACTTGACTACGTTCTGCCTGCAGTACAGTCCACCAATTGTAGCTTGTGTTTGTATTCATCTGGCCTGTAAATGGTCCAATTGGGAGATTCCCGTTTCCACAGATGGCAAACACTGGTGGCAGTATGTCGACCCCACTGTGACCCTTGAGCTGTTGGATGGTATGTACATGTAGCAAGGTTTTTTTTATTATTATTGAATGAATTTTTACAAATATTGAGTGCTTTTTACTCCAAGTACTAAAAAATGAATGATCACTTCACAGAGCTCACTCATGAGTTCCTGCAGATCTTGGAAAAGACACCCAGCCGCTTAAAACGCACCAGAAACTGGAAAGTAAGTATCTTTTCCTCTATTTCTGTAATAATGTCTGGATATTTGTTTGCATTGGATAGCAACTACAGTTCAGATATTTAGAATTAGGAGAATTGTGAACATCTTTTAAAATTTTTCATAATACAAATTACAAACAAATAGTTTGATCTTAAATAGAGTAAAAAATTTATATTCTTAATAAATGTACTAATATTTTATAAAATTTACAAAAAAGATTCTAAATATTTAAAAATTTTTACTAATAGTTTGTAAATTTACTAATATTTCCTCAAATTTACTATATTTTGTAATGAGTAAACAACTGTACAATATGCTCCGTTTATTAGAGTCACATGATCTTCAGAATTGTGACGCTCAGGAAACAATTATTATTGTAAATGCTGAAATTCTTCATTGTTGATGAGCGGACCAAAACCTTTTGTCAAAGTAGTTTTAAAACAG
The DNA here is from genome assembly GCA_903798035.1 of Danio albolineatus. Taxonomy (NCBI): domain Eukaryota; kingdom Metazoa; phylum Chordata; class Actinopteri; order Cypriniformes; family Danionidae; genus Danio; species Danio albolineatus. The sequence continues at coordinate 1,395,177 of CAIGQQ010006052.1, read as the reverse complement.
TTCAGAATAAGAATGAACCTTATTCGCCAAGTGTGAGCAAACACCAGGGATTTTTTGTGTTTTGTTTAGGAGCTAAGGATACATACAGTACATACATACAAGCATATCAACACAAGAACACAGACTGACATTTAAATAAGTGTAAAACTAAAGTAAACAATTACAATTCTGAAGATAAATGTATACACACATACATATAAACATATGCACACACATATAGATGGTTGTACCACAGTATAATAGTATAGTTCAGTATAATAGTACTATATACAGTATAATAGTATTGTACCACAGGACAATTTTGAAAAACATTTTTTTAACCACTTCAAATGTTGACTACTGTATTTGTCTACACTATTAGCCTTCTTAAGTCTTAGCAATCTAAAGTCTTAGCCTTTAATTTTGGTGTATTTTAACAATCCAAACGCATCCTTCAAAAGTCTCCTCATTTGTTGTTCCTCAGGCTGCAGGTCAAACTGCTAAGAAGTCAAAAGTGCAGGATGGCGATCAGTCTGACGCCATCATGAGCATGATCTCCATGTCGTCGTCCGACAGCACGTTGGCAGGACTGACGAGCCTCTCTGCTCCGCCCTCCGGTTCCTCCATGGACGCTTGTGCAGACGAAAACAGCGCTGCAGCCTCTGCTCAACACTGGCAGCCTCCCAGCAAAGAGCAGCCCACCGCCAATGAGCTCCACGCACCCGCCAAAGTCTCTCTGAGCGAGTATCGGGCGAAGCACGCAGACGAGTTGGCGGCACAAAAGCGGGAGCTGAAGAACATGGAGGCAAGTGTGAAACAAGGATACGCCACTGCCGCCCAGGCCCTAATGAACCAGCAGAGGAAAGATAAACACCATCACCACCAGCAGACCAGCTCCTCAGACACTAACAACCCGTCCCCGATCGTCCTGAAGATCCCGCTGGATGAGCGATCGGAGCGAAGTTCCGTAAAAATTCGCTTACCTGTGCCAGGTCAGTAGACTCATTTGTATTTGCTGAAGAATGATGTACTACCTTCATTTAACCACTGTTGAGCATATATCACCACAAACCATATTTTATTAGATTTAGTGATGAGCATTTTGGAAAAATTTCGTAATGATCATGGTTAGATAAAAAATAATAAACATTAATCAAGGAATTGTGGGCAGGGCATGGCCATAATTGATATAATGAAAAAAAATCTGATCACTGTCAAGAAAATTAAAGTTAAAAATATAATATAAAATCCTGTCAATGAAACCTTAAACACATGACCAGCACTTTGAATATAATGCAGCAATGTCATTAATACAGAAGCAGCTAGAAAGGAATAGTTTGCTCAGGTGAAGAGTGACATTGTGCTTATAAACTGAAGGCCATTCTATGACATGGTTAATCAGATGACGTTGAAACATCAGATATAACATTACAACTTGTATCTGCACAATAGCATGCAAAGTTATGCTCTAGATGGCCCTGTTCACATTTAGGCCCAATGCCAATTCTATTTCTGGAACCCCTACCCTAAATTTTACCCCTAAGAAATGGCACACCACTACAACACCAGCACACCTCATCATATGTTATCGCGACCTCTTACTTATATGAGATTGATGATCATGACTGCTGTAGTTTTTCCAGTTGTGTTATTTTTTGGGATTTATATTCAGGAAATCACTGAAGGCAGCAGCAATATCATGTTATCATAACGGTATAATGACCTCCTTACTTCCGTGTGCAGCCATGCTGCTGTTGTAGATCGTGTATTTTGGGCAATTTTCATATCCCTTGGTTTCGAGTGAGGTCCTGAAAAGTCTCAGTTTCAAGAGCTATCTAGCCTTTCCCTTTAGCCCCAAGCATTAAAGCTAAAGAGAATTGGGATATCCCTACCCCCTTCACGTGAATGTGCAAAACGAGGGGTAGGGGTAAGGGGAAGGGCTAAGGGGTAGAATTGATATTTGGCCTTAGTATTAGAGGTCAGCATTCCCTCGGCAGGTTTCTTACGACACATGATTTATTTAGCCTTTCCTTTTAAAAAAGCATATGTGTACTTTAAACTGGATTTATACTTTAGGCTTTCTCCGCACTAGTCTCAATTGACTGCACAGGCTTTTCATACATATCTGCCACAGGTAGGCTGTCCTCAGGATTGTGTATACACATGCACTGTAAGGACAGACCAGTGCTTTTGGCTTCATGCATTTGGTTTGCGGATCTGCGCATGTAGCATGTCTGGACAGAACAGGCAGTTGTCAATAAAACAGCAGTATGACAGAGAAGTGTGGACGTTCAACTTGGAATTTTAACAGATGTCATTTTAATTTTTTATTTTTTTTTCCTCCGTTAGACTTTTTATTTTTCTATCATGCTTACAGAGAAGTGTTAAGAATATCACTTGAAGGCCATGGTTCTCTCCCTTCTCGCGTCTTTTGATGCATCCTGTTTCAAGCTAACCAATCAGAGCTAAAGGTGTGATTTAAAAAAACTTTTAAAATCTTTGTTTAAATGATCGGTCATGGTAGAGTAATTGATAGAGTTTTAGTGTACATAATGTGCATATACAGAGATTCCTGGAGCAGAAGCAAATTTAATCACAGTTTAAATAGGAGAAAAGAATAAGGAAAAGGAACATACAGAACTAAACAAAGATATGCAATAATTAACAACACAAGGTCTCATAAAAAAAACATAAATCACTTATGAGTAAGTGTTAAGGTGCTTATCTTGAGGTCGAGTCATTTCCTGTTTGAAATAAATAACAATCCCATTTCTTCCAATAATTTTTTGTATTATCCTAGAATGAATTTTAAGTTATCTAAAATTTAACTGAACCAACATAACATACGTTTTTAATGTAATTTGTAATGCAGTGTTAATTTTATTTATCTTGTATCATCTCTTATTGAAATATGATGCTGTTTTTAAAGTTAACATTATATAATGTTTTTATCTACAGTTGAAATCAGAATTATTAGCCCTCCTCAATTGTTGGCCCTCCTGTATATATGTAATTATATTTTTTAATAACTGATTTCTTTTATCTTTGCCATGATGACAGTATATAATATTTTACTATATATTTTTCAAGACACTTCTATACAGCTTAAGGTGCGATATAAAGGCTTTACTGGGCAACTAGGCAAGTTAGGGTTAGGCAAGTTATTGTGTAACAATGGTTTCTTCTGTAGACAATAGAATTTTTATAATATATATATATATATATTTATATATATATATATATATATATATATATATATATA
>CAIGQQ010006052.1:1367651-1391536 GCA_903798035.1 Danio albolineatus | reverse complement strand
ATATATATATACATATATATATATATACATATATATACATATAGATAGATAGATAGATAGATAGATAGATAGATATAAATATTTCTTAAGGGTTTAATAATAGTGACCATAAATTTTATTTATTTTTTTTAATTAAAGCTGCTTTTATTCTAGACAAAATAAAACTAATCACTTTTTCAAGAAGAAAAAAATATTATTGGAAACACTGGAAAAATTCCTCACTTTAAGTATCATTTGGGAAATATAAAAAAAAATCCTTAAATTCACAGCAGGGCTAAAAATTTTGACTTCAACTGTATATCGGTTCTGCCATGAAATATGCATAAGTTGCTAATGTGCCGAACTTGAACTTGCCAGGTCAGTCCGGCGGGAGTCACAGCCACAGCAGTAGCAGCAGCAGCCGCGGATCAGACCAGGACATCAAAGTGCGCATTCGAGTTCCAGACAGGCGAAGCGGATCCGGAGAAGACGGGAAAAGTCGCGATAAACACCGAGAGCGATCCAACCACCACCACCATCATCACCACCACCACCACCACTCTTCCTCCTCCAGCGCTGGCTCCCTCTCAGCATCGTCTTCCTCATCCTCAGCACAAAAACACTCGGCCGGCTCTTCAGGAAGTAGCAAAAAGCTCTCAGGTGACTCAGTGCGGACGAGCTCTTCTTCGTCGTCGACGTCGCGAAAACGGACCCACATGCCAGATCCTTCCTCCGCCAGCACCCACTCGTCCTCGAAAGTCAGCAAATCGTCCAGAAACTCATTTCAGTTGCCCACGCTCCCTGGAGTGCCGTCCCACGTGATGCCCGACATCCTTCCCTCGCTGCACCATCAGGGAAACTATTCGCACTCCAAGACGGACAAAGCGGATACAAACGGTCACAACGCGGCCGGACAGTCTAACGAGTACCAGGACACGTTTGACATGTTAAACTCGCTGCTCAGTGCGCAGGGCGTCCAGCCGGCGCAACCTCAGATATTTGACTACCGCTCTCAGTATGGAGAGTTTCGCTATAGCAGTAGCGCTCGCGGAGGAGCACAGCCGCCACCTTTACCCTCAGAACCACCTCCACCTCTGCCTCCATTGCCCAAATGAAGCGCTCGCATCATCCGTCCACACACGCTGATCAAATCAGTGCTTTTGGGAGTCCTGTGTGCGTCTAACTTTAGTGTGATGTCGAGTTTGACAGCGGAGTAATGTAAGGCAAAAAAATGTTCCTGGCGAATTCTCGTAATCTTGTCTTGCGTCTATGTGTGTGCGCGCGCGCGAGCGAGTGCGTTCACAACACCCCATCTGTGGCAATAATGTTAAAGTAGAACAAAATATTGCAAAAATGAAAAAAAGACAAAAATGTTATTTATTGAAGCGAAAAAAAATAATTGTACATACTACTATTTTTTGATGTCGTTCACTTTTATATCCGCGCTAACAGAAAAGCAGAATGGAATTAAGGGTATGTATTACTGAACGAGAGGGACACGCGGTCCTCTTTAAAAAAAAAAAACTAAAAAGTGTAACCTTGAATGCAAAAATGGAAAATGTTTTAAGTCTCGCTAACAATATATATGTGTCTTTTTTATGGAGTATGGTATTTATTATTAGCCTTTTAAATCCATAGTTATTAGCAGTCGTTGCTTGAATGCGTCTCCAGACGATATCTGGATTTATTTTTATACTGTTGTAAGTAAACCTGCTTCCTAGTCTGTATTTACTTGATGCGTGTCACGTATGTTTTGAGAAATAGACACAAACATAAATCACCAATATTTGCATCATAATGTGTTCCTAAAATTACGAATAGTTGCGTTTTTGAATTGTTTGGTAAATATTTTACTTTAACATCTATTGATGAAAATTGACAACTATTTAAAAGGATAAAAGCCTAAAAAAAATTTAAGAAAATCGTTTTCGAAAGATATGATCACTAGATTTACAGTTAGCCTCTGAGGCAGATGCAGTCATTGTTTTAAATGGTTGTAGAATATCACACTCATTCATAATACACTATACACAGCAGTATGTTGTACTCTACATCCTTTTATTTATTTCAGTTCAGTTTCTTCATGTATAGACAGTTTTTTTCTAATGTAATTGACCTATAAATGGCCCTCAGGCTATACAGAAATTATTGAAAGTACGACATGCGAGCATGAAAATATTGGTTTACTTGCAAATCACATCCATTCTTTCTGTATTTATGAATGATTCATATTGAACTTTTGATACTTTTTGTCCAGCGTACCTATATTTTATAGCATGGGTGTCCGACATCAATTCCTGGAGGGCCGCAGCTCTGCACAGTTTTGCTCCAACTCTAATCAAACACACCTGATTCAACTAATCAAGGTGTTCAAGAGTAGTCTTAAACACCTTGATCGGGGTTGGATCAAAACTGTTCAGAGCTGCGGCCCTTCAGGAATTGAGTTTGAGACCTATGTTTTATTGGGATACTTCATCTGAAATTAATATTGTCATTTATTAAGCTGAAAAATTTGAATCATCAAGGCTTGATGATTATTGGATCCCAGCATTCTTCAGAATTTTTTTTTGGATGAAATATCTTTTTAAATCTGATGTACACGATGGTTTTTGGGTTCATATTTGTCATATGCCTGCATTTAAACCCTCAACTGGACACTTGTAGAGCCATTAGGGAGCATGCTGACCATTTATGTTTGTTAAACTGGTTTCACCCTTTTATTTCTGTTTTGTTTGTTTGACTCAACACAAACCCAAATGATATCTTGTTTGTCTATTTCAGCATTTTATGACGTAACTGACTTGTAAATGGCCCCTCAGACCCTTTGACGGACAAAAATATAATCTGATGAAGCACGTTTCCACCAGTTTTCAGTGGAACTGATGGTTTTTCTGTCGCAGAATAACACAGGAGTAAAACATATATTGTTCACTGTAGCTTAACTTTTTACATTTAAATCATAGGTCTCAAACTCTGTCCCTCCAACCCTATAAAACACAGCTGATCCAAATAATGGAGGTGTTTAAAAGACTCATGAACACCTTCACTAGTTGGATCAGCTGTGTTTGATCAGGGCTGGAGCAAAACTGTGCAGAGCAGCGGCCCTCCATGAATCAGGTTTAAGACCTACAAGGGATAGTTTACCAGAAATTGATAATTGTCATTGTCTAATCATCAAAACTCTTTTTAATACTCTTATGCACGAAGCAAAAGATGATATTTGTCAATAGTGTAAAGACGTTTATTCCCCTTAAATTAACAGTTTTACATATTTTGTGATTCATTTTTCTTCAGTTTGTTTATGCTTTTGAATTGCATCATGGGATCTTAATTGTGCTTCCAACAAGGAGGTTGAAAAGTTTGAGAAAAGTGACCTTCTTCAATAGTTGAAAGTAGGGCTGCACGCCATTTAAAAAATGTAGCATTGCGATATTTTTTTATTTTGCGATATATATTGCGATTATCAGTACAATTTCACCAGATAACTTAAATATTTGGAAAGAATTTATAATGTTAGATCAATTAGGATGGTTCTGCAGTGGAAATACATCTCCATTAAATCTAATAAACAATCTAAAAACTTTTTGGGGTCCCCCGACACATTTTCGATGTGGTCTGTACTATTTGCAGTGCATTTTGTATTTGCATGTGTTGTTTTTTCATGCATAACAATCTATAAATACAATCAAGAAAAAGACACAATTGAGAAATCATTTTATCGTTTTCGAGTCTAACGGTATGCTTGAATGCTTTTAAGGCCATTATACAATCACAGGAATCAGAAACACATGCAAGTGATGAATTATAATCAAGACTCAATTGCGTATGCTCGCGATGTGACTGTTGCGAATGATCACACTGTGATATATATAAATATTATGTCTTATGCAATGTATTGTTTCAATCCACTAAAATACCTTTGTTAGATCTTGAATTTTTAACATCAAAACTCGACAGCAGAGATCGATATATATTAATAATGCAATTCATAACCATAAACAACTGGAAAACATCAACACAGAAGCTGTTAATTAATTGATTCTTTTGTTTTTAAAGTGTATAGCCATTGGGTATTGACATTTGGACGCCAACGTTTTAAAAATATCTTCATTTTTGGATGAACTATCTCTTTAAATAGGCCGTAAAGATGTTCCTCTGTTCACGTTTACTATTTTTCCAGCCTGATCTCACGAGAAAACGTACGCATTTTACGTTTTGCCAGTTTAGAGTTCAGTCGTACGAAAATGTACGATTTAAAAAAAGGAGGCGTGGCACCCGACCCCACCCCAATACCCAACCGTCATTGGTTGATTAGCAAATAGTACTAAATTGTACAAATTAGATCATACAAATTCATACGAATTAGCCACTAAATCAAAAGTTACGAATTGGCTTGAGATAGCGTTGTATTTTTCAGTTTTAAATCCTCAAAACAAGCTCATGTTCATGGTTATTTGTTGAAAGACCTGTTTTTTTTTGTTGTTTTTTTTTTGTGTGTGTTTGACATTACTTTTAATAAGCTCATTTTGGTGGTTGGAAAAGGCAATGATGCTATAGACCGTCCAATCTGATTGAATATTGAATATTTTGAGCCAATCATTTGGTTTTGTGTCTTCATATTCATATCTTGCTTATGTTTTGTTATGTCATTAATAGCACACAGTGAGTCAGATTACTATGGTTCGCATTCTGTGTAACTGAATCAACGGCATGACTTTCATTAATCAATATACAGACAACAACGAAATATGGAAGCATGAAATTTTCCTTCAATAAATGTTGTGTGTTTTCTTATTGCAATGTTAGCAGGGATTCCTCCATACTTTACTCTTTTTTTCCTGATCGTGCCTGTTGATGATAAGGAACAGGAACATTGTGAAATAATATAAAACACACTATAAGCTACGAAAGATCTGTATTTTACAGTTTTGCCATATATATCTATATATTTTTCCCTATACAATGCACTCCTTGTTCCCTGTTCCTGCTTTAAACGGAATCTGAAGGTTTATCATCATGTTTTAGTTTTGGTGTTTGCTTGATCTGGTAAGACTGAAGGCGTTTTTGTGGGTCTAATGCAATTCATGTCACCACTGTATTTTCTGTGTACCTCCGTCTCAAGAATATAGCGTTTTATCAAATGTATATACTGTTTTTGTTTTCTTCTTCTCTGTTTTAGTGGTACCACATGAACTCTCAGGTTTTGAATTGAACTGTCGGGGTGTTTCTTGTCAGAAGTTAAGGTTTGCATTTTATTGTGAACTCTGTTCCTTTTTATAAATGTGGTTGATGTACAGTAATGTTTTATGAGAAACATAACTTGTGGGTGTTTTTCTTACCGATTGCAGTGTAAATTGTTATAATGTGACAGACGTTCTACTCATGCTTCTTCTTGCAGTAAATTCCACTTTTCAGATTTTTATAAGACAGAAATTGACCAGTTTTGCTTCCACCTGATGTCAACACCTTCATGGTTTGCCTTTGAATTCAGTGCTGGAATAAAGAGATACAAGAATAAAACCCAGGAATGTTAAATGTGACTATTTAGAAAATGAAAATCTGATTATTTTTTTTATTTAAAGGATGCCAAAAAATGCCAAAATCCGGGTAAACCAAGAAGTCACAAGAGCTGCTGTAATCCTGATTAACTTCCCATTCCAGACATTTTTTTTTTTTTTTGGTCTAGCCGTAATGGACTTATTGTTTTATGTGCACATATAACATATTGAGCTTTGTCTGGATTCATTTTGATTTACAGTTATGTTACTTTTTTAACATGTTTTGTGCAAATGATAATGAAGCTGAAGTGAAGCTAAATTTTTCATTATGCATTATTTTTGATGACTAAGTTCACCTAAAAATTGAATTCTGTTATTTTCCTCATCTTTTACTTGCTTCAAACCTTTGAGTATCTTCTGTTAAAGACAAAAGATATTTTTAAAACGCTGAAAACCTGTAACCATTGGCTTTCACAGTAGACTACCTGACAAAAGTCTAGTCGCCTGTCCAAGTTTTAGGAAAAACAAATAATAATAACTTGACTTGTAGTTGATCATTTGTTATCAGACGTGGCTTATATGAAAGTCAAAGGCCTCTAGATTACGCTCATTTTACCAAAATAAAATATGATCATGCCTTGATTTTTAATTATTTAATTAGGACAGAAAGGTTGAACAAATGTAATAACATTCAACTGAATTTGTTCGTTTAAATTCAGCCCAAATAAATTGTCTACAATCACTTTTTAAAAAAAAATGTGATCATCTTTGAATTATTTTTTTTAGTGTAGAATATAAAGTGTTGCTGTGGAAAAATAATTAATATAGACTATATAGACTATGACTCCCATGAGCTTAGACGACTGCATCCATACATTTCTGTAATGACTCAAATGACTTATTAATGGTTATCTGGAATGGCAAAGAAAGCGTTCTTGCAGGACTACCAGAGTTCATTAAGAGTCTTTAAATTCATATTCAATGCCTCCTTATCCTTACCCCAGACATGCTCAATAATCTTTATGTCTGGTGACTGGGCTGGCCAATCCTGGAGCACCTTTACCTTTGCTTTCAGGAACTTTGATGTGGAGTCTGAAATATGAGAAGCCCTCTCCTGTGGTTTATGATGTAATAGGGCAGCACACAAGTCTTGATACCTCAGGCTGTTGATGTTGCCATTCACTCTGCAGATCTCTCGCACGCCCCCATACTGAATGTAACCCTAAACCATGATTTTTCAGATGATCCATCTGAAAAATCAACCTTCTGCCACTTTTCCTAATGACCAACTAGAAGTCAAGTTATTATTTGTTCCCCTTACAACCGGGATCGACAACAAGACTTTTGTCAGGTAGTGTATTTGTTTCTATCCTCTTTTCTTATCCTCCAAAATATCCTCTTTGTGTTCAACAGAAGAAGAAGAAACTCGTAAAAGTTTTGGAACCACTTGAGGGAGAGAAAGTAGTGAGTAAATTTTCATTTTCTACCCCATTATTAATGCAAAAAAGTTACATTTATATTGTAATATTTATATTTCTGTTGCACCGAAATAGTGCACAGATGCACCCATTAACCTCTGTGCATTAGTATTCAGAGACTTGTGCAGGATTCTTGCTGTGTGCAGAGTGAATGAACAGACTCTATTGTTCTTACAGTCAGCCATTCTTGATCTGGCATGACTCTGATTCTGTACCAGCCGACTATAGTAAATCTGGCACAATTTCCTCTTAGTTTGCATTAAACATCAAGGTTAACACTTGCATGCTTGTTTTAGCACCATAACACAGTTTGGGGGGGGGGGGGGGGGGGGGGGTCTTAAAAATGTTCATAAAAAATAGGTGTAAGGTGCTTATGACCACTGACCCGGTTAAGAAACAAAGCTTGTATACGCGTCAGATGTCCAGCTCCACTGATATCACATGAAAACATTTTCCAGCTTCGTTCCTCATTAAAAGAAGCTCAGCTTGGACAAAGAGCCAGTAATCTCAATGTGACCCTCGAAGTAAAAATAAGCCCCAAGATGTCAAATCAACCGTTTGCAGTCTTAAACAAAAGCTGCTTTTTGTTGCTACTTGCTGCAGCTTTTATTAATAGCAAAAAAAAAAAAAAAAATGTTGAATTAGGCCTGTATCTGAGATTAGATTCTTTACGTTTTCGGGCTTAAAATGAACTCAATTAGCAGACTTATTCAAAGTGTTTTACAAATAAATAATGCAACAAGCGATTTATGATCAAAGACAGCAATAGGCTAATAAACATTTATTATTTGGTTGTTTATAACGCACATACACCTTTTTTCTTCAATCGCAAGCCAGAACAAGAAGGGCAAAGGCAATGTACATGTTTAGTAACATAAGCGGTTAATTAATTTCTCACAGAATATAAATTTTCAGGCATTTGTCGAGGGTTATTGGGAAGATTTTTCTTAGTAGTTTGCAGGTAATGTATTAAGGCATCTCTTTCATCTGTAAATGTTTTTAATGGTGTTTTATTTGTTCCGGGACGAAGAACATTTAACCAGAACTGTGAGCGAGAAGGTTCTGGATGATTTGGACCCGCATTTAGGCTATACACGCGGCCATATTGGTGACACTCGTTGCGGATGTAAACAACAGCAAATTCCGCGATAATTTTGCTTAAGTTATTTTAACAGGTTATAAAAGATATCTATAAGCAGTATTAAATTAAGATATTAGCCTAATATTTCACTTACTTTCCCAGAAATGGTAAGATTCTTCCTCTGGAAATCCTGCTTCAGTTTTCTTCTTAGGAGCAGCAGGTGTTCATGGAAGAGTTCTCAGGTGTCTTTTGAGTACTGTCAGGGCTTCTTCGTTCATTCATTCATTTTCTTTTTGGCTTAGTCCCTTTATTAATCCGGGGTCGCCACAGCGGAATGAGCCGCCAACTTATCCAGCATTTGTTTTACGCAGCGGATGCCCTTCCAGCTGCAACCCATCTCTGGGAAACATCCATACACACTCATTCGCACTCACACACTACGGACAGTTTAGCCTACCCAATTCACCTGTACCGCATGTCTTTGGACTGTGGGGGAAACCGGAGCACCTGGAGGAAACCCACACAACCATGGGGAGAGCATGCGAACTCCACACAGAAATGCCAAATGACCCCATCAGGCTCGAACCAGCGACCTGCTTGCTGTGAGGCGAACGTGCTACTCACTACGCCACCATGGCACCCCTGTCAGGGCTTCTGCATTTCAGATTTGGAAGATTATTCCACTGAGCAGGGATCAGTTAATCAGAAGGTTTTGGAAAAGGTTTTGTTTTTACCCTCTAGCAGGACGCAAGTAACAGACATTGTTTCAGCTGTTTATTGAGTGTTTTCTAGGATTCTGCATTTCAATTGGGGTTGGAGGATCATTCCTCAAGCAAAGAACAGTCAGAGAGAAGGTTCTGGAAAACAATTGTGTGCTTCTGGAGGAGGACATGTTGTGCTGCATCATTTATGGCTCCTAAACTCTGGAATAGCCTTCCTGATAATGTCCGAGGCTCAGACACACTCTCGCAGTTCAAAACTAGATTAACGACCTATCTTTTTAGCAAAGCATACACTCAATACATTACATAGCGGTATGATGCATGAATGTGCTCCACGCATCTCGTTTATATACACTATGAACAGCAGCTACGCTAATTATTCTCTTTGTTCTCTATTTCCACCTGGGGATACTCATCCCGAGGCCCCCAGAGACTATGCAGCGCCACGGATGTGATCCAAGACCCGCGACAAGACGATCCCAAGGTTCCATAATCCTGGACAACGCTGTATTCTGAGCAGCTGTTTGGTGCATGGCAGAGTAGCAAGCATGAGACTGATTCCTGTGACCCTCCAAGGACAAGACTAGCCTCGAGTTCTCCAGCCTCCGGCACCTAGACTGCAGCTCTGCACAAGATGTCTGGCCATAGGAGAAATGGTCGTGCCCAACTAAGCCTGGTTTCTCTTGAGGTTTTTTTTAATTCTTCACTTTCGCCAATTCATGAAGTTTTTTTTTTTTTAAGTTTTTTTCCTCGCCGCTGTCACCACTGGCTCGCATGGTCCGGGACTTGTAGAGCTGCGCATCGATGGATTACTCTTAAGTGTTTGAACTCTCAGCAGTGAATATTAAACCACACTGAACTGAGCTAAACTGAACTTCAACACTAAAAACTGGACTGACACTGTTTCAATTTACCATAACCTTCTATGTGAAGCTGCTTTGGCACAATCTACATTGTAAAAGCGCTGTAGAGGGAAATATACTAGGAAAGTACAGCAAGAAGATCGTTACATTTTCAGTGCAAAAAAATGCATTATCTAGCCATTTCTGCAGCTATTAATTGCAACAACAGAGAAGACCAAAGGTTTGGGCACCTACAAGAGTTTTTTAATTAATTAATTAATTACATTATTTTTTTATCAATCTATCAAAAACCTTGTTCAGTGTGGTTCTAAATGCAATTTATGTAATTGGTATAATTATTAATTAATCATATAATCTTGCTCAGGATTATCAGGGAATATTGCAGGTGTGTGTGTGTGTGTGAGAGAGAGAGAGAGAGAGAGTGAGTGAATGGTATTAGGTGATAGGAGGAGCTGTTCAGATGTGGCTTTATAAAGACCAATGCCCGCTGAGCTGAAAGTCATTAAAGTGCCTACAAAGTGACACAATGAAGCTACTCTCTACAATATTCATATTATCCAGTTTGTCCGGGGCATTAACAAGTAAGTAAACACTGTTTCCATATTATTTATAAAAATGTATTTTAGATTAAACCGATTGAATATCGGTGTCTTTGTAGTTTACATCATATTGTTGTGTATTGGAGGGTTGTTGTCTGTTGGGTTATTGGATATTTAACTGCATTGAAAATAGTTTTGGACATCAGGAAAGTTAAAATGAAAAAAAGTGAAGTATTATTAATGTTGCTGGAGGATATTTCAGTGCTTCAGCTGGATAGTTCTGTGTGGATGAATGGTCATTTACTTTAAACCTGCCCATCTACAATTCCTTAAATTCCCTATGGGCAGATTTAATGCTGCATGACCACGTCCTGATCTGCTTGACCCGCTCATATTCACTAAAAGTCGAAACGTCTCACAAGAATGTCTCCAAGTGCATTACGCTATTATATCTTAATAAAAAACTAATGAGCAATAATAGTTCTGACTTGTTCTAGGTTTCAGTCTAGCATTGAATTCAAGTGTTGAGTTATGCTAGCCTATGATCTTTGTTAAGAGAGCAAGCCATCTTTCATGTGGTCTTTAATGAAGCCAAAAATCTGATCCCCCATACAGCTGACCATCACATGCACAGGATTTAGATCTGCTCTCATGCCCCGCCTCTCATTCTCTTTACCAACCAATCAAAGACTTTAGTCTTGTGGCTCAGTGAGAGTCTCTTTAGTTGATCTTATTTTAATTCTCTGATTTTGATTCTCTACTTAAGGACAAGTTGACCGAAGCAACTCCAATTCCAGATTCAATCAGTATCAGACACTCAATACAAGGCGGTTCCCAGTGTGGAAAGATGGAGACCCTCGCTACAAAACCAGCTGGATGGGTAAGACCAATTTATTTACTCGTTCATTCAGTTTACATTGGCTTTGTGAGGTGAACCGGCAACTATGCGGCATATGTTTTACACAGCGGATACACTTCCAGCCGCAACCCTGTATTGGGAAACAACTATACACACTTATACACAGATTCATACACTACTGCCAATTTATTTTATTCAATTCACCTATACTGCATGTGTTTGGGCTGTGGGGGAAACCGGAGCACCTGGAGGAAACCCACGTGAACACGGGGAGAACATGCAAACTCTACACAGAAATGCCAACTGGCTCAGCTGGGATTTGACCCAGCGACCTTCTTGCCGTGAGATGACAGTGCTAACCACTGAGCCACTGTGCCGCCCCAATTTATTTAATAAGAAGGATAAAGGAACATCTTGACTAAACAGCACACTTGCATCAATATAAAACTACAATATACGCATTACAGCTGTTGCTTTTTGTTCATTTGTCGAAGCTTTTCTGGAGCTGAAATAATAGATCAAGTTGTTGACAAGCTCAAACTAAAGGGTTTGATTCCTCATGATGATTTACACTATTAAACAAATGTATTTATGCACGGCAGTTAATTGTGGTTTTATGCCAACCTGATTTCACCAAGTAGGACATGTTCTTGGATTAACATCTATGTTGAACCTGAATTAAGGGATACGTTTACAGTTTATGTTAGGTTTAGGCTTACGGGCCACTACTACATGATTGTTATCCAACTATTATTCCCCTGTGGTTTTGGAAATAATTAACAGTTATGGTTGGGTTTAGGGGTGGGGAAGGGGTATGGATTACATTTTGGAACACAAATGACATTCCAGGATCAACATAGATGTTAATCTAGGATCGCATGGTACTTGGCAAAATCATGACGTGCGTGGTTTTATGACGACGACAGCCATAATCTATCGTGAATTTTTCACAATATGAATCAGGATACAGTATGTCACCCTGAACCACGAAACCAGTCGTAAGTGTCGATGTTTTCCAAATGAGATTTATTTATCACATGAAGGCTGAATAAATAAGCTTGTTCATAAATACGTTTGTTAGTATATGACAATATTTAGCTGAGAAACAACTATTTGAAGATCAGGAATCTGTGGCAGTGGTGCAGTGGGTAGAGCTCTCACCTCACAGCAAGAAGGTCGCTGGGTCAGTTGGCGTTTCAGTGTGCAGTTTGCATGTTCTTCCAGTGTTGGTGTGGGTTTCCTCCTGATGCTCTGGTTTCCCCTACAGTCCAAAGACATGCGGTACAGGTGAATTGGGTGAGCTAAATTGTCTGTAGTGTATGTGTGTGAATGAGTTTATGGGTGTTTCACACATGCTGGAATAGTTAGCGGTTCATTCCGCTGGGACGACCCCTGATTAATTAAGAGACTAAGCTGAAGGAGAATGAATGAATGAATATGAGGCTTCAAAGAAGTCTGAATATTGAGTAAATCTCCTATAAAGTTGTCTATTTGTAGAGCTTAACTATGCACTCTACTAATCAAAAATTGATACATGTATAGTAGGACATTTATACAAAATCTTCATTGCTTAAAAGGAGTATCTTTATTTTTGATCCATGCATTGCATTTTTGACTATTGTCCATTTTTACATAATACAGTTTTACAAGTACATGGTGCTTTTATTTCCTTTAGTAAAATATAAATAAGTTGAATACAAATGCTTAAGGCCACATGCTATAGCTTGATAATAAATATACAGAACATTTATCAAGGGAAAATTCACTATCATAATATTCATTCATTCATTTTATTTTCAGCTTACTCCCTTTATTAATCTAAGGGCCCCAACGGTGGAATTAACCACCAACTTATCCAGTATATGTTTTACGCAGAGGATGTCCTTCCAGCTGCAACCCGTCACTGGGAAACACACATACATTCTCATTCACAAACATACACAACGGACAATTTAGCTTACCCAATTCACCTGTATCGCATGTCTTTGTACTTGTGGCGGAAACCGGAGCACCCGGAGGAAACCCATGCGATCTCAAGGAGAGCATGCAAAATCTAAACAGAAATGCCAACTGACACAGCTAAGGCTTGAACCAGCAACCCTCTTGCTGTGAGGCGACAGCGCTACCCACTGTGTCGCACATTCATAATATGACTGTCTTTATTAACATGACATTTCTGAAACAGTACTTTTTTTTGCACAAAATGATTCTTCTGTTGCATCACTGCACAATCCTCTTTTAGGACTTTTATTTTTAATAGCACACATGCATAAATGTGCATTTCTACAGGTGGCCAGCTGAAGTTTGATGTGGGAAATGATGCTCCCACCTTGACCGGTGCTAAAATCAGCTTCACCATTGACATTGTGTTCCCTCATAACCAGAAGGTCCTGCCTGATGGACAAGTTGTTTGGGCAAAAAACTGCACCATCAATGGTATTTTCTCTATGATCCTAATCTCAGACTATTTACAAAGCACTGTGGCCAACTATAGGACTCCTAATGATATGGAAACCGTTCTGATTTAGGCACGCAGTTTCACGAAGGCGAGCCTGTGTATCCCGAAGAAAACTCATGGAACGCTGTGTCTCCAAATGCTCATCTCTTTTCCAGACAGGGAGACAAGCCACCTCCATATGTGTTTGTATGGAAAACCTGGGGTAAGGAAAGCATTTGCTGTACTATGAGGTGCACGTTCACACCCTTTTGTATTCACTTCAGCGTCTCCTCTTGCGTTTGACAGGTAAATACTGGCAGGTTTGCGATGGTCCTTCCTCTTCGCTGACCATCGACACTGATGATGTGCCTCTGGGCTCTTATATAATGGATGTTGTCATCTATCACTACAGGCAAAAAGATAGATTCATCCCCATTGGATTTGCATCCACACAGTTCTCGATCATTGGTGAGTGTAACTCAAATGTTGGCATCAAGAAGAAGTTAAAGGGCAAATATGTACGATTTATTCATTAAAAATATATAGATATATAAGCAATTTTAACTAGTGACAACAAACTGTGTGTTGTGTGTTCATGCTAATGATTTCCGGTTTAGTTTGATATGTTGGTTTTGATATGTTGTGTGTTTTATAAGAATGCACAGAGCAACATCATAACAGAACCCTACAATGATGTAACAGCGTGATCACGAAATTACTAGGAAGAACCTTAAGTGGTATATTGTGGCATAATAAAAGCTCTGCTGCTTTCATTCCACATTGCACTTATCTCTCATCAGCAATCGCTCACTGTTTTGCTTTCGCTTCGCCATCTTTTAGCATTACTCTGCTTCATACCGCCATGATAATAAGTGTTGAGTTTGGCTCAGGAGTGTCCAAACTCTGTCCTGGAGGGCCGGTTTCCTGTTGAGTTTAGCTCCAACTTGCTTCAACACACCTTCCAGGAGGTTTCTAGTATATCTAGTAAGGGCTCGATCAGCTGGTTCAGGTGTGTTTGATCAGGGTTGGAGCTGAACTTGTTGGAGCGTGGTGAATGGGAGAGCACAACAAATCATTATTTTACAATCCTATTTGCTGAAACAATAAAAGCAAAAACGTTGTTAATAAGGCAGCCAGAAGAGAGAACAATGTCAGATTTACTCCCCATAATTTAGCCCCATAGACGCTGCATTAGAAACACCTCCCGCAAGTGGTAATTTGTTTTTGTAATTTGACACAAAGATGATATAATATGTTCATTAATACATATAAATACATATAAATGTACATACATCTTTTAAAAATCAAAGTATTTTAAATTTTCAAGGATTTAAGATTATGAGGATGAAGATTATGAAAATAATAATAATGATTAGATTAGATTAGATTCAACTTTATTGTCATTACACATGTACAAATACAAAGCAACAAAATGCAGTTTAGGTCTAACCAGAAGTGCAATAGCAGCAAGTGCAGATACAGGTAAATTATAAGGTGCAGTTATAGAAAAACTATGGTGATATTTACAGATGGATGTACTATCAACATTATATACAGGTTGCTTTAGTTATTAGCCCAGATTTACAATAAATGATTATACGTACAGGTTGATATTAATAATAAGTGTGCAGATAGATAAACAATTACAAATATATGTACAGTGGGTGTGTACATATTTACAAATGTACATGTACAGTGGGTATGTACAGTTCAAATAAATGAATCAGTGCAATGTAGGTTGCTTATTAATAATCAAAACTGTGCAGATAGATAAACAT
Organism: Danio albolineatus; assembly: GCA_903798035.1. Taxonomy (NCBI): domain Eukaryota; kingdom Metazoa; phylum Chordata; class Actinopteri; order Cypriniformes; family Danionidae; genus Danio; species Danio albolineatus. The sequence continues at coordinate 1,376,302 of CAIGQQ010006052.1, read as the reverse complement.
AATTACAGATGTATATGTACAATGGGTATGTACAGTTCAAATAAATGAATCAGTGAATATGTGCAATTTTTAAATGTGCAAATGTTCAATGGTGCAGTGATTGTGAGGAGTATAAGTTATGAGGAGAGTGGGGGGTGTGTGTTAAATAATTCCTTACATTTTATATAGCAATTTTCTAAACACTCAAAGTGCTTTACACAATGGGGGGATCTCCTCATCCACCCCCAGATTGCAGACGTGAAGGCAGCCATATTGCGCCAGACCGCACACCAGCTGATCGGTGGAGAGGAGACAGAGTGATTAAGCCAATTATGATATGGGGATGGTTAGGAGGCCATGATGGACAGAGGCCAATGGGTAGATCTGGCCAGGATGCCAAGGTTAAACCCCTACTCTTTTTCAAAGAGCGTCCTGAGCGTCCTGAGACCACAGAGAGTCAGGACCTCGGTTTAGCGTCTCATCCGAAAGACGGCGCTCACTGAGCGGTATAGAGTTCCCTTCACTAAACTGGGGCGTTAGGACCCACACAAACCGCAGGTTGATAGCTGGCTGCCGGCAAAGGGTCCATTGGTTAATCTCACATGGTTGGCAAGTCCCACTCTCACACAAGAAACAGGAGATGCCTCCTATTTTTATTAAAGATTGTAAATGCATATGACTTTTAATAAAAATTGTGAATTTTTATTTATTAGCCAGTGTTATGGGTTTTCACTACGTGTTTTTTATGCAATTTGGCTATTCATTTACATGACAACACATGTAGATTGCTGTCTACTGGTCTGTTGCATTAATTTTAGCTGTCTTTTGCTAATTTTTCAAAAGCAGGAAAGTTTAGTACACCATTTCTTGTAAGCATACCCTGAGTGACATTATACTTTATTTCATCCCTATATTTCTAGACCAGATTCCCTTTGCGGTTTCTCTGACGCAGGTAAACGACAAAGACCAAGGCGATCACAAATTCGTCCAGAACAGAGCTGTGGCCTTCAGCATCACCCTTCACGACCCCAGTGAGTACTTGAGCAAATCCGACGTGACTTTCAACTGGAACTTCGGGGACGGCAGTGGCACTGTAATATCCAGGGAGTCCACCGTCACACACACTTACATTGCATCTGGGCCCTTCAAACCGCAAGTCGTCGTACAGGCAGCTATTCCAGATCCATCTTGTTCAGGACCACCGAATCCTCCAGTTGAAGGATCCACCGCCAACACCTTCTCCTCTGAGAGCCCCAAACACCCCAGCGAACACCTCAGTACAGGTGCACTGCATGCTTTCATTCTTTACTGATACTGCTAGACAATGTGCACAAATTATGTATTTTTTACTCCACTTTTTATATAGTTAAATAGAAAAAGAAAATGTGCTCATCTGTAAACTTATTTATTTGTAGTCTAATGTCCTATAAATAGACCTTGCCCACCTTTATTAAAAATCAATCATGGTTTAGTTATAGTACATCTGCATTAACCATGTTTTCTTAATGAACGGATTACTAACCACAGTTTAATTATGATACTAGGGATGCACTGAATTTTTGGTTGAAGAAAATTATCAACCAAACGCTGGTTTCAGTCTCCCTCCAGCCATTGTGTGAAGGGGTATCACAATGGACACGGAAAGCAGTGCGCTATGAAACCTATTCATATCAATGGCTTGGCTTGCGCAAGGGTGGTTTATTGCTGTGCTATGACCAAAGACAAGAGCGACAGAGCATGTTATCGACAAGCTTATGCGTACAAGTTTAAAATAGAATAATATTCGGTGGATAATTTGTGGATATTCCGCTCATGTACACTTATACTTCTCTATGTATGATCTGCACATGCTCACCGGAAAAAGTCCACTTAAATGATGCGTCGACAGGAGGTTTCTATGTAATTTATTTGTTGCTGCCTCTTGCAGTAGCACTACTTTGCTGTCAATAACATGTTTCTGTCAATAAAATGTCGCTATTTCATTAGCTTGTGTTTTTCAAAGTCAGAATAATTTCAATGATTGAGTAATTATTGAGTAATTATGTAAAAAGTCTTATATAAAATTATTGTAGTTTTGACGTTTTTCAGCCAAATGCATCCAGAAGTTTCGGTTTTGGCCCAGAGTTTATCCATTCAGTGCATCTCTAATGAATACTATGGTGAAACTATGGTTAGTGTAGCAAAATCATAATGAATTGTGGTTACCATGGTTTAACTACATACATTTTGTAAAGAAGAAATTAAATAGGTGTGAGCTCAATGTAATGGTATGTAATAGTATAAATCAGGAGTGCTCAACCCTGCTCCTGGGGATCGACTTTCCTGCTTAGTTCAGCTCCTATCCTGATCGAACACACCTAAACCAATTAATTAGGACCTGAACAGCACTAGATAATTACAGGCAGGTGTGTTTGATATGTTTTGCAACTGAAATCTTCAGGACGGTCGATCTCCAGGAGCAGGGTTGGTCACCCCTGGTATAAATCCTCAACTGCTCTGCTTCATACAGCAGATTTAGTACCCCTCACTGTAATGTATATGCTAAATATAGGTATCATTTACAATAAACGTTACTAACATTTAGCGTTTCCTGCAATTCTGACATTCTCTGAAAGTCATCTGAAAGCGTTTTAAAGTCAGAATTGTGAGGGCAAAACGAGCTTCATTCAGTGCTAATTCCAGCCAAAGTAAAAGTCAAATGTTTATCGTTTACTTCATGATTCAACAGATCATCCTACCAGACATTTTTCAGCAACCTTTGTGAAATCTACACCCGTATCTGCAATGAAAACTGTTCCACCTGCACCTACAAATGGAGATCAATCAAAATCCGGCCTTGAGAAGCAGGTTGTTGGTCTTATACCTGAATTTAAGATGTCTGAAACACTGAATACTGTGACAAACACACCACTGAAGGCAACCGGTAAGTTATTTTTCTTTATTCTTATTTCTTCAATAGAGATATTTTATCAAATGTGATAATATAAATAAATATTTTATATAAATGTAAAAATTTATTTCCCTAAACATCAGCCACAGACATGGCGATGGTGGAGGATGAGTCTATTGAAAACCAGGCCCATGTGTCAATAATAAAGCGTCAGGCCCCGAACATAAATGGCTGTGTGATTTACCGCTATGGATCCTTCTCAACTGATATTGAGATTATCGGTGAGCCTCCTCCCTTCATCAGATCATGTTTATTTGCGTTATGCGATCAGCCTTGAATAATAATGTATTTGTTTGTTCAGAGGGCATTGAGAGTGTGCAGATCGTCCAGGTGGCAGTAGCTGATGGCTTTCTGCTAACAGAGATGGAGCAGAATGCTGTGGATTTCACCGTTTCTTGCCAAGGAAGGTGAGATCTGCCAAAACATGCAGTAGGATCCACAAAATATACACTGAGAAGAAACAAATCTTTTTTAGCTAGTTTTTTGTTTGTGCTTTTTAAGTCACTAGCTATGTTTCCATCCAAATATGTGAGTTTAATTTATGCGCAAAACTGGAATATCGCATTGAAGATTTGCGAATAAAGCAGCCAATGTTTCATCCAGTAAATCAAAGAGAACTAAATCGTCACTTCCTGATTAACAGGCGCCCAATATGAAAAGTAAAAACTGAATTTACTGCGGTAGAAGCTGCGTCAATCTTTTTTTTGTGAAGTTTCACAAACTAATTTTGAGAGGAGCACGAGATATGATAGATCACAACTGGTTTCTCATCTGCAATCATTAATAAACCAATCAGATTATTCCAGACTTACAGTAAACAACCCGTCTTGCCTTATTCTCTTATCTTCAGTTTTGAAGAATCCCCCATCCATCCCTTCTCCACCTTTTCCACCATTACCAAGGGGAGCCATCGAGAACTACCTGCTCTCGCACCCCCTTATATGCTTATTGACCATTGACCATTCTCCCAAGACAGCATGCCAAACCTGCTATTAATATTAAGCAAGATCTAAGAGTGAACTCTTGAAATGTAATAAATGGCTTGCGCCTTAGAAGACAATGCCCATACACAATGAACGTGTGGTGGTGTTTGAAGGTGTGAGAGGCAGAGCATAGGCGCTCTTGACAGTTCTGGAGGTCATTAATAATGTAATAACACTAATACTGAAATGGTTAAGGCGTTTTAGAATGACCAAAGCAACATTTCAGATGCTTTACAAAGTCCTCAGCCTGCTGGTTTGTCCATTCACACACATTTTCATCATCACATGATCTCTTAAAACAAAATGACATGACTTTTTTCAATGTGCATTTTTTCTTATCAAATAAAAAGTTTATCCTACCAAGTTATGCGCATATATATTTTATCCTCATTTTCAACATTTATACGCATCTTTGTGTTTTCATTAACCGTTCTTCTATGCGCATATCTAAAATGAGCATAAAAATGGGTGGATAAAAACATAGCTAATGAGTTCACCCAGAAATGAAAATTCTGTTAAATTATTCACCCTTGTGTCATTCCAATCCCCTGAGACCTTCGTTTGTCTTCTGAACACAAATGAAGATATTTTAGATGGCATCTGAGAGCTCCCTCATCCTCTATAGATAAGAATGATCTAGAGACATTGAAAGTCCAATAAAGGAACAAAAACATTTGTCAAAACATTTAATGTGACTTCAGTGGCTTCAATAAGGCGAATCCAACCAAACATTCAATTCAATTCAATTCACCTTTATTTGTATAGCGCTTTTACAATGTAGATCGTGTCAAAGCAGCTTCACATAGAAGGTTATAGTAAATTGAAACAGTGTCAGTCCAGTCAGTTCAGTTTAGTTCAGTTCAGTGTGGTTTAATATTCACTTCTGAGAGTCCAAACACTCAAGAGCAAATCCATTGATGCGCAGCTCTACAGGTCCCGAACCATGCGAGCCAGTGGCGACAGTGGTGAGAAAAAACTTCACCAATTGGCGAAAGTAAAAAATTAACATGCGTCTTAATCTGAGACGGAAGGAATTGGCAAACAAAGTAATTTTTACAGGTTTTTTGGCACACAAAAGTGTTGTTGGAGCTTTGGATGATTACATTTGAACCACTAAAGTCACATGGAATGTTTTGACTGTTTTAGTTTCTTTTCGGGACTTTTTCTTGAACTCTTGCTGTCAATGAAACATCGGAGAGCTCTCCGATTTCATCTAAAATATCTGAAGATCTCTGAATTAGATTGAAATGATGATGAATAATAACAGAGTTTTCATTTTTGGATGAACAAACCTGTTAACTACGTTATGTTGAGTAGGTTTTGATTATTTGACGTAACGATATCTATCAGTTCCTAATATTTATGAAGAATTTGTGAATTAGAGGAAGAGTTTTCTGAAAGGTCTGTTTTATGTGCATATTACAATCGGATAACGCACCGACAAGGTGACACGGTGGCTCAGTGGTTAGTACTGCCACCTGAGTTTGTATGTTCTTCCCGTGTTCACGTGGGTTTCCTCTGAGTGCTCGAGTTTCTCCCACAGTCCAAAGACATGTGGTAAAGGTGAATTGAATAAGTTAAATTGGCCCTAGTGTATGTTTGTGAATGCAAGAGTGTATGGGTGTTTCCCAGTGCTGGGTTGCGACTGGAAGGGAATCCGCTGTGTAAAACATGAGCTGGATAAGGTGGCGGTTCATTCCACTGTAGCGACCCCCTGATGAATAAAGGAACTAAACCAAAAGAAATTGAAGGAACATACTGACACAAATGCTATGAAGCACATATCTGAAAATAGAGAGATCAATCCTTGATGCGCAACACATTGATGGTAGCAGTCAAGTATGATTATGTCATTTTTAGTAGAAAATGAACCCTAAATGTCATAAAACAGCAATTTACTTCTACACATCATAAAACAAATGAGCAAGTACTAAAAAACAGTGTAAATACAACTAGAAAACAGTGAAAAACACAAGCTATCATAGATTTTACTTAATTTTCTTATATTTCTTAAAAAAATAATTGTAAACATAACAAACAATTCCAGTTAATATACACCTACAAGTTTATTTCTCTCAAACTGTGGTAGAAGTACCATTAGTGGTACACAAGCTTCCTTCTAGTGGTACGCAGAGGAATCTCTGAATAATTCAAGTAAAAAAATGAACACACTTCTAACCCTTTGATGTGTACGAAAACACAGATGTGATCAGTAAATTGTGTTCAATAGGCTAAACCTTTTATTTAAGTGGCTGACAATAATAAATGTTCTTAATTAGAAGAACTAATCAGCCTTGTTTTTGAACTGTGCAGTGCTGTAGCTGCTTAATTAGGCCTACTACACTGCTGTACTTCAATACCGGTTATTTTGGTGGTACTTGGAGAGACAATTTTTTTCTGAGGTGGTACTTGGTTAAAAAAGCTTGAAAACCACTGTCTTAAAAGATAATATACCATTTGAAATTTCTTTATAGTTTATCATGCTTTTCAGAACTAAATTATATAATGCCAGGGTATCCGTGGGGTCTTAAAAAATATTAAAATGTCTTAAATCTCAAAAGTTAAATTTTAGGCCTGAACAAGTCTTAAATCTACTGAAATATTGTGTTGTAGGTCTTAAATCTTTTTTAACGGGTCATAATTTTCCTTTGTTTATGTATTGCTACCCAATCTGTCCATTAACACCCATACAATCACCAACAATCCCAATCTTGACCTAATCTAAACCTTTAACGTTTTATTTCAAAATAGCATTTAATTACTTTCCTTACAGTAATATTTGTTTATAAGTTCTCATTTATTTACTGCTGAGGATACTGACCTGACCTATATTTTTTATTATTAATTTATTATTATTATTATTATATTATTAAATTATAATCATTTTTAATACATCAAGTGAAAATCTTTTCCAACTGGGATATTCGAAAACAATCCTTAGCATTTAGTCCTGGATAATCTAAAATTTCATTCATAATGGTCTTTAAAATGTCTTAAATTTAACTTGGTGAATCCTGTGGAAACCCTGAATGTAGAAATTAGCATTTGTTTTTCTGTAGTGTTTCCATTTTTATCAATGTAGACATGAACTGTAGAATTCATGAGCCTTGTCTTTTTAGCATCCCCACTGAAGTGTGCACCATAGTGTCGGATGCTGACTGTCACACACCAGTTATGACCATCTGCAATGCCGTGAGCCCCTCTTCAGATTGCCAACTTATCCTTCGCCATTTCTTCAATGACTCTGGAACCTTCTGCATTAATGTGTCCATGGCGAATGACGTCAGTATGGCTGTCACAAATGCCAAGGTTAACATTAACATAGGTGAGTTTATTTACTGTTGCAACATCATGCATGGCAATCCAAAAACGAGAGAAGGCTTTTAGAGTTAATGTGCTGTTATATCATTTAGCAGGTTCCAGGTTGACGTCTGCAGGTGCCGCTGCCCTGTTGTTGGGCGTCTTGACTGTCGTATCAGCAATGGCTGCTGTAGCTTTTGCTTATAAGTGAGTCATTTTAAGTCATGCACTGATTTATTCAGCTTCCGTTAATTATTAGTTAAGTATTATGAATTATTCAAGCAATGCTTTTTGGGTTTCCCCCTTCCCCTTAATCATTAAGCGAATTTGTGTGAACATTAACATGGTTGGAAAACACTGACTGGCCTTGATTTTCAACCTTTCTAGGCGTCTTAAAGGGTACCAAAGGCTGACTGAGGATCCTGCAGCATGCAAATCCAATGATGCCGGCGTGTGCTCGATGCCAGCGCTTTTCTGGAGCCTGATGAACCAGCAGACGGTGGATCAGAAAAAAGGAGTAGTGTAAATTTTACATTCAATGATGATAAAATGTAGGTGGCATTGGCACTATTTTGAATGGCATTAAGAAATTTGAACCTTTTGTACCACTTTTCAATCTCTAACGTTTGAATTGGATTTTGTATTATTTTTGTACACTCATTTGACCACAAATCCTTTTTTTCTACCATAAACTGTTTTTAATTAAAGCGGTCGTACTGTAAACTTGAATTTAAGAAGGAAACATTGGGCCAACAAAGCTTATTTGGTAAAACGTTGGCATTTAGAGGACTTTTGGAACCCCATGCATTCATTTTTAAACACAATTGAATAAAATATCACAAAAGCTGCTATTACTTCTTGGCCTCATTATCTTCTCATTAAGTCCTTTTTGATATCATGATCTGCTCTTCTTCATTTGTGCAACTAAACTCTTGTTGTTACTCACTTGCACCTCCCTAAAAACCTAGAATGGCCTTAATACCGACCACTGAGTGACTACTAATCTACTTTTCCTTCATCCCAAGTGGGTTGGAAGCCAAACCTGCCAAAGGTTAGTAAGCAGATTACTTGTCTTCAATGTCCAGAATGTCTTAAAACCAAAAGCTTATGTGAACATGTACAAGAAAGATTTTTAAAGAACTACACGTAGACAGATTATAGCACATCACCATCAATTTATTCCAAATTTGGCAAGCAAATTCCACAAATAATAATCATACTGGCCATAACAACACAACAATTGATCAAGAATGTGTCTCTAACATTTAGGAGTAGACTTTACACTTGATACCTCATGTTAATCGTGTGTAAATTAGCGGTCTACTGTTTTCAGTTTTAGACATTTAGTGAACATTTTAATACTCCTCGCCCTCTTCCTCTCCCTCACCCTCGATGGAGTCGACACCAACCTCCTCATAATCTTTCTCCAGGGCAGCCAT
>CAIGQQ010006052.1:1348973-1367251 GCA_903798035.1 Danio albolineatus | reverse complement strand
CCATGCTCAAGACAATACAGTTCCCAGCAGGCATTGCCAATCTGGACACCAGCCTGACCGACGTGGATAGAGATGCACTCACGCTGTGGAGAGAAGAAATAGGGAAGAATTTTTGTTATTATTGTTCATAATACAATCATGACAGTTTGGCTGGTTCTCAAAAAGTGCGAAAGCATAATTTTATACGAGCATAATTTGAGTACAACAATACACACCTCTACTAGACTGCATCAGAAATGTACTATAAATGCACTGTAATCCCCTGCTAAATTATATTTACCTAATGGACAGACACATAATATGGTAAAACACCATTAGAAAGACTTGATGGTTACCAAAAGGAAGAACAAAGAAAGCAGTCAGTTCTCTTTATTCAAGGGAATGAGGCAGCAGAATGGGAACAAGGCAGATGCCCCACCCACATAGAACAGGCTTGCCAAACCGTGCCTGACAAGCCGCTGAGAGAGAACAATAAAAACCTTGACGGAAATCTACCTTTTCCCATTTTTATGTCACCTTGATGGTCCACATAAGGCGGTGGATTTCAATGAGGAGGAATTTATATTTCATACGATTTTTTAAAGCAGAAATGGATGTACTTATTGACAATTTGAAGGTGGATTACAACATTGCTTGATCGTCGTGTCTTTTTGAATGAAAATTTCTCACATTTTTATATTTTGTCATATATATTTAGATTATTTCATTGCATTGTCAAGTTGCCCTGATAATCAAATGAAGGCAGATCACATAAATGTAATTTAAATAATCTCAGAAAAGAAATAAATACATAAAAGCATTTAATGTAAAATCTCAATGGACATAATAACAGCTGTAGAATAGGAATACAGGAATAGAAATGCAGTCATCTACTGCACAGGCCAGACATGAGCTTCTGCAGACAGCTGCAGTACCCACCCAGTTTACTCCTCATGCGGATGGGAGGAGGGGTGGATGCAAATTTCAAGAAAATTCTGTCAATCTGTGTTGACAAAGAGCATGCAACCCAAAAAAATGATGAGGAAATGTAAATCTTTGTGTGCATTTGTAAGATCTCATTTAAGTCACATTTGCAAGTTAAAAAGCTAAGATTTTATTTTAAAATAAATAAATAAAGCACCAATTTCTAAATAAAAAGAAAATGCATTATTATATTCTATAAAATTTATAAAGACTGAGACAAATGCACTCTATTTTGGTTATCACTGCAATGCATTTCAATTCCATTTCATCATGTTGGAGATGGAGATGCATCCTTGAGACAGGTGCACTAGCCTATATAGCCATTTTGTGGAAAACAAAAAAGACTCTATGCATCATTTAAAATAAGGAAATACTCATTATGTTATTCATAATGACACTTGACAAACATCTTGAAATGTCAAGCATATTCTGAATCACCGGTATGAATGAATGAATGGCTTGATGAATGGATGAATGTAATCTGCTGTGCGTATGCAAAGGCATTTAAAGACCAAACGCATGACGAATAAACCGATTTAAGGGTAACATTCGTTCTAACACTGATAATTACATGCAAAAAAAAGAAAAAAAGGTAATAAATCTCTGCGCGGCGTCACATCGTCGCGAGCCTCGCCTCCATTTTAAGCAAAGGGCGCGAGCTGAATGACAAAGAAAAGCAGCTTTGAAAAACACCAGACGAGGATTAAATGACACGCACACTTATAGATGCGAATGCTTGGCGCGACGTTATATGAAGTGAACGGGAAAATATGTGCACTCACCATTGTTCTGGAGGGGATGGAGCGATGAGACGGATGTCAGGAGGCAGGAGGAAATTTCTATATTGTTGGGAGTAACTGAGGACCCACTGTCCAAGATTGAGGGAGTCTGTGTGGAGGATGAAGGGGAGGAGCCAACGCCAGCGTGACGTCCAACGAGGAAGGAGGATTAGACCGATGTAAATCAGTGCCGTGTACACCTGATGTTCCTTTACTCGCTTCTGTATTTGATACTGATGATAAAATGTGCTTCAGACTGAAAGCTGTCATCGTCCTTTAGGTTTGTGAATAATTCCTATTATACGAGCTATCAAAAACACGATGTTTATAGTGACGCGTTATAAGAACATGGTTTAATCATCGAAATCATCCTTATTTTGCTTTAATATTAATTTAATCTTATGTTGTATAGTGTGAAATTGGTTTCAAATCTCCCAAATAGGTTAAAAATTATATAAGGCGTCAAATTTCTTTATCTAGTATGTCTAGCTACATTCATTCATTCATTTTCTTGTCAGCTTAGTTCCCTTTATTAATCCGGGGTCGCCACAGCGGAATCAACCGCCAACCTATCCAGCATATTTTTTTACGCTGCGGATGCCCTTCCAGCCGCAACCCATCTCTGGGAAACATCCATACACACACATTCACACTCATACACTACGGACAATTTAGCTTACCCAATTCACCTATACCACATGTCTTTGGACTTGTGGGGGAAACCAGAGCACCTAGAAGCAACCCACGCAACCACGGGGAGAACATGCAAACTCCACACAGAAACGCCAACTGACCCAGCCGGGGCTCGAACCAGCGTCCTTCTTGCTGTGAGGCGAACGTGCTACTCACTACGCCACCGTGGCGCCGTCTAGCTACATATCTATCTGATATTTTGTGATTAACACGTAGGCCCATGAAACCTTGTCGTTTTTGCATTCTGTGTACTTGTTTTCATTCATTTATTAATTCATTTTCCGTTGGCTTAGTCCCTTTATTCATCAGGGGTAGCCACTGCAGAATGAACCCCCAACTTATCCAGCATGTTTCACACAGTGGATGCCCTTCCAACTGCAACCCAGTTCTACATTCAACATCCAACATCCATCCACATTCACACACATACACTACGACCAATTTAGATTGTTCAATTAATCTATCTGTCTTTGGATTGTGCGGGAGCCAGAGAACCCGGAGGAAACCCACGCCAACACGAGGAGAACATGCAAACTCCACACAGAAATGCCAACATCTGACCCAGCTGGGACCTTCTTGTTGTTAGGTGAATGTGCTAACCCACTGAGCCATCACGCCAGCCTATTTTGTTTTCTGTTTCTGTAAATTGTACAGTGAAATTTAGTTTTATATACACACACACTTTAACTACAGCACTGAAGTATTTCGTAGACTGTGACTTTCTGTTTGAGAAAATAAATTAATTAAATTCAGAAATATTTAAATCATATTTGTGACTCTTTATGACACTTAATTGTACTTAAGATTGAAACCTTTTGTCATCCTTTAGGTTATTTGCTTTCTTTCACCTGGTCAAAACACAATGTTGTGAAGATGTTTATTTTATCATCAAAACCAAAACGAATAATGTTCTGTAATTTAATCATTTTAATAATCAGTTTGCATGTAATATAAGATTCATCTTTCAAATCAACTTTCAAATCAAATGCTGAACGAACAAATATCATATTACTGTAATAAATACACTAAATACAACATTTGTACTATCTTTCTGATGTTTTAATAGACATAATAGATCCAAGACATGTGAAAAGATGATGCCAACCATCGAAGACTTTGAAGACAACATATACACTTAATACAGAAATACACTTCATTGAACATTTACACATAGACCACCTATATTTTTTAGATTAGATTAGATTCAACTTTATTGTCATTACACACGTGCAAGGCAACGAAATGCAGTTTAGGTCCAACCAGGAGTGCAATAGGAGCAAGTGCAGGATGTAGGGATAAGTTAAAGCGCAATTGTAGAAAAACTATGGTGATATTTACAGATGGACGTACTATGAACATAATATACAGGTTATATTAACTATGAACAGAGATTTACAATATATGAATATACAGGTTGCTTTTCATAATCAGAGGTATGCAGGTAGATATGAACATAATTACAAATGTAAATGTGCAGCGTGTATGCAAAATTCAAGATGAATTAGTAGCGATAAATATGTGCAATTTCAGCTGTGCAAATATTAATTTAAATTTTATTTAGTTATATATACTATATAACTGCAGGTTATGCTATATCTAATAGCTTTAACTGTTAAGAGCCATTAGTTACTAGGTAATTAAAGTAATTAGCAACTAATGAAGTTATGGTAACTAATAACTCTTCTGATTTTGATTGTAATGCAATAATGTGCACCTTCTGTAAAGCTGCTTTGAAACAATAATTATTATGAAAGGCGCTATACAAATAAACATAATAAAGATGAGCATTTTCTGTATATGGTTAATGTAAATCGTCATATAAATTGCCACTGTGCCATAGCTTTATTACTGTATTGCAATTCATCTATCTTACGGTACACTCTAAAAAACACAGTGTTAAAAACTCCAACCCAACCATATTTATTTATAATATTATTTTATTAATATAATTTATTATATTTAACCATATTGCTGGGTAAATATAGGACAGAACACATCAGGGGTTAAATTAACCCATGTAATTGGGTTATTATTTTTAACCCCAAAAATGGGTTGTTTTTTCTATCCAATAATTGTTTTTTTTTACTTAAATAACAGGTTAGTTTGACTTACTTAATAGGTTCTATTTTCAGATGTAATTTTTATCTTTCTTTTAAAATCATTAACCACATAAAAAACAAACAGGTGAATATTGTATTAGCTTTATTCATTTTTTGTTCCATTACATTTATTTCAGCACATTACACTTTGTAAATATACTTTACCTGAGAAATCATATAAAACTAAAAACAAATTATGAACTGCATTAGAAACAATTTGTTTCATATTTATGGGTTGCTTGTAAACATTTATAATAATAACATTTATATATGTGGCATTGCAGTCAGCCCCTGCTGGGAGTTGATTTGACCCATGGAGCTGGGTTGATGTGCCTGTGTGGTGCTAGGGTTGCATTGATTCAAGTATTAGAAATTATTACCCAGAAAATAACCCAAGTTTGGGTTACATAGCACAACCCAAAAACTACCCAAGACTCTGAAAATAACCCCCCAAAATTACCCAAATGCCTCAACCCAACATTTGGGTTGAAAAAATAACCCCGGATTTTTTAGGGTGTACAATTAGGGAAAATAATTTTGCATCACATTTATTTAGTCATATTAGATATTATTTTTGACTAATACACACGGTTAAGAATCAAAATTTAAAAGTTAAATTAAAACTTATCAATGGGGACCACTGAGTTTGTGAGCAGTGCACTCTGTAGTAAATCTGTGGAGACAGTCACACAGTAGATGCTATCAGACCAGGCCTAGTCTTGCATGGTACCATGAACCCTCCCACTGTCCTGCTTGCAGTCTCTCCTCCCTCCGTGTCCTAGATTTTGCTGAAATGATGTCATCGCATTTGTCACGTGATCGACTTGACTTTTTTTTTCCTCCTTGCCCTGTCAGTGTCAGTCCGGTGTCGCAGCTGAAACTGGGTTTCTGCAAAACGGGAAGCCTGTTTGTGTGTGTGTGTGCTTAAACATACCCATGACTGCACATTCCTAATTGCAGGGTCTGGACGTCTGAGCACAAAGATCGGTTTGAACCTCCCACTTATTTCTCCAGCTCAGCCATCACTGGTATTTCAGGCAGTTTGTTTAGTCTTTCTGACTCTTATTTCCTGAGCTTGATTATTTTAATAAATCTAACAGGATAATAACCTAAATCTAACAGTATAATAACCTATCATTATAAGCATATTTTCTTGTAATCGCGTTTTGTTTGTCCAATCAATAGTGTGCTGACAACATGGCAAACGTCCATCGGAAGTGTCCTATTGGCTGGGATACTGCAGGGAATGTTCACAGCTGCTGCTATGAGAATAGGACTGGAGGGATGGGTCTGTGTGCAGTTGCCAGTGGTGAGCAAACTTTCGACATAAACCACAGAACCTTTTTGGTGTCCTGCCACTGACTGTGTGTACTTAATGTCAGTCTGTAACTCATATTAAGTGAGTAATGGACTTTTTTATATATATATACAAGAGTTCAATGCTCGAAGGTCTCTGAAAATATATACAGAATTGGTATTTTAATATACTACTTTTGCTGTTATATTGTTGTTATATTATTGGTAGGATGACAATTCTGTTATTAGTTCCTCACCTTCGTGTCTTTCCAATACCCTGAGAACACAGATTAAGATATTTTGGATGAAATCTGAGAGAGCTCTCATACTATTTGAAATGGCATGAGGGTAATAATAACAGAATTGTAATTTTTGGGTGAACTAACCTTTTAACTTTTCTCGTCAATCAAGAGACAACGCTTCCCTGCCATTGATAAGTTTTCATTGCAATCCATATTTTAGGTGTATTGCAGTAAGGAAAGTCCTAGCCCATGTCCTGAATGAGTTATGAGGCTTCAGGGTCTAAGATTATAAGGGAAATATAAGACAATCAGAGAAAGTGTAGATTAGATCCCATATAAAAATGAAGAGCTATACAAATGATAAAACGTCATTGTTTATTAGGGCTCACCACAGCAAAATGATCCACCCAAAGTTATGTGTATGTGTATTATGCACATGCAAATGTGCACATGCACACACAGATAATGATATTATTATATTGAAAATGCACTACTTAAAAGTATGGATTTTTCTCATTTTAAAAATTATTTTTTATTTTTGATGAAACCATCATTTGTGATAAAACGTGTTAAAATTGATTGCTTTTTTGTTTAAAAGCAAAAACTCATTTTTTATTTACCTGACAAAAGTCTTGTCGCCTGTCCAAGTTTTAGGAACAACAAATAATAGCTTGACTTTTAGTTGATCATTTGGTATCAGAAGTGGCTTATATGAAAGGCAAAGGCCTCTAGATTGCGCTGATTTTACCAAAATAAAATATGATGATGGCTTGATTTTTAATTATTTAATTAAGACAGTAAGCTGTGACTTTGCTTAGACAAACATCACTTAGCAGAAATAATGTACAGTGTACAGTATATAGTTATGTTGCAGTGGGAAAAGAGTTAATATTGTGTATGACTCCCATGAGCTTGGAGGACTGCATCCATGCATCTCTGCAATGGCAAAGAAAGTGTTCTTACAGGACTCCCAGAGTTCATCAAGATTATTTGGATTCATTTTCAATGCCTTCTCCTTCATCTTACCCCAGATTTGCTCAATAATGTTCATGTCTTGTGACTGGGCTGGCCAATCCTGGAGCACCTTGATCTTCTTTGCTTTCAGGAACTTTTATTTTTTCAGTGGAGACTGAAGCATATGGAGTGCTATCCTGCTGAAGAATTTGCCCTCTCCTGTGGTTCGTAATGAATGGGCAGCACAAATGTCTTGATACAAATGTCTCAGGATGTTGATGTTGCCATCCACTCTGCAGATCTCTCGCATGCCCCATACTGAATGTAACCCCAAACCATGATTTTTCTTTCACCCGAACTTGACGGATTTCTGTGAGGATCTTGAGTCCATGTGGGTTCCAATAGGTCTTCTGCAGTATTTGTGAGGATCGGGATGCAGTTCAACAGATGAATCATCGGAAAAATCTACCTTCTGCCACTTTTCTAAATGATCAACTAGAAGTCAAGTTATTATTTGTTACTCTTACAATTGGCATCGACAGCTAGACTTTTGTCAGGTAGTGTATAGAAAATATGGGTAAAAAATAAGCTGGCGGTGAATCCTTGTGTTGATCCTTTTTAGGGGGAAAAGTGTAACTGGAACTCAAATTTTGTTGTTATAATAATGCATAAGCTTTATATGCCAATGCAACATTCCCTCACATTCAAACACAGACATATATCGAATTTCAATATACTGTAATGTTTATTTAAGCTCTATTGTTCTGATATCGAAATATCTCCAGTGCAGTTAACATCCGGAAGAAGTAAAGGCGGAAGGGCAGCTAATCATGTACTATGTCCTTGAGTATTTGCATATCAATTTGCTTATCGGTGTATTGCTATGTCTTCCTGTTATACCCCTTTATCTGTGCAGGGCAGCTGTAGGCCTTTTTTAGGCCTGCGTCATTCGCAGTATTGATTATTGGTGCTTGTCTTAATGGGTTGTGCACTGCAGTGAACAGAAGCAGAGATCATGCTGATAAAACAACCGAGATGCAGTCTGTTTCAGGGCAGTCGAGTAATATTTGGGCTCGAAAACTATAAAATTAAAGAACGCTAGGACATCCTTTGCTAATGATCTATAGAGTCGAAGTCAGAATTATTAGCCCTCATGTTAAATTTGAATTCTTTTATATTTTTACCACAGTTTCTGTTTACTCATTTCTAAACATTTTAATAACTCATTTATAATATATATTTTTTTATCTTTGTCATCTTGACAGTATATAATATTTTACTAGATATTTTTTAAGATACTAGTATTCAGCTAAAAGCGACATTTAAAGGCTTAACTTGGTTAATTAGGCAAGTTATGGTATTTAGGCAAGTCATTGTGTAGCAATGGTTTGTTAAACATTTTAAAAAGGAGAAAAGGAAAGAAAAGGAACAAACAGAACTGAATGAAAAATTAAGAACATTTACAGTAACAACACAAGGTCTTGTAGAAAAACCAAATCACTGGTTATGGATTAATGTTACGGTGCACAGCAAATTCATTAGTGTTAAATTTCGAGTGTTGCTGTAATTCAGAGTAAAGTGTTGAAATTCTAGAGTTAGATAATGATAAAATAACCCTCTCAGTGTTAGAAGCTGATTTGCCTCCTTGTCATGCAGAGTAACATGTATCTAATGCTAATACAGTGTTGACAGTACTACATCCGGGAATTTATGCAGCAATATTCCTGGAGGATTTTTCCAGGCGCCATTTTCTTTTGCCACAAGGAGCACTGAGAAGAAGCAACTGGTGAGTAAAAGTACTTAAAATGTTTGTATATAGACATTTGACTTCCAAATGATTCTGTATATGTTAGTTTTAAATATCTCACAAAAAAGCGTCATTTTTATCTTTATTTTGTTCTGTACTAGCTACGTTCCATTAAAACTAAAGAAAATAAAGCTGTCTTAAAACTGCTCCTTTTGGTTAAAATACAAGAAAATACGGTTTGTGACTGTTTTCAATTGTTTTCTTCAACATTAACGGAATTGTTAATAAAGTGTTGCCAATATTAAACAAGAAATATTTTTATTTATATTTCTATATTTTTATTACACTATAAGAGTTTGCTAATTAACACTCTCTGAGTGTTGATAATGTTAACTCTCTTATTTTAACACTTTTATAGTGGTTCCCATATAAACTCTAAGGGAGTGTTAATTTCAACTCAAAGGTAGTTAAATCTACTATCTAAAATTTGCAGTTTCCAGGTCAAGTCATTGTCTCTTTGAAACAAACAACTATCCCATTTCATCCATTAATTTCCCCCTTTATCCGATGAATTAAACTATCAAAAATTGAAATGAAACAACATAACTTATGTTTTAATGTAAATTTGTAATGTAAATTTTTGCAATTTTATTTATTCATCTTGTATCATCGTTTATTGTATCATCGTTTATGCTGTTTTTGAAGTTAATATATTTTTTATTTACAGTTGAAGTTACAGCAAAATTATTAGCCCTCTTGTATATTTTATACAACTTCTGTTTACTGGAATTTCTAAACATAATAGTTTCAATAACTAATTTCAAATAACTGATTTCTTTTATCTTTGTCATCATAACAGAACATTATATTTTACGAGATGTTTTTCAAGATACTAGTATTCAGCTTGACATTTAAAGGCTTATGTGGCACCCAACCCCACCCCTAAACCCAACCGTCATCGTCATTAGGTGATGAGAAAATCGTACTAAATTGTACGAATTAGATCGCACGAATTCATACGAATTATCCACTGAATCAAAAAATTACGAATTGCCGTGAGATTGTGTTGGTTAATTAGGGTAAAGTTAGGGTAATTAGGCAAGTCATTATATAACAATGGTTTGTTCTGAAGACAATCGAAAAGCAGTATTGCTTAAGGGGGCTAATAATATTGACCTTTAAATGGTTTTTTAAAAAATTAAAAAGTATTCTATTTGTTGCAGTGGAGGTCTCCTTAACCCCCATCCCATACTCAGTGGATTAAAGATGCCTTATTTTTTGTTAAATTAGAAAAAATTAAATATAGTCTTCGAGGTTCAGTGATCACATTTTCTAACATTTGGTTGCCATTTTTGGAGCATGTCAAATCACTGAGACTTGAGGCAGTTACTGGGGAATGAATAGTTGCCAATCTTGCACTTTTATTTTGATCTGTACCTTCCAGATGAGTATTAGTTCACTAATATAGCACTAACATACAAGTTTGAAGAACGTGCCGCCCCCCAGCTTATTTATTTTAATATATTTTCCCTTTTTTCTCTTTTATTTTTTTTTTTCTTTTATCTCTTTTATCATCATTGCTTATTACTAGGGCCAGACGGAATCTGCGGACATTTTTTGCTATTTCTGCGGAGTATTTTGTTAAAAATCTTCGGATTTATGCGGAATGATTTAGGGAGTTTCATAACTAAAATCTTAATATATGAAATAAAAAGTAATACTTTTTAACTGTTATTTAATGTTTACAATGCAAATCCAATTAGATCCACTTTATTTGGTAAACAAAGCAAGTCTCTCATATAAAATATCTATTAAAACACAGAAAATAGTACTTTACAAACTATATTGTAAATAAATCACGTGAATATTTTCATATTAGTCAGTAATATTACTGAAATTAATTTGAAAACTGATTAAATATACATTTACACACATTTACACCAGTAAATAAACAGAATTAATGATAGGCTAAAAATCTGCGGAATTCTGCGCGCGCAGATTCCGTGTGGCCCTACTTATTACTAATACACCATGCTGTCAATCTCAACCTTTGGTACTGACCTGTTTATATGCTTAATTTGAAAAATTAATGAACATCATTTATTGCTTTTGCACATCATAAACTGTGCGTTTTATAATATGAGGGTTATAGTGTGGTTTATTTGTATTCTTTTAATCAAGTTTGTACTGTTTTATACTTTTTTTCTGTTTGTACTGTTATTATCTTTTTTTTTACTTTTGTTTGTTAACTGTCACAAAAATCCATTAAATACATAAAAATAAAAATAAAAAGTATTCTAGCCAAAATAAAACAAGTGAGACTTTCTCCAGAAGACAAAATATTTTAGGAAATACTGTGAATAAAGAAATAAAGGCTGGTCAACCACAGAAATCAATCTTAGATAGTTAATCACATAACTTGAATATAATTCAATTTATAATACAAATAAAAGCAGTAATTAGTAATAATTCGAGTAGACTCCTATAGCTAAAGGAAGGCATCATTATTCAAAACGTGTACAGAGATCTATGCAATACCTGTGGGCTTTATTGTTTTCACTGCTCATCTGTTGTTAGCAACCAGCCTATAAACAGAAAAATGAACACTCGTGTATGAAACAAGCAAAGAGAAGACAGAGGAGAAAAAAAGAGCATGAGCTAGCAGCCAAACTAAAATAGGCGAAAGTATGAATGTTGCATTTATGAATTGCAATCCAATGTTTTAAATGTATGTGCGAGACGTTATATGTGTGCACGGCAGAAGCAGAAACAAAGCAGGTAACCATGACAGAGGACAAACAGCACATTCCTGAGAGAGAACCATCATTTTTCAAAGCCCCGCAACCATGTGTGGCTCAGAAAATATATTGGTATTTAAGAACATAAGCTTTTAGGGCTCACATGAAATTTAGTCAAGGAAGAACTGGTGTCCTCGTAATATTTTATTTTGTTTATACTAGAAACCTTAGTTTTAGCGTCTCCTACACTGTGAAAAATATGTTAACAGATTCTGTGTTTTCTGTTTTTTTAAGGGGTTGTGAATTGCATTTTGAGACCTTGATCTCTGCTCTGTCGACTTTTGATGTTGAAAATTCAACTCTGCAGTATAACTAAGTGATTTTTATTGAGATTTTAGTAGTTTGAAATAATATACGGTAGAAGAAATAATATATAGAGAAATAAGTCTGTAAAATAACAGAAAATATGCCGTAGTATACAACACCAACCCTGACAATTCTATAAGCTATTAAAAAGTAGCTTTTTCAAGGTTAAAATTTGTTGGAAGAAAGATCAAGCTTCCGTAATGCGATTCAAGAGTATAAATAAATAGGGAAAAGTAAAAATATGAATCACAAAATATGGAAAACTGCTAATTTATTGATATTTTTTACAGTGTCTGTGTTATTGCTAGAACTAATTACGATTCACTTGCTGTAATTTATTACTCTGAAACACACACACAGAGAGAGAGAGTTTGGGTTAAATAGAAAATTCTATGTTTTTTGCATTCACTGGATTTATTGAGTATTACATGTTGTTACATAATTGTTACATAAAAAATATTGTGATTGAAAATTTGGGAAAAGTCTGAAGTTAATGCATTGACACAAAAAAATGAATATAAATGTCTGAAAACAGCACCTTTTTGTTATTTTATGTCAAAAAAGAAGAATGCTCGAAATTACTTTTTAATTTTATATTTGGAAGTAATATTATTATCAGTTTATCAAACAAAACAAAAATGGCATTTTTCTCAAACACATGACTGTATGTCGTCAATGTAAAAAAACAAAAAACAATTGTCAAGCGGTCTCCTAATTTATTTCTCTACATTGTAAGAAATGCTGGGTTCCACACAATTGATTTGTACTGGGACGACATGAATGAATTAAGTTAACTTGCTAGTTTTGACAAATTTAAGTGGATTGAACATAAAACAATTAAGTTGTCCCAAAAAAAAGATTTCTGCTAAATTGCTGCAAACAATTTATATGGGTTGAATTTAAACAAACAAATAAAACTGAGTAATGTTCAACTTAATTTGTTTGATTAAATTCAGCACAAATCAAGTGTTTACAGCCACTTACCTTAGAAATATTGAGTAAATCCAAGGAATCATCTTTGCATCATTTTTTTTTTCAATGATGTTTTAGTTCATTTTAAATAAGTAGTTTGAACAAACAACAAACATGATTTTTTTGAGTGTGTGTTGAAGAGAATTACTTCAACTACGATTAAACACATACACACAGATAGGGAGAGACAGAGAGAGTTTGGTTTAAATTGTGACAATTCTCTGATTTTTGTTTTTAAATACTGTGTTTATTAAGTTGAGTATTACACATTGTTACATATTGTAAATTAGAAAATTTCATTTCTTCCAGAAAAAAAAACGTTGTGAAAATTTGTGTCATTCTGTCAAAACTGATTTCTTACGTCTTCTGAAGTCAATACACTGACACATTCAAAAAAATTAATATGAATGTCTGAAAAGAGAAGCTCTTTGTTATTTTATACCATAAATTACAACAGTTTTTATTTGAAATT
The DNA here is from genome assembly GCA_903798035.1 of Danio albolineatus. Lineage (NCBI taxonomy): Eukaryota > Metazoa > Chordata > Actinopteri > Cypriniformes > Danionidae > Danio > Danio albolineatus. The sequence goes on along the minus strand of CAIGQQ010006052.1, from coordinate 1,353,930 downwards.
TGAAAGAAATGTCATTATTAGTTTATCAAACAAAACAAAAAGAGCTCAAACACATAACTGTATATCATTATGAGCATTTATTCAAAAAATAAAATAACTAATGTTGTCAAGTGGTCTCTTCATATTTTTTTTCTAGCAACAAAAATATTTGTGTTTATACATTGAATTAAGGGCATCACGGTGGTGCAGTGGGTAGCACGATCGCCTCACAGCAAGAAGGTCACTGGTTTGAGCCCCGGCTGGGTCAGTTGGCATTTCTGTGTGGAGTTTGCATGTTCTCCCCGTGTTGTAGTGGGTTTCCTCAAGATGATCCGGTTTCCCCCACAGTCCAAAGACATGTAGGTGAATTGTTCTTTCAGTCATTCTCCTTCGGCTTAGTCCCTTTATTCATCTGGGGTCGTCATAGTGGAATGAACCACCAACTTATCCAGCATATGTTTTACACAGCGGATGCCTTTCCAGCTGCAACCCAGTTCTGGGAAACACCCATACACTCATGCGTTCATACACATACACTACGACCAATTTAGCTTATTCAGTTCACCTATATCACATGTCTTTGACGGTGGGTGAAACTGGAGCACCCGGAGGAAACCCTATATGTGAACATGGGGGGAACATGCAAACTCCACTCAGAAATGCCAACTGATCCAGCCGGGACTCGAACCAGCAAACTTCTTGCTGTGAGGTGACGGTGCTAACCACTGAGCCACTGTGTCGCCACATTATTATTTATCTAAATAAATTTTACACAGTTATAAAAATACATTTAATCTAAGCAGATTTTTGCTTGTTTTATGATATGCTGTAAAAGATTTGAACGTTCGTTGTTTTCTAATTATTTACAATGAAACATTAGGTCATGAAAATTTACTTGAAAGTTCTGGAAAAGTCATGGAATTTTAGTAGAAACATTGTGTATTAACCCCATAGAGCATAGAAAATTCACTAAATATCAACCAATGCAACAATTTGTACAGTATCAAACTATAAAAACTGAAAAAGCCACATGAAGACTCATTTTGTGGCATTAAAAGTCTCTACCAAAAGACTTTATGTGATGCTGACGATGACAGAATGTGGTCCTGGTAACTAATTAGGGACCAGATGGAGCACTGGGTGTTAAAAAGGAACGGGTCTTCCCCTGATTCCCTGCTGGGGCAGCTGCATCCTCCCCCAGTGTACTGCTATTCACAATCCACCGTCATGTGATCTATAATGACCGTTAATGTAGGCTTGTGTATTATCTCCAGGATACTAGTCGGTATCCAGGCAACTTCATTATTCATCACCTAGCAACGGCAGGAGTCTGGGAGGAGGCAGTGGGGGGTTGGGCGAATTTGGCCTATATTCCTCAGTGTCTGCGAGGGGCTATTTTACTCCATACATTAATGATGTTTTGATTAAAAAGTTTTTATTTCTGAAGAGGAGAAGATGAGGATTACGGATAGTGTTTCTTGAGTTGATGGAATGTTTTTGCTGAGTCATGTAAATCCTTTTTAAAACAGAGACTTGCTAACTTTGTCGTCCCATTAGGCTATTTTCAGTAATTTAAAGAGCCACTTGGATGAACAAGAGCTATGGAAAGAAATATGAGACCACAAATTGTCAGTTTCTCTGGATTTATAGGTATGTGCTTGTGTAATATGTTAATATTTATCTTATTCTGTCAATTTTGGGAGTCTTTTCCTTCAGATGCCAAATAAACATTTTGTCATTTGGAGATTTTTTCCCCTCAGAAAGTCTCAATGGGTCGAAGTAACGCCTGTTTTCATATGGTAAACATGTGTTTTTCTTGTAAATACTGGAATTGTGTTGTCTATAAATATATAGAGCTCAATATGTCTGAAAAAATAGCATGTTTTTATTTTGAATTTACAATTTATAGTTATGTGTTTGAGTAAACAATTTTAGTTTTGTTTTGCAAAGTACTGAGTAAGTGATGACATTTAGTCCACATCTATATTAAAATGATGTCATTTAGAGCATAAAATATATTGAAAAAATCGACATGTATTAATTTTTACACAACAATACCAATGTTTTATATATATTTTCCCTCAGAAAGTCTCAATGGGTCAAAGTAACGCCTGTTTTCATATGTTAAACATATGTTTTTTTGTAAATACTGGAATTGTGTTGTCTATAAATAATTATGTCTCAATATGTCAGAAAAAATAGCATGTTTTTAGTTTGGATTTACACTTTATAGTTAGGCCTATGTGTTTGAGTAAACAATTTTAGTTTTGTTTTGCAAAGTACTGAGTAAGTGATGACATTTAGTCCACATCTATATTAAAATGATGTCATTTAGAGCATAAAATATATTGGAAAAAATAGACATAAATTTTTAGACAACAATACCAATGTTTTATATATGTTTTGTTATGTTTCATATATTTTCCCTCAGAAAGTCTCGATGGGGCAAAGTAACGCATGTTTTCATATGTTAAACATGTTTTTCTTGTAAATACTGTAATTGTGTTGTCTATAAATAATTATTGCTCAATATGTCTGAAAAAATAGCATGTTTTTTATTTTAGATTTACAATTTTAGTTTTGCTTTGCTAAGTACTGATGACATTTAATCCACTTTTATATTAAAATGATGTCATTTAGAGCATAAAAATATACAAAAATAGACATATATTCAGTTTTAGACAACAATATCAATGTTTTAAATTTGTAGAAGTGTTAAGAAAGCATTTTTTGTGGAATAACCATACTTTTCAGTCAATAAATAAATATATTTGTTATTTTGACATATTCTGGAGCAAAAAAAAAAAATACTTTAAATGTAAACCTTTTATTGTAACAAATGTTCATGTGCATACTGGAATTGTGTTGTCAATAAACAAATATGGCTAAATATATCTGAAAAATAGCTTCTTTATTTTGACCAGTTGGATTTACAAACAATGTTTTAGTTTTGTTTTGCAAAGTACTGATGACATTTTGTCATTTATATTAAAATGGTGTTATTTAGAGCCTAAAAATATACAAAAAGATAGTGTCTTCAGACATATATTCATTTTTAGACAACAATACTAATCTTTTTTTTTTACTTCAGAAGTGTTAAGAAAGCAAGTTTTGTGGAATAATCATAGTTCACAGTTCAATCACAACAATTAGAAATGTTTTTTTTATTTTGACCAATTTGTTATTTTGCCATATTCAAGAGCGAAAAAAACTACTATAAATGACAATATTTATTTTAGATTTGGAGGACGTTACCAGACCTTTATTGAATAAAATAAATATTAACAAATTACTTAAACACAAACCTACACAATTCAGCACATTCAGAGAAACTGAGAATCAAGTGGTCTGTTATTTTTTATTCCTCGACACCAAAGACAAAAGTTTAAAGAATGAAACAAGGATAGAGAACTGCACAATTTACCTCAGGCAAAGCTTTTAGCAGGAGCAGAGGGTATCAAAGAGAACAGATGGAGAATAGGTTGATCAAGTTACACAGTGATGCTATAAAGGTTCACGTGTACAACATGTCCATCTAAAGTGATTACTAATGAATATAGAATTAGTACAGCCGTTTTAGAAGCAATTAAAAGCAGAAAAAATGGATTAAAGAAGACTAACCTAACATATTAAAAATTCCACATGTTCTCCTTTCTATAATCTCTTTCTAACATCCTAAGATATGATTGGGTTTCATCAAAATCCTTGTACAATCATCTCTCTTGGAATAAAAACGTTATTCGGCGTTGCAGATTTATTGGGCGAGGTTTTGGGAGGTGTTTTACCAACCCGTAATCTCCCAGACAACCAATCAAAATTAACGTAGCCCCCCGAACCGGGCAGATCTCATAGCGTCTGACCAATCAGTTGCGAGAAACGTAGTCGCCAGGGCAACACTCATATATAAAGTGAGGTCAGTCCGTTATAACGTTATTCTTCTTACATCGACCCCTTAGTTGTCGAACTGTAAGAACTCTCCGTCAAGACTCCTTTTTCTCCCGGCCAAGCAACACTTCTAGAAACAATGGTAAGCACTATTTATTATATTTAGTGTTAATCATAATATTAATCATAAAATGTCTTTATGGCTTAATCAATCTAACCATTTTTTATTCGACTCTCGGCTGTCTGTCATTAGATACTGCAGTAGCCTTTATTGTGTGAACTAATGTGTATTTTATGCATTTACATTTATTAATTGGGTACAAAATACATAAAGTATCTTCAAAATTCATTTACAGATACAATTCTAGATATGTATTTCAATAAAGAGCTGCGTTATTGAAACGGGGCGGAATTGGTTGATTGATTTTTAAAAATATGTAATTTCTGTATGAAAATGTACGTATTTACATATAAACCGCAGTCTCGGATGTATCAGTAATCAAAGAAAGAATATGAAAATGAAGAGATTTTGGGAATGTGATGCACGCCAGAGTCAGACAACAAAGAGAATCGAGCCGCATAAATAATCTGGGTGTAGCCGGCTCCATGCTGACCGGTGCGGTGTCATATTGAATCGATGGACAAAAAGACAGGAGATAGCGCCTCCCAAAGGAGATTGTCAGTTATTTATTTATTTATTTTTCATTCAATCGTGCGTCCTATATCATTTATAGAACATGTAAGAACCATTTGCTCTTGGCGCAGCACAATTTAATTGAATTATTTGTAGAAATGGTATCGTATTTCAAGGCTGTGGGTGAGGCTGTTAAATATTCATGCTGATGTAGGCAGCATCACTAATAGATCTGAGGGACATTACCGGTAAACCAGCAGTTAGGGGTGTTATGTGATCACTTCCTCTGACATGATATCGCACTGGGGTATAATTACACAGAAACGAGATATACAACAAGTATCCTCAGATCTGAGATGAAATAAATAAAGCTTGCTTCACAATAGATTGACATTTTCAACTTTTGCCCTTTTCTTCACAGCGTGAGTGCATCTCTATCCACGTTGGTCAGGCTGGAGT
>CAIGQQ010006052.1:1320993-1348573 GCA_903798035.1 Danio albolineatus | reverse complement strand
GCCAGAGAGGACATGGCTGCCCTGGAGAAAGATTATGAGGAGGTTGGAGCTGAGAGTGTGGAAGGAGAAGAGGAGGGTGAAGAATATTAGAATTGCTGCCTGCTGTGTTTCCTGTCCATTGTCATATTTTCGTGTTCTGTTATAACTTTCCAGTTGTCAAATGACTAAAAGGTCAATCCTACTTGTGACACTTTTAGAAAAAATAAACATTTGCAACATGTACATGTTCTTGTGTTTTCATGACTTTAGTTAATTTTAACCCATTTTGCAAAACTATGTTTTCGATTAAAATCTTTTATAGACATATGCACTGAATAGTACTACTTAGTAATACTAATTAAAACACTGTTCTGCAGTGTAATTAAAAGTACAGTAAAAGCTACTTCTATTTTCTAATGTTTGGAAACAGTTGTTCGATATTCATTTAAAAAAGTGGGTAAAATGGAGATTGGTACAATCTACAAAGCTTATTTGCGCACTTTGAAATATTACAACTAATACTGTGTTTATTGTAACGTTTCAAAATTACATGCGATGTGCTTCCTTATGAATTTACGTTTGGAGAAAATATTGCATTCACTTTGTAATGTTTTTTCTTTTTTTCTTTGATTGCTTAAATCTTACATTTACCTTCATAAGACCTGCAGAAACCGGGTTTGTTTGTTTAAGGGATAGTTCACTTAATGAGAATTGGTCACTCCAGGATGACTCAGCTTTTAATTCTTGGAGAAGATCTTCTCACATGTAAAAGCGCTTTAACTATGAAGCATGTTCTATTGGATTGTGTTGGTTTTAATTGAGTGAGGAATTTATTTTATTCAGTTCATTCATTTGAATTGATTTTTAACAATCCAAATAAATTGTAAAACATTTTTGTGTCCAGTATACATATTCTTGCCATGAAAAAAGCCATAGAATCTGGCATGGCGTTAAAAACAAACAAACTCTTAAATTAAAAGTGGTTTTAAACTTTTATGACATCTTCTTTTAAACAAACCAATCTGTTCTGTAGAATGTTGGGAACCAGCATCCACTGACATTCATAGTAGGAACTTAAAAAATACTATGGAAGTCAATGGTTGCTGCTTTCCAAAATTCTTCAAAAATTGTGTTTAGTGAAGGATGCATAAATAATGGCAGAGGTTTCATTTTTCGCCAGACTATCCCATTAAATTTACTATCCATCAGTTCTAAGCAAGTTGAATCTTTCTACATTGTCAAACAGTGATCTCTTCCATTTTTTTGTTCATACAGTATGTAATAGTTCTTACACTGTAAAAAGCAAAAAATTAAACAAATTACTTTGACTTGTTACAATTAAATGAATTAAGTTTGACAAACTTAATTTCTGACAGTTTTCAGTAATAAATGAAGTTAATTCTTTTAGGTGTAACAGGTTTTAGTCATTTGTTTAAAAGAACAAGAATGGAACTGTACAAACAGGACAGTACAAATCATTTCCTTCTCACGTTAATATAATAATAATACTTTTATGTTTTGTGGCAATACTTGTACTTGCCATAAATGACTAAAACTTTTTACACCTGAAAGTACTAAATTGGTAACTGAAAACTGTCAGAAATTAAGTTTGTCAAACTTAATTCATTTAATTGTAACAAGACAAAGTAATTTGTTTAAGTTTTCCCTTTTTACAGTGTAATGTAGTTCTTAGTGACCATTAATATTTGGTAGCTGAATTGCATTATATACTGTAGTTTAGCAATATTATAGACCATTTCAGTGGCCCATGAACCTTTCCTGCTTGGTATCTATTTCATAACTGTAACCAAAGGCAATTCAATCATAATTTACTTTTAAAACACCCATAACATTATTTATCAATATGTGGCTCTTTTTTAGATTTTTGGAAGCTATAGAAATTAAATTGGTAAAACAGGAAATACGCTGCGACCACTGTTTTTGTTTACATCCTTCAAAATGGTCTATATGTGAACTAGGCTAGTTAATGCATATTTTAGTGTTTCCCAACACTGTTTCTGAAAGCACACCAACAGTACACATTTTCAATCTCCAAAAACCGGAGTGAATAGGTTAGATAAGGGAGACATACAAAATATGTACTGTTGGTTTGCCTCAAGGAACAGGGTTGGGAAACACTGCCATTTTACACGTACAAAAAATGCATTAACTTGCCATTTAACACTTCATCAACAAATATGGAAGTGTTTTTATCTTACCCTCTATTGTCTAATGTCTACAAACTTGTCCACTGTGGTGTGATTTTAAGTGTGGGCTATCTCTGTGTCTTGAACGCAGAGGGCAGTATTGCTGTACAAATGGCTGTTTGAGTCTGCATGGTGTTCATTCTGGCTTAGGTCGAACAGTGCAGCACAATGAATCACTGTGAATTGACCAGTCTTATTCGCAGCCTTTCTATTGCCCATGCTAATGCGCAAGTGTTGATGAGTTAACACTTTATCTGAGTGAAGTAAACTTTCCCATGTTAAAGAGTATGGCATTAGAAGAAGCCCGTCCACCACCCTAATCTAAAATTGGGCTTGGCATTCAGACCCTGTCAGGGGAGAGAGAATATGTCAAGCTGGTAGACAGGTGGAGTTTAAATATATATTCTTTGTTTCTGCTTGTCTGCCTCTCCTTAAACTGGAGAATATATAGCATCGATGTGCATTTTGGGCGGTCAGAAGGCAAAATGCAGATCTGTTAATGATAACACAGTAAAAGTAAAATGCAGAAACATTCATTTGAATAGTGTGGTGCATTTTCTTTTATTGCAACAATTCCATTCATGACTGTGAGTGCTGAAACACAAGAAAATGAACAGGTCGGTGGGGAAGAGGGGAAGTTGCAGGAACTTTTAAATAGAGTAAACTGCAAGTAATCCAATGCATCATATCCATGCTGAGTTATTAGATAAATGTAAAACAGTGATGTACAGTTTTGTCTGAGAATACAGTTTTTATTCTCAGCACAAACACTCTTCAAGATTTGTTGCAAATGGTAAGAATAGTATTACAGTTACACAAACAAACAGTGATTGTTATACAGTTGAAGGCAGAATTATTAGCTTTTAATTTTCTTTCTTTTTTAAATATTTCCCAAGTGATGTTTAACAGAGCAAGGAGATTTTCACAGTATGTCTGATAATATTTTTTCTTCTGGAGAAAGTTTTATTAGTTTTATTTCGGCTAGAATAAAAGCAGTTTTAACATTTTTTAAAAACATTTTAAGGTCAAAATTATTTGCCCCTTTAAGCTATATTTTTTCGATAGTCTACAGAACAAACCATTGTTATGCAATAACTTGTGTAATTACCCTAACCTGCCTAATTAACCTAATTAAGCCTTTAAATGTCACTTTAAGCTATATGAAGTGTCTTGAAAAATATCTAGTAAAATAATAATTACTGTCATCATGGCAAAGATAAAAGAAATCAGTTATTAGAGATGAGGTATTAAAACTATTATGTTTAAAAATGGGTTGAAAAAATCTCTTCGTTAACAGAAATTGGGGAAAATAATTAACGGAGGCTAATAATTCAATGGTTTAATAATTCTGACTTCAATTTTCTGTATGTATTTTGAGTGAGTATTTTGTAATTGAGAACTTGGTCTTGTGAACGAACACCTTTACAGCTTTATTATCCTTGATAAAATCATTCATTATGCTCTTTCATTTAATCAACAAATAACATTTGGGACAGTTAACAGTATTTCCTATAAGACCTTTTTTAAATTTGAGGTAATATTTACTACACTGATGGTTAAACTGAGAATTTCTGATGTAGCGTTAGATAAAAATCACATATGTGCAATTTTTTCTGTTAAAATCCATAATTTAGAAATGTACAAAAACACTCAACTGTGCACACATGCATAAAAAATCGGAGACGTACATTTTCACTGAGTTTGCTGCACAACCTGGTTTGAACATTTTCAAATTACTTGCATATTTTTTAGACTAATACAGGCAGAAAATGCTGAAGAACAATCACAAATTCACAGTACAATTAGTAAGCCAAAAAATCTTATTTAAAAACTCTCACACCAACGTTTGGAGACCTTCTCTATAGGGATGCTTTAGTTTAATAATTAATAGACCTCTTTTCCAAATGACAACATTTGTTTCCTTGTCATTTTTCATTTTTGTGAGAATTCCACTATATTGAAGAAGACTTTTACATTCATGATGTAAAATACAATTTATTTGTCAACCGTATATTTTTATTCAGTCATGCAGGAGGGGAGATTTAAGACATAAAATGTGTAACTGCATACAGCATCTGAAGTTTGGATGCATGTGAAAGTATAAGTGCACTGGTGGATTTTATGTTTGCCATTTTAGAAAGAAAAAAAAAACTGAATTGACCCACTTTTTTACCATCACAACTACTTATTTATTCTCCAGAGATGAATGTTACATGCCAAGTGACATGTTTTGCTCTATAGAACGTGACGTGCACAACGTGAATTAGCCCTTATTATAGATGATTCAGCTCCAGCTGCAATAGACTTTAACAGACCTGTTAAATGCAGCAGTACCTTTTAGAAACAAAGCAAATGTGCAGAGATGCTTCATTCTGTAATGTTCAGGCACTGAGGCACACTGATCATTTGGGAGCACTCGGTCCGATTACAGATGGCAACCATCTTCAGAGTAGCTCAGGAGGGCTGTTCTGAAACTGGATAACGCAACAACAGAGCCGTTAATGGAGCGCAGTGCTTCCTCACAGCTCCCCACGGTAGTTTCTTTCACCTGGATGGTTTTGGCTAGAATAAAAAAAGCATGTGCGATAATACCCACAGAGTTTTTAGAAAGACAAAATAGCAGGTGCACTTAATATAAATTGCACTCAAGAACATTTGCAGGAATACATCAGGTAGGAGCTTACCTTAGACTTTGTCACCTCAAGACAAGATGTGAACGAAAAGAATCGCCAAACCAATGTTCAGGAATATAACCATGCAGATCATAATCGTGTTTGGGCCCTAGGAAGAACAAAAATGTAAGTGGCTATTGCATAAAGCAGAGATCTGCAACAAAATCCACTTTCCTGCAGGGTTTAGTTTCAACACTAATCAAATACATAAGCTAATCAAGGCGTTCGGGATTACTAGAAAACAATAGTATGTACGTTTAATCAGGGTTGGAGATAAACTTTGCAGGACAGTGGATCTTGAGGGCCATATTTGCCCAGTCTTGATGCAAAGTAAAATGATCAAATCAGGGCATTTCAGGTAGTATTTTTATATTAGAATTTGACTTTAAATAAAAAGGTATAGGAAATCCAAGCAGTTGTCGAGCAAAATAAGATGGCTTCTTCCAGTGGTCCCTCACATATGCACAAACAATGAATGTTTCCCTTATGTGACACAAATAATTTAGTTGTGTTGTGGTTACCACTAATGGCTTATTAGTTGAATTTAGTGTTAAATTGTTGACCAAAATGTGCAGTGGTGGTGGGAACTTCAGAATAAAGTACTGCCTTAAAGCAGGAGGAGTGTCAACTGCTCCTGTATAGCCACTAGCGAGCTGTCACTGGGGTGGTACCTTTTCAAAAGGTACACATTTGTACTTAAAAGGTCCATATTGGTACCTCAAAATTATATATTAGTAACTAAAAATTTTAAGAGGAACAATTTTGTACTTTTTAGATACTAATATGCACCCTTGAGGTAATAATATGGATTTTTCAGGTACAAATATGTACCTTTTGAAAAGGTACCACCCCAGTGACAGCTCGCGTACCTTTATTTCTGAGAGTGTGCAGAGTTTAGGTCTGATCCTAAACACACCTGAACTAACTAACCAAGTGCTGCGTCCCAATTCGCATACTTATACTACGCCCTAAGAGTATGTACTTTTTTGTGAAGGAAAAATATATACTTTTGAGTGTGTAACAGAAGAGTGTGCAAGCTTTGGGACATACTGCTTCCTCGTTAACAGATCGTTGTGTTGCTTAGTTATGAGCCCTGTCAATCATCCACATTTCTGTCGTATTTAATTTCCTACCTTATTTTTAAGACGGATAGTATGCGGATTGGGACGCAGCAAAGGTCTTTAGGAATGTTAGAAACATACAGGCAATTGTGCTGAATAGGTTGGAACCAAACTCTGCAGGACAATGGCTTGGTCCCAGAGCGGAAATGGACACCACTGCTTTAGGGCAGCCGTGGCATAACGTCAAGAGCAGGGGTGTCCAAACTCTGTCCTGGAGGGCCGGTGTCCTGCAAAGTTTGTTTCAACCCCAATCAGACACACCTGGGCTAGCTAATCAAGCTCTTACTTGGCTTTCTAGAAACATCCTTGCAGGTGTGTTGAGGCAAGTTGGAGCTAAAATCTGCAGGACACCGGCCCTCCAGGACAGAGTTTGGAAACCCCTGGTTTAGAGAGTTGAACTTGTAATCTAGGGTCCCATCACTGCATATGTTGGATGTCTATCTTATCTGAGCAATGACTAGTGGTCTCCCCTAATGAGCTGATGAGTTGAATCAGGTGTGTTAGATAAAGAAAACATCCCCAGGACATATTTGTGAAGCACTACTTTGAAGCAGGGGTGTCCAAATCTGCTGTTGAAAAGCCACGTTCCAAACAAGTTTATGTCTAATCTTTACTCAAACACATCTGAAATATCCAATGAGGGTCTGTAGGAACTTAGCTAGTGTGACTTCTCTGTGCAGAAAAGGTACTTTAGTGCTGTGCTTCTGAAAACTGTTCAGGGAAACCTTCACTACTGCACATTTTAGAAGTCTCCCTGCCACCCTATTTAAGTCTTGCAGTCTCTACTAATTAGGTGAAGAGTTCAATCAGGCATGTTTGTTAAGAAAATTGTGCAAAATGTGCACTATCGGGGGCATCCCCGGGACTGATTTAAGTAACGCTATTTTAGAAAGAACAGGTCAGAAATAAACCATATCCATAATCTTTCATGTACAAGAGTGCTTTTACCCATTGCAAATATTTTTTCCATTCTACGAACAGCCAATCAGTATGCTCAGTAAGCCACGAGAGGACGCTGTGATGCAATATGATATTGAATTTCTCTCTGAAGGTAAGAATTTGTTATTTTGAGGGTTCTGCCTTGTGAAGTCATGCATGATTGTGAAAAAGTGGTCAAAGGACTGGAGCCAGGGCTGGATTTCAAAGAGCACAATCTGTGTTCTGGAGCAGTGTCGAGCATGCCCATGAGCTGCTTGAAATGATTGATCTCTCTTGTAACATGGCCTACTGGAACGATATTTGAAGCTAAAGTAAGTGGGCCATTATACACCGAAATGATATTCAAATATTAATGCAATAAGACAAGGTTCTGGGCATTCAAAATATACAAATCCTAGTACTAGAACAAAAACAACAGCACGTTTAGAAAAGTAGGAATGAGTCAATTAATGCAATGCCATGTTTGTTCAACAAGAACTTCTTTGTCACACGTTATAGAGACAAATCATATTTAAAACATATCTGTCAGTGTCTGCAATCTTTAGGATGTTTAGTGTCATCCAAAAACCAATTTGTAATCGTAAAGAATATATATATTTTTTAAGCCTTACCTCTTCTAGCTCTATAGACGGTTGTGTCATTTCGCTAGGGGCTTTCATAATAGACCTCTGCCTTGTCTCAGTTTTAGCCTCCACCTTGGCAACAGGTTTAGCAACTGGCATGACCACAGGTTTGGGTTCCGGTTTAGGCACTGTTTTGGGTTCAGGCTTTGGTGCGGCTTTTGGGGCAGGGCTTGGTTCTCGTTTCGGTGCGGCTTTTGGGGCAGGGCTTGGTTCTCGTTTCGGTACGGCTTTTGGGGCAGGGCTTGGTTCTCGTTTCGGTGAAGGTTTAGGCTCAACTTTGTTAATAAATTTCTTCTCCTCCCTGACTTCTGTCCTGTACTCAGGCTTACTTTCTGTCATCAAAGCAGGGCGCTCATTTATGGGCTGCCTTGTGTCAACTCTATTCTTGACTTCAGCTGCCTTTGGCTCAGGTGTGACTGCTTTGGGGGACAGCTTGGGTGCAGGATGAGGTGGTTCTTCGTCATCATTGGGAAGGATGAGGTTGGTTCTTACTGGTTTAGCAACAGGGGCAGGTTCCGCCACTTTTGACTCCATGTCCGTTTTCTGCAGGGCTTTGATTTCCATGTCTGAACCCTGCTCCACTTTGGCACTCTGACGGCTTGGGGTACGAGATGGGACCTTACTGCTGGGAGCAGAGCGTTCTTCTGGAGCAGCGTCTGGAGTGGGAGCAGCAGCAGGAGTGATGGGTCTACTGTTCGGCCTACTACCTGCTCGACTGCTACTTTTGCTAGCACTGCCCCGACTGACCTTGTCTCCATTCCAGCTCCCAGGGCTCAAGAGGTGAGGATCATCCTTGCTTGGTGCCTGAGGGACAATGACTAGGGTGGGTGAGGGGGTGCGTGCAGGAGTAGAGCTTGGTCTCAGACCTTCCATCTCATGCATGAATGGGCTTTCCGGAGGTGTTGGTAGGGAATCCTCAGCTAACAAGGGCTCGTGAATTCCAGTTTCCATGTTCTCATTGCTCTCTGCAACCTCCTGCAAGGCTCGCTTTTTAATATACTCAGGACCTGTGGGACACAGTGAGATGTATGTGATATTAGAATATAGCTTTAATAAGTCTTGGTAGCTGATTATAATTTGACAATGCATGCATAATCATTCTTGAATGACATGTTTAATGGTTCAAGTTTATTTGTACAGTGTTTTCCCTCTTATTTCAAAGCAGCTTTACAAAAGGTTCACATTATTACATTAGTAAAAATCTGAAAAGCTAAGGTGTTGTGCATAGGGTGGAAAGTTTATAATCAAACTTGCAGCCCACTGAATCAAACAAGTTTGTTTCTATGGCATACATTGGACAATAATGAATTATATGAAATCCAACCTGATATCTCACATAGAATTTTAAGACATTTTAAGACTAGTTTCGATCAAGTGGTTTTTACCAGATGTCGTATTGGACATACAAGACTAACTCATGGTTTTTTGCTCCAAGGCGAAAACCCTACTCTGTGTTTGTACTGCACAATTCCTTTCACTATAAAACACATTTTACTGCACTGTCCTCCTGTTAATGATTCCAGAAGACTTTTTTAATTAAATGAACACTCTTAAGGACAATTTTGACAAAGTGACACCAGAAAAGATTTTAGAATTTTTGTCATGTATTAACACAAAAAAATCTTATTTAATTTATGTATTCATTTGGTTGTTGATTTTTAATTGTATATTTATTATTGAAATGTTCCTGCCATTAAAATAGCCTTTGTTGCTGACGTGGCATTAAATTAAATAAAATTGAATTGAATTGTTTCTATGGCCCATTGTAATTTTAAACTGAACCCACTATTTGTGCCAGGTTGGTAACATACTCGGATGCAAGCCTGTTAACTGTCTTTACTCAATAAACTGTCAATGATTTGAATTAACATAAACTGTAAATAACAGGTCACCAAGTCTAGCGAGATTCAGGCTGACACTTTTAGAAATGCTACACCCATACCGATCTTCCACCACATACAAACAATCACCTGTGTGTGACAGTTCGACACTTGCCTGAGGGAACACATGAGTGAAAGGGCTTTAATAATGCATACTTGTTGCTTCTTTGAGTTATATAAATGCTAATTTATGTCCCTTTTTTCTTTATTTTAGTACACCCATTTTGCAACAGTCCTACAAAAGTCTATCTAATTTTAAGCACCTGCATCCTGCACAGTTTTAACACCCACACTAGCGTTCAGATAAGTAGTCGAATCTGGCAAAGGAAGGGAGTACTGGACACGTGTCAATGTATGTAGCAAATTATTTAAATTAGCGGCTTATTGAACCAATTGGCCAAATCAAATAGTATCAATTTCTTTCTTTTCTTTTTTAAACATCAAATTATTCCCAATCATTTTAACATGCATTAACAATGTTATTTCGATTTCTGTGTATCTTGTGCCATTAGGCTCTCTGCTGCCCCCTCTAGTACTGGAGCTGACTGATGCAGAAGGTAGGTTTATGTACTCTGAAAATTGATGTATTCTGTAGTAAATTTGTCTTAAGTTCATTTTTCATAAAAAACTCATAAATTGATGCTATCTTTATTTGTCAACCCTGTCAGCTGTTGGACTCTCTCATGCACAATGTTGTATTACAAAAGAGCTGATGACAGAACAACCGTAATAGTTTTGGGCTATTTTAGTTTTGATTAAAATGCTGTGCGAGTGCTGAAAATTATGATATAATTGGAAGTGCATGCATTAATGTCTTTGAGGGTATACTTGAGGCTATATTTAAATTTGGTGCCTCGCTGTCTGTCTGTCTCTCTTTGAATAGTTATCACATAGTTATCACAAATGGCCTTGCTCCTACTTATTTATGCGAAAATTTACACACTCACAAACCCAGCAGAGCTTTGCGATCTGCTGGCCAACTTCTGCTTTATGTCCCTCGGTCAAGATACAAGCAGTGGGATGACTGCTCATTTGCAGTGGCAGGTCTTAAACTTTGGAATACCCTTCCAACTGAGCTTCGTACAATCACTGAACTGCCACTTTTTAAAGTGCGGTAACACTTTATTTCGATGGTCCATTTGAGAATTAGTAGACTGTCTACTTAATATCTGTTGATACTGACATTCAACAGACATTTAACTGATTATAAGATACGTTTCAAGTACATGTCAGCTTACACTAACCCTACCCTTTTCCCCAACCTAACAGTCTACTTATAATCTAATGAGAATTAGTTGCAATGTAACTTAAATTCAACAAACGGACCATCAAAATAAAGTGTAACCTAAAGTGCCCCTATTTTGCTTTAAAAAGGTCATATTTTGGGTCTCCATCAACCGGCTGATATGTGTGCATGGTCAAAAAACACTTTTTTTGTTTTATAATATACATTTGTTTTTACCTAATCATCCCAGCGACTCCCATATGAATCGTTCAGTGATTCATTTATTCCTAAACCCCTCCTTAGCGCAAAGCTAATCTGCGCTGATAGGACTGAAAACCCAGTCTGTTGTGATTGGTCGACTACGTTCAACGCGAGACAGAGAGAAATGCCCACCACGGCTACAGTATGAGGTAGCAGAAAGTATGTGCCCATGCATGATTAGCCCAATGCAGAAATGCAATAAAGCAATGCAGTTAAACACCAGTATATTACACTACTAACCTAACCCCAAATAATAACAACAGACATTCAGTATCAATCCACACAGTGCCAAAAGTTGAACTATTTTGACAAGTGACCGCGCCTTGCTTGTGAAGAACAGCTGATAGTGGCCATAGCAAAGGCAAACAGCAGAGGATCATGAGTTCAGAAACACATTTAAATTGGTAAAGGAAGAAGCACGTGTCACGTTTTTAACATAGTTTTGGACGCGATATGTGAACAGCCTCATAAAGATTTAACCTGAGAGAGACAGTACAAGCACTGATCTATAATAGATACGTGATTACAAGCCACACGGGGCAATTACAACTTGTAACAGCCAATTAAACACATATATTTTTGCAAACTACACAAAATGAGGCAACAATTTTAATCACATTTACATGTTATGATCCGGAGGAAGAAGTGTCAGTAACTGTAAAAGTATCAGTAACTGTAACGCCCCATTCACACGGGCCGTCAGCGTCAAGGCTTCCTATTGACTTTGAATGGGTGACGTCAGGCGTTGCCGAACTGCATTGTGGATCCGTCGGCGCCGCTTCAGCTGCATTGCTTGCTGCAGAAGTTGAGAAATTCTCAACTTTTCAAGCGCCAGCGGAAGCGTCAGCCAATCAGATCGCTTTATGCAAATATCCCACCTCAGAGAGTAGCCAATAGCGTCCATACAGTTTGATAGCGGTAAACGGAGGAGACATTTTAAAATGGAGGATAAACTCATCACTGCAGTCGGAAATCACCCGGTCCTTTATGACCAATCGCTGTATATATACTGGGATTCATACCGGAGAGTTGCTGAGCTCTGGTCAAATTTCATTGGCTGACTTACTATGACGATCGCGTCAGCGCCAAAATTCAGACATCCCTTCCGTCAAACGTTTACGTTAAAGCACCGTGTGAATGGGGCGTAAAAGTTTCAGTAACTGTAAAAGTTACTGATATTTCTTGTATTGTTTTGCATTGTCCGCTTTTTAGTTGTGCTGTATAATTTATTTTACTTGTGTAAAGCACTTTGGTCAACCTTGGTTGTAGTAAAGTGCTTTATAAACAAAGGTTGATAGATTGATTGATTGTAACACACACAAAAAAAACATCTTAACATGTTTAGTTTTAGGCTGACAGGTAAATGACAGGCCAAAAATGCAAGCAATAAGGGACATAATAATAACTATATAGTTTAAAATGACAAAATATGATAGGCTCATCAAATACAAATGCGGGCTCAGAATGACATCCCATGTTTATTATTAAAACTATAATTATGCGTGTTTTGTTATGCTCTTCTTCAGTTTCGTCTAAGATTGTGGAGACAGACAGTGCCAAAATAAAACCGTCAAGAGCTTAGCAGTGCCCTTCAGATGGACAGACTCAAGAACATGGTGAGCTGCTGAAGGGCTTGTGTCCCAGCAATCTAATCCTGTTTCAGACACTCAGAGCAGTTTACATGAGGGTTTTCTGGGCTCGAGATTTTAATAGCTTGTAGTTTGTTCTGCAATGAGTGCTGTGACTCTGACTTTGTGTGGATTAATGAGCATACCTGATACATTTACTTCTTATAAAATGCTACCTTTACTTATTAAACACACTGTCACTAGACCGGGAGGATTGTAACCAGCCCTCTGCCCTGTGGTCTCTTTTAATGTACATTTAGCAAACAATGAAATCGTATACTGTAGTATACTTACCAGGTTGATGGAAAGAGGGAGAGAGCTCTCTGGCAACCACTCGAGCAATACTGGACTCATTGTTAGCAGCTACAGCAGCCTGTTCTGCAGCGTCTCCTTTACTTTTGGCATGGGCCGTTCTGCAAAAAGGGGGAAAAATTATTACATCAAATACTAGTAAATGCTGGGAATATACCCACATAGCAAAATATCTCTGGCCCAGCTCTGGCCCACACAATCAGCTTTTGCTTGGCCCACATGCCGCAGTGAATTACGGTACATGACTGGACCAAGTCTAGCCTCCAGATAAGGGCCAAACATGGACCATATCTGGGCCAAGACTCAGCCAAAATAATCACCCATAATTGGGCCTGACCTGGGCCAGATATGTTGGTGTTTCACGACTGCAAGGGAATCGATAAACCCATTAATCATTGCGCTTTAGGCGTACTATGGCCGTGCTTTTTCTCAAAGTGACCTGATTGGTAGAATTTATTTTCTTTACTTAAAAATAATAAAAATGTTTTTTTAAATGTGGGTCAAGACTGACCAAACTGACACGGCCCACATATCAGTTAATAACATCTGGGCCAAATATTACATTTGACATCTGGCCCAAACATTGTGTGCCGCCTTAAAGACGGTGCCACCTCTGCCAAACCAGGGCCATGTTTGGCCCACATGCCGCATGCCAGTGCCGGATGAATGCCTGCTCCACCAGATTTATGCCAAATCTGGGCCAGAATTCTTTGCTTCTAGGGTAGTTAATTTTGTGGTTTTGAATGAAATGCTCACTCACAGAAATAAAGGTACAGTACATGTTTGTTACCTTACAGTCACATATTAATACCCAAGTACAAAAGTATACCTTTTTAAAAAAGTACAACCCCAGTCAGAGCTTTTATACCTTTTTCTTAGTTCTATAAGGTTAACCACGGCTCGACAGAATTAAGAATCATTTTTTCCTGAACAGTAATTAAGCATTTTCCACTTTGATTTACAATAGGTAATGAAATGAATATCATTATTTAATATAAAAAGAGGGAGAGAGCTCTCTGGCAACCACTCGAGCGATACTGGACTCATTGTTAGCAGCTAAAGCAGTCTGTTCTGCAACAAAAACAATTCTGAATTATGTTGAACCCTAATTAACCTTTATTTTTTTAGTAAATTGCTGCTGGTTCGAGCCTCGGCTGGGTCAATTGGCATTTCTGTGTGGCGTTTACATGTTCTCCCGGTGTTCGCGTGGGTTTCCTCCGGGTGCTCCGGTTTCTCCCACAAATCCAAAACCATGTGGTGTACGTGAATTGGGTAAGCTAAAATTGTCCATAGTGTATGTGTGTATGCATGTTTCCCAGTGATGGGTTGCAGCTGGAAGGGCATCTGCTGCTTAAAACATATGCTGGATAATTTGGTGGTTCATTCTGCTGTGGCAATCCCAGATTAGTAAAGGGACTAAGCCGAAATGAAAATGAATGAATGAATGATGAATTCATTTATTTGTTTGTTTATTTATTTATTTATTTATAAAAACATTATATAATTTGACGAGAGAATAATAATTTTATTCTGATTCTGGAACTGAATCACTTGTTCAACGATTTCAAATTAATGGAATTAAATGATCATTATTAATGTGTACGGACCACACAGATCACTCTCAAATCTGCAGTGACTGACACTGTAAAGTTAAATCATTCAAGGTGCTGTATGTAAGTTTTTGACTCAACTAAAGCATACAAATACCATAATATGTTTGCAGATATTTAAGAAACATGCTAAGTGAACATATTTGTTTATCTGAAAAACAGAAGTCAGATATTCTGCTTTGAACATGTGTTTTCCGTGCTGGAATGCTGTCCTTGTTTTGGTCATTTTAACCTGCCCAATACCAATGTAGACATTTATACCTGTACATCAGCAACAGATACATTAAAATACAGCCATTCAGAAGCACAGAATATGCACTCACACATGAAATGGTAAGGTTTATAATCTATTTGATAAATATTCACCCTCTTTAACCTTAATAAATGTACATGCTGTTCTTAAGTTCAATTTCAAACAGTTTTATTTTCAAGATCTGAGATGAACAATCCGCTGCTGCTTTCAGTATATGGCAATAAATGTCATGTAAAAGGACATTCAAACTCACATTGTTAGCATTTAACACTGAAAAAAGCACATGAGGTGTACCTGAGGTGATCATTGTCAGTTTTCAGTTGTTCACCTGTGAGAAGTCGTCGTTTCTAATATATCAATTCGAGGTGTAGGTTAGGACAAAACTCCTTTTAATATGGAAAATATTACTTCTATTGGGTGCCGTTGCTTTTATTTAGAACAAGGTTTAAATCACTTGCTGCTGTCCTCAATCTGGCAACCTGCGCTTGCATGTGTTTTGATCCAGGAGTGCAATACCTAGTTTAACCACTGGGTGTCAAACTTACATACTGCATCTTTCACTATCATTGTCCACATTAATATAACAGTGATTAAAGAATCATTATGTTTAACAATTGAAATTAAATCACCATCCACAGCAGCATATTTTTGAAAGGCAAAGAGCGTTTTTGGTTTGTGTGCTTTTTACTATTTACTGTTTTTCATTTACATGCATTCTTTCCGTCTATCGTCATGAAGAAAACTCTGATGCATGTTTAAATACAACAGCTACTTGTACATTTTAGTTCTGTTCACACTGCATATAATGTTTATAAATACAGTGGTCTATATACATGTAGTATTCTGGTGTAAATTCAGTTATAGAAGTGAACTGTACGTGTATATACAAAAAAAGAACAGAGAACAACCAAATTTAATAGCAGTGTACAAACCCACAGGTTAATGTTTCGTTTTTTTATTATAAAGGAAGATGCCAACATTTGTTCTCATCCGTTCTGTCTGAGAGGGAAAGGCTCGAGTGATTTCACCCCATATCTTACCAGTCAAACCAAAGCAACCCAAGACACCCTGGCTTTATTTGGAGAGATGGGCTACCAGATGTCTGTACTATAAAAAGCAATGCTAACATCACTTAAGAATCCCATGCAGTACCATCTCAGTCAGAGCAGGAACTCGGCAGAACAACAATTATAATGCTGAAGAATATTCCAGAGAAAAAACACACTGACCCAAGAGTTCACGTGGTTCGCAGTGCGTTTGACTTAAATATGAGAGGAAGAAGTGTTGGGGGTCGTATGGCAGAGGATTATTTATAGCCAAGGAGGGTGTCCTCTTCACCCATTGAGCTGGAACTAAAATAAATCACTCTTTTAACACCCTGTTCCTCATAGAGAGAGACATGGCCATGAGAAGACCACACTTTATTCTCTACCGCATACACTGATTATATTTGCGGCATAATTAAAATGGTTTGTTTGTTTATATTATGAATTATTGCACTGAAAATTGCAAGATTCTTACAAATAGTGTTTGTCCTGATTGCAGTTCAAATATCTAAACCTTCTTAAACCAAGATACATTTTCTTGAATTTTTTTAAATATTGTTTCGTTTTAAAAAATAATATGAGAAAATGAAAGTTTTGTTGTGTGTTTTCCTGCAGCATAAACAAAATAATCTTCCAATGGTATTATTTCAAACCGAAAACAAGTTTATTTTAGTTATTGGCAGATTATTTGGCTTGATTTAAAGAGAAACTCACTTAACTTTTGACATTACTTCTGTAAACAAAACCATATATTTTGTACTTTTGTATGCTTCTTGATTTTAAGAATGTTCAGATTTTTTGGACTATAATTAAGACAAAAACCAAGTAAGAAAAACATGTTTGCAGTGTAAAATTGCAAAAAAGATTTTCTTACTTAGATTTTTTTTGTCTTGTTTTTAGTCCAAATTTTAAAACATTCTTATATCAAGAGTCATTTTCTAGACTAGCAAAACATATTGTCTTGTTTTAGATATAATATGCCAATATTAAGTGAGGCTTGCCTTAAAACAAGCTAAATATTTTACCAATGGGTAAGCAAGATAATCTTGTTTTTCCTTTAGACATAAGATTGATTTTCTTACCCCATTGGCAGATTATTTTGCTTGTTTTAAGTAAAACTCACTTTATTTTGGCATATTATTTCTTAAAACAAGACTGTTTTGCTTGTCAAGAAAAGTCTTCTTGATTTAAGTTTTTTTTTCCAAGACAAAAAAAGAAAAAGAAAATATTTTTGTCATGTTTTGTCATTTTTTTTTTGCAGTGTAAGACACAGAACACTTGTTTCAGCTGTATAAAGAAAACATAAAACAAATGCAACCCTATTGAACAGTACGGTCTGGGAAGGGATTATTTCTGTGCCCCTTTGAGTACCATTCCAGATGTGGGATTCGTAATGTACAGAATTTAAAATGTACTTTTCACCTAACTGCCAGTTTTCCAAAACAACGGAATTTAATTAAAGCTTGACACAGTGTAAAGTTCTAAAGCTTTTAAAGTCCACATGAACTAGAAGCTGCGACCGATACATACATACATACATATATACATACATACAGTACATACATTTATTTATTAATATTATTATTATTATTATTATTATTATATATTTTTTGTATTGTGACAGTTTCTAGAGAAACAGAATTATTAAATGTGTAAACAGTGGCAGTGGTCTTTTTTTTCTTTTTTTCTCCCCTACTGCGAGCTGATTGGATGTACTAAGTAGGCATTTCATCCAGAAAGATTGGGAAAAGGGTTTTAGGAGAGTTGTTACAACCAGACACCACCTACAGTACTACAGACACCTCCTCCTCACCAGTTCTGTTTGTTGTCAAAACTAACAGTTGGATCGGTGTGTATGTTAGTCACACCCAATTCCTAAATTATACGTAATCTGACAAATTAACTGAAAAACAAAACAGCTGCATTTTCAGATTTCAATTAAAGATTAGAAGCACAAACAATTAATTTTTTCTTAATGACATGCAGAGTTTAATTGCTCACCACAAAACTGGCAGTGTGAGCTAACAAAATCAATAGGGTTAGTTTTTGATTTCTCGGGATTAAGACAAAAACTAAAAAAATATATGTTTGCAGTGAAAGATTTCACCATAAGACACAGAACATTTGTTTTAGCTGTATAATTGGATAAAAAAACAAAAACAAATGTAACCCTTTCGAGTAGTCTGAAATATTGCTATTTCTGCACTCCTGTTAGTACGATTCCAGGCATGAGATTCAGAATGTTTAGTATTTAGAACATATTTTCCATATAACTGCCAGAATTTCTTCTTAAGTGAAGCTGGTGCCATGGAAACTAAAACAGAACACAATGTAAAGTTCTAAAGCTCCACATATCTTGGACACATACAAGTGGTTGGGACAACTTCGGGTCACACTTTATTTTGATGGTCCATTTGTTGAATTTAAGTTACATTGCAACTAATTCTCATTAGATTACAGGGTTCAACGATAAGGATTTTTTTCTAGTGGTCCGATCGGGCCAGTGGTGTAGATTTTTACTTGCCCTGTCAAAATTGTCACTGGCCCCACCAGAAAAGAAGTTAATAGCCATTTCGTAGCCACATATTTTAAATAATGTGTCAAAACTAATATCTGTAAATCTAGAATTTACATATTATTAAAATGTTAATAAATGTGTAATAAGCAAAACAAAAAGAGCAGTTTGAAAAATGTGCAGGTGTTATGTTGCAGTTCTAAATTATTTAACTAAAGGTGGCTGACTTGCCAAACTGATAGCAAACTGTGCAAAACATCACTTGATTTTTTTTATTTTATAATTTATTTTTTGTTGTGTTGTACCCACGTAAATGTCTGCTTTCAAGACATTAGAAACAGACCTTTTCTTTTATCCTCATAATTTGATGCTGTTGCCGTCTTTCCTCTGTACTGATAACCAGGTTATAGAAAAAATCATGTGCTCACACATCCAATCAGATAAGAGAAATCGAAAAAGCAATATGGTGTTTACGACATCACAGAGAAGGTAGCATTTAAAGGCTTAAAAGCACAAACTTTCTTGATTCTAAGACTGTATTTGCACACAGTTGACAAATAGTCGCAGGCCAATTAAACTTTAGTGACAGCAGCACTGGCCGGATTGGGCAAGTAATGATCCTGTCTACTGTCCCGAGTGTCTTTCACACTGTCCCCGGACCATCGGGCAGTCCTTATTGTTGAGCCCTGGATTATAAGTAGACTGTTAGGTTGGGGTTAGGGGTAGGTTTAGTGTAAGTTGACATGTACTTATAAGTTTCTTATAGTCAGTTAAATGTCTGTTGAATGTTAGTTTCAACAGATATTAAGTAGATAGTCTACTAATACTCAAATGGACAATCGAAATAAAGTGTTAGCCAAACTCGAGACAGTATAACGTTGGAATTATTCACAGCTCGATTGAATGTGGTACAAATATGTACGTTAAAGAACTGGACTGCAGCTGCTGACAAAATCTCCATGTTTATTGCACAAAGCAATGATCAGGACCCAGAATGATTGCCATATTTAGTATAATTGTTTTCTATATATTCTAGTTATTTACATATTCTAAACTTTAAAAAACACATAAGATTATGATTGGCAAACTATGATGTCAAAAATAATTCCAATTACAGTATGTAGATGTGCTTCTGTAACATGTCTGCCTTTATGATGGCAAACCTTCACCGTTAAACATTTCGATGTGACATTTTCCATACTGTAACGTTACCCTGAGTTCAAAATAACTCGAGCACTTAAAGACGCTGTCAGTGGAGGGTTTAGAGAAGTTCAGACCCTCCCAGGGGTCGGTCACACATATACGTTTACAGTAATGTGTGTCATGGATATACATTTGCAGTAATGTGTGCATTACATTTTTTGGCAGACGCTTCAATGAATTCTTGATGAAAAAATATCTTTAATAGGACAGCATAAGTTTGAACTGTACTATAGCCAGGTTTGAAAATGACTTAGGGCTGTCATAAATAAAAATCAAACAACCTATGAAATAATGCTTAAATGAAGCGGTATCCTGTCGTGTGTAGGAATGTGGCTGGTGGTTTGTTGACAGATCAGTGACGGATGGCATTTTCTGTACACAGACGACTGCTATAAGACAACTAAATTTTACTTTTTTAGTACATGTTAACACAATAACCAAACAAATGTACATTTAAACATTTATTTATGAAAACTACTACTAACAATCTGAACTTTAGGTTTGCAAATTAGTTTTAGTTTGATCGTTTATTTATTCATACGTTCATTCATTGATATACCACTGTTGCCTCATATTTCAACTTTGGAGTTTAGACCACACATCAGAATTACAAGTTTACTTGGTTGCTTTTACCGTTACATAGGGTGCAGTAGGTGATCTGCCAGAATGCTATCCGTTAGCATAATAGCTTTGAAAAAATAGTCCTTCCCTTGCTGTTTAAAGCCATGCCTCCTCAAATCACGAACACGCAGTGTAAGGATGACAGCAGAAAATCCACTACTAGATCATGCCATTCGCCTGTTAGAAAACTAATATTTTAAAATTCTACAATTCTGATCAAAACACTGTATTATATCTAGCCGGTTTTCTGTTGTGTGGTGAGCAAAACTTGTCATAATGTGCAATATTTCATGCATGCAAGGATTGCTGGTCTCACTCTCTCACGTGCTTTGTCCTAAAGTGACTATGGTGCTTGGCCAGTGGGGTGCAGGACAAAACCATACTTGCGTGCATTTTCAGACTGAATATTCAAAGTGGCATGGTTAACAATATAGGAAGCCCGTCACAGCTTGTCATTATTCAAAATTTAACCAATGTGATGCGAATATAAAACCTACTTCACCTCAGTAGAGCAGTCTAGGACTGAATAGCATTGTTTACTTATGTTTTGTCATTAACCTAATTAAAAATCTACGTTATCAAGAAGTCACATCAGCTTTGTGTGACTAAAATAGTTCTAAAACATTGCCTATCTAAAAGAAATACTTCAGCCATGGTGTCGTCCTTCCTCTAACGGGCAAAAGTAAGTCCAATATTCATTCAGGATTTTACAAAAAATTTATTTGATTGTTTTACAGCTGTCTTTCTCTCGTGTGCATGTGAACACTGCACACATGCCTACGCAAACTGCGAATCTGTGTGAACAGAGTGTGCAGATGTGCAAATCTACATCTGCAAATCTACATTTACAGTTTGGAATACTTATCAAAACATTTTTTTTAATCTTATGCCTTACCCACATTATAAAAATACAGTATTTAAATTTTTTTAAACAAATTTAGATCATTTAGTTTAACCTTTACTATTGGAATGTGAAGAGACTTTCAACCAGCACAACAAAAAATATTTCTGAAGACAATCACCTACTGCACCTTTAATACAATTATACAATGAGTTTAAGTAATTCTCATTCATCTTCATTTATTTTCAGCTGAAATTTCTTACACTAGAAACTGTCAGCTTAAAGGGCACCTATTATGCAAAAATCACATTTATAAGGGGTTTAAACACAGTTATGTGGCAACAGTGTGTGAATATAACCACCCTCTAAAGGTAAACGTATTCATTTTATTTTTTTATAAAATCTCCTCATAAAAACAGCCTAGCACAATTAGGACTAAAGCCTCAAAGGGGCAGTTTAAACGTGTTACAAAACATTATTTGTGGGGTATTTACACCTGAAAACATTCAAATTTCCCATAAACACTCAAGTGACATCAAAGTTTTAAAGGCATAATAGGATCCCTTTAATGAGTTATAATCTAAAACTCTTTCTAAACATTGAATTTCTTTAGGTGTATTTCTACATTTCCACTTATGTGTATCTTATCATCTGTGTCAATATCAGAGCACTAATATTTACATAAAGATGCCGAAAAGCTTTTTAAAGCATCTCTATGTGGGAACAGGTATCATGTTCTCTGATAATCACCAATAAAATGAGGCTGGGTTCAGAAGTGAGCAGGGTGTTGTACATCTGTATCCGCCGGTCTCTCACTTATTTGCAGGAGGAGCAAAATTTATATCCTCTGAAGGATTCGACACCCTCGCTGACGCATTTCTGTATGTGACCCACCAAGAGCTCTTTTGTACTTGTTTACTAAGATCAGTGTTACTAATTAATCATTACATCATTCAAATTGTATTTCAATTACTTTTACTTTGTCTGAAAAGTAACTTAATTACTCAAGTGATTTAAATTTCTAAATAATCAAACACCTCTAACTAAATCCAACCTAAAATCAGTAAAAATGAAACTACTTTAATTCAACACTTGCTAAACAAATGTTAAATGTATCAAAGTAAAAATGTTTCAACCTACCGCAGTATGTTACATTCATACACTATATTGATATTCATTTCGTATTCAATTAATTGATTCTTAATTATATGGATTTGTCCGACAAATCTAATCTTCTATAGTTCAGCTAGTCTGTAAAATATACATTACAATATATATATTTACAATTCCTTTACTTCTCTGGACTGATTCATACAGAACTGCTGAATTTATGCACAGTACTCCAGTATTTTAGGCTAGCGTCTTGCCTAAAGTGAGTGCAAAGGTAATTTAATTATTCAGTAACTAATTACACCCAGCACTGACCCAGATCAGCTCAACAGAAACTTTCATTCAGAAAATATTTAATATAAATTGATATAGAACTACACCAATGGTAAAACCTATTCTAATCTCTTTTCATTCATTTCATTTTCTTTTCGGCTTAGTCCCTTTATTAATCCGGGGTCGCCACAGCGGAATGAACCGCCAACTTATCCGGCATTTGTTTTACGCAGCGGATGCCCTTCCAGCCACAACCCATCTCTGGGAAACACATCCATACATTCTCATTCGCACACATACACTATGGACAATTTAGCTTACCCAATTCACCTGTACCACATGTCTTTGGACTGTGGGGGAAACCGGAGCACCCGGAGGAAACCCACGCAACCACAGGGAGAACATGCAAACTCCACACAGAAATGCCAACTGGCCCAACCGGGACCTGCCCCAACCGGGGATCGAACCAGCGACCTTCTTGCTGTGAGGCGAACGTGCTACTCACGCGCAACCGTGGCGCCCTTTCTAATCTCTTTTTTTTTTTTTCATTTAAAACTCAAATTAATATTATATTTATTCTTGATATATGTATGCATGTATGTACAGTATATAACCCATCCAAACTATCAAATCACAAAGCTTTAAAATAAAATTACAAGTGTCTGTTTATGAATTTATTTATTTATTTATTTATTTTTGGAGCAAAATAATGACTATAATATATATATATATTTTTTGAGAACACTCACTGTTAAAATATTCTCTGAAAACAACAATAATTTGTTGACATTAAAATCATAATGACCTATAATTTTATACATTTTAGTAAATATAATTTAAAATAAGTGGTTAGTTTTTACAGAACTTGGTTATCCTGAATAATGGCGTCACATAATTTCATCAAATTTAGTAAAAAATAAAATGCCAAAGTATTATTTAAAATGATAAAATAGCCAGTTTACTTCCATCTAATGTGCTTTCTGTCAATATAAAATCACTGTTGTAAATTTAATCGGCCTGTTGGCATTTCTGTGTGGAGTTTGCGTGTTCTCCCCGTGTTGCTACACATGTGCTACATTGGCCTAAATTGGCATCTGCTGCATACAAACATATGCTGGAATAGTTGGTGGTTCATTCCACTGTGGTGACCTCTGAAATAGAGACTAAGCTGAAGGAGAATGAATGAATGAATGAATGAATGAATGAAATTTTTCCAAAATGTAACTTTTTTTTAAAATTTCGAATAATATTGTGGTGCCACGGTGGCGTAGTGAGTAGCACGTTCGCCTCACAGCAAGAAGGTCGCTGGTTCGAGCCCCGGCTGGGTCAGTTGCCGTTTCTGTGTGGAGTTTGCATGTACTCCCCGTGGTTGCGTGGGTTTCCTCCGGGTGCTCTGGTTTCCCCCACAAGTCCATTTATATATTCATTCATTTTCTTTTCGGCTTAGTCCCTTTATTAATCTGGGGTCGCCACAGCGGAATGAACCGCCAACTTATCCAGCATATGTTTTACCGAGCGGATGCCCTTCCAACTACAACCCATCTCTGGGAAACATCCATACACACTTATTCACACTCATACACTACAGACAATTTAGCCTACACTCTAAAAAACGTTGGGTTATTTATTTAACCCAATGGCTGGGTTAAAAATATTAACTGCTTTGTTGGGTTATTTTAAACCTTTATTGGGTTATTTCTTTAATAACTCAACCAGTTGGGTTAAGATTTTTGAATTTCACAGTCAACTGATGTAACTGACACAAAACAGCTATGCGTGCGTGATGTTGTTTTGCGTTATAAAGTGTATTTAAGCTCTATAACGCAGTAATATTGGTTTTTTTTCTTTACCAAAGTGCCTCTCAACCGTGCCGTGCGTGTTTTTTTATATCCGTTTCACCTGGACTCTTAATTAGTGATGAGGCAAACGCGCGGTCTATCTCCGGTCTATCTGCGGTCTATCTCCGGTCTATCTGTGGTCTATCTCCGGTCTATCTGCGGTCTATCTCCGGTCTATCTGCGGATAAAAACGCTTTCTCTTCCTCCCGGGTTTATCTCTACAGCTGTTGAAGGAACTGATACACATATTTAAGGTATTCCGCCGGCATTCTAGCCTTTAGGACCCAGCGGAGACATCAAGCCGGAGTCGCGTTCAGTTTTTGATAAGGTATGTAGTCTTTTTATTAAAAACATTGTCCTTTCGCTAGGAAACTATATTGGAACATCTAAATGCTAATATAGTCACATAAATATGCTACATTTTATTCAGGAAGTTGCTGGTTTTGCCAAGAAGTACGGAATCGGAGCATTATATTATTGGTTATTACTCGCCGCTAGGGGGCGCTGAATGGATCGCAACGTTTCATTCTGTAGCCAAGAAGAAGAGCAGAGCAGAAGCTTGCCATGTTATATTTAATCAGAAGAGGATTCGTTGTCCATTTCAAGGTACTTGATTATCAACTAATGACAGTTAAATGTTGTTGTTATTATTACTGTTTGTCTGTACTGTATTAAAGGCCCTGAAAATTGCATTTTCCCTACATCTTATGCAAACCTGCAGTGATAAAACCACACCCTGATAATGTTAGATGCTAATAGAAATGTTTAATCAGTTAAATGTCATACAACAATTAAATATATATATAAATAAATATATATATATATATATATATATAAAAATTGTAACATCTGTTAGCTTTGTATAATAATAATACAAAGCCCTTTAACATGCATTGTCCTTGCACTGTTTTCAGTTCAGGTGAGATTTTAGTGATGCTGTGACCACTGAACTAATAAATGTTGTCTGTCAGCTCAAGTTAATTTGTGCTTTAATTTTTTCTTTTTGTTTGTTCAGTGTAGGTTGCGCTGGACTGAGCGAGCTTTGGACCTTCTTGATAATCTTGTTGAGAGGTGAGAAAATAACAGCTCTGTATTTTATAATTTTACATGATGTAAAAATGCACCGATACACACACTTAAGCAATATCGTATATTGTAAAGGTGTCTTTACGTCACCATATTTCTTAAAATCAAATTATACATTTGTAATTCTTCTGTAAATGCATTTATACATCTCTGAACAGCACTGGCAGTGTGTAAAGACACAAATTCCTCTATCAGAAATGCTTCTGTGCCTTATTTGAGTGTGAATTTGGTATTAGACTCTGTATCAGGCAAGAGGCCACAGGTAAGTACAGATGACTGATATAGAGTCTAAGCACAGTTCAGAAATTTCAGAACTCCTGGAACAGTTGACCAAATAAATTGAGATATTACAGACATTAAACTATTTATATTAATCATTGTGTTATGACAGTTTACTGACAGGTTTCAGTTATTCCAGTAGAAATCTGTGATCAGGAGTTTCTCTCTTTTGCAAGTTTCTGGGCATGTGAATTAAGCACACTGATGAACATCAGTGCACGATTGACCATGTAAAATGGACCTTATTTGCCCACCAAATTTGCAAATGTGATGCACCTTAAGAACTCTCATAAAAGACTAGTCCTGCAGCTTAAAGTGCACATTTTCATAGTTTTTTTTCTCTCTCTCTCTCTGTTTAAGATACCCCTGGAGATGATCACTTGCAGCCTTCCAGTTATCAGTTCCCCATTGCTAAACTGGGTAAGTACATGATTTTTGTTGTTGTTTGGTCCTGCATACATGTGCAAATTTACAATTTAACATTTCTGTTTTAAGGTTGAAGCAAACATAATTTGGTAAATGGAGGAGTAGAAGCAGCAGAGGCGAATCCATCATGTCCTGGAGCTGGGTCAGTTGGCATTACTGTGTGGAGTTTGCATGTCCCCCACAGTCCAAACACATGTGTTATAGGTAAATTTATTAAACTAAGTTGACCGTAGTGTATGAGTGTGAATGAGTGTATGGGTGTTTCTCACTGTGGACAAAGAATGGTTTAGTTACCTATATTGTTCAAAATATCATGTTTTGTGTTCATCTGAGGAGAGATTTAGAACAAGGGGAGGGTGAATTAATGATGACAGAATTTCCATTTTTGTGTAAAATATCCATTTTAATAAATGCAGTGTACTGTTTGTGTGGCATGGATTTAAGTGCTGTTTTTCTTTATTTATTTTTAGATTGCTCAGGATGGGTATTTTATACCCACACACCAAAGATAAAGTTTTTAAGGTTTGGGGAGATGCGTCACTGCGGATTCTCTCATAGAGAACCTTGGATCTACCAGTTCAAGCAAACATTTCATCTGGTGAGAATCCTGTATAACAGCTCTGTTTTAATCCCAATTTGTAGCATTTCACCTTTGATATAAGAGGCTTGTTTTGAGTTTAATTATTGTGTTTTTTCTGTTTGATATAAAGACAGCCTTGGAGATCCCGCTTTGGAGATGGTGCTTTAACAACTCTGCCAGCTGTCCTTTCTCCACTGCCATACAGATTGTGTGACCCTCATACCAGGAGGCAAAACAAGAATTTGTTGATTTGCGACCTCTAAGTGCAATATTTATGACAATATAATTTGGACATTATTTAATTCATGTGTGTATACTTGTATTTCATTCAGTACTTAAAGTAGGAGGAGCAACAGAGACATAACCCTTTTGTCCTGCTGCTTGGGGATAATCTAAACTGCTGGCGGTTGTTATTGTGGGAGGAGTGGCACTAAATTCATGGATTTAAATAAAGTATTGCCAATGTATTAGAAGCTGTGTATTTGTATTTATATATAAAGATGACGACTACTACTATTATAATAATATTATAAATATGAATAATATATTAATATATAGTGGTTGAGCCACTTGCCAAAATAACCCAACAAATCAGTTATTTTGTAACCCAAATTGTTGGGTTAAACTTAACAACCCAATGGATTGGGTTAAAATAACCCAACAGAAGGTCGGTGCCAAAATAACCCATCTATGGGTTACTTGTTGGGTTATTATTAACCCAACTTTTTTAAGTGAGTACCCAATTCACCTGTACCACATGTCTTTAGACAGTGGGGGAACCGGAGCACCCGGAGGAAACCCGTGAGAACACAGGGAGAACATGCAAACTCCACACTCAAATGCCAACTGACCCAGCCGGGACTCAAACCAGCGACCTTGTTGCTGTGAGGCGACAGTGCTAACCACTGAGCCACCCTTATTATTATTATTATTATTTAAATTTGAAAGAAATGCAATCAGAAGTAACAACTAAATCCAACAAAATGTTTTACTCCAGCACAGAACTATAAATTGTGAATCCAGAGAAACTACATTCTTAAAATCTAATTTCT
>CAIGQQ010006052.1:1288946-1301691 GCA_903798035.1 Danio albolineatus | reverse complement strand
ATGATGCCTTGTTGCATGATGCATTGATGCTGAAATGATATATTGTGTCAAAGCTGATATTTAGCCGCACCATTTTGGTGTTTCGTAACATCTAGTTTTTATAAGTTGAGTTGTTAGCCCAATGCTTAACCCCCAATCTGGAGGACCAGGACATACAAACATATATTACGAACAATTTCGCTTACACAATTCACCTAGAGCATGTGTTTGAACTGTGGGGGGAAACCAGAGCACCTGGAAACCCACGCAATTATGGGGAGAACATGCAAACTCCACACAGAAGTGCCAACTGGAGTATCATGACCTTATTCACTGACTTTGTGAAGTACATTTTACTCGCGTATGCTATTTTCTTATTGAGTTCAATAGATTATGTAACACTAAGTAAATATTAATTAAGCCTGCTCATTTTAATTTACTTCTGTATTTTAAGTACATTAAATTAAAACAAAACCTCAAGTATCTTATTGATTTAAACGTGACATTTTGAAGTAAAAAGACAAAATATGATTTATTTGTAAAATTTACTTGGATTATGCTTTCTTTATTTACAAGCCCCAAAAATCTTTTTTTGCAGTGCACAAGGCTAGTAATGGCTAAATGGCAACAAATGACCACCGATCTCCTTGACCGACAACCCTTTTTAAAAAGCAATGCTGTCATCCAATGTATATTAAAAACACTGACTGAAAGCTGTAATACATTGCAGTTAAAAGTTTAAGTTAAGCACATAAAGTTTAACGTTTAAACGTTTATTTTAATAAATTGTTTACATTAAATTTGCTGATTCGAAATGGAAAAGGCCTCAAATTTTTTAGATTGACCCAGCAAGTGTTAGTGTCTCGTATTTGATTGTTTCTCTCTCCAGTCAGTGTGATTTAAATGAATATCACGTGTTTCCTCTAAGCTAAACCTGACTCCTCACAACAATATTAAATTGACCAAAACATCAGCGAGGCTCAGATCATAAACTGATTCATTTTGCTGATTACAGTAGTTACAGACATGCATGGAAAGCTGAGGAAAAAATCAATGGCCTGCCAAAATCCATCTCCTATTTACTTACCAGCAGACTGGGAAACACTGTTAAATAAGGCAAAGCTTTATTGTTCTTTACGATGCTCCTGTGAAATTCATTTTGACTGGAGAAATGATGATCATCGAAACAACCATGTCATCTCAATGAGCAGATTTTTTAATGCCTTTATTTCTGTGTATTAATCAATGCGTTCTCCTGATGAAGCTGCAGAAAGTTAAGATGTGTCTTTTCCAGATTATATTGTGTCCGTTTCAGTGGTGGACAAAGTACACAAATTAGCCACTTGAGAATACTGTAATATTTTAAATATTAAATATTCTAGTTGAATCAAATTAACTTCTCTAGTGATCTTAAAGGTGCTGTAGGTGATTGTCTTCAGACACATTTTTTATTGTGCTGGTTGAAAGTCTCTTCACATTCCAATAGTACTGATTAAAGTAAATGATCTCAATGTATTTATATGTATTTTTTTATATTCTGGGTAAGGCATAAGACTTGCTTAATTAAATAGTGTCGGGTCGACATCTCCCATTGTTTTAATAAGTAGCCCAAACTGTCTGTCAGCAAATAAAGATTTGTACCACTGCACATCTCTTCACGCAGAGCCGCCATTCATGCGCCTTACAAGAAGAGACAA
Organism: Danio albolineatus; assembly: GCA_903798035.1. Taxonomy (NCBI): domain Eukaryota; kingdom Metazoa; phylum Chordata; class Actinopteri; order Cypriniformes; family Danionidae; genus Danio; species Danio albolineatus. The sequence continues at coordinate 1,300,015 of CAIGQQ010006052.1, read as the reverse complement.
TCACAGCTGCGGTAAAATCAGATGCTAAATCAAAACTTTTAAAAATCCTTAATTAATATTGGAGTTACTTTGGCACGCTGGAGGAAGGACGACACCATGGCTGAAGTAGTTCTGTTCAGAATCAGAAAGAGCTTTATTGCAAGGTATGTTCACACATACGAGGAATTTGTTTTCGTGACAGAGCTTCTACAGTGCAACAGAATTACAGAGACAGGACAAAAAACAGATAATAAATATATTTAAAAAATGGAAGTGTTAAATGCAAATATACAAGTGGACAAATGTATGCACAGGCATATTACTGTATACAACGTCATATGTGCAGCTGTTATGTGCAAATTGGCATGTAAAGTGTGTTGTTAAATAAGTGTATGTGTGTGTAAAAAGTGTATTGCAAGTAGTGATGTTGATTCCACGATTATTATCATCAAGTGTTCATGAGATGGATTGCCTGGGGGAAGAAACTGTTTCTGTGTCGGGCTGTTCTGGTGCGCAGTGCTCTGTAGCGTCGACCAGAAGGTAACAGTTCAAAGAGGCAGTGTGCTGGGTGTGAGGGGTCCAGAGTGATTTTGGCAGCCCTTCTGCTAGCTCTGGATAAGTACAGTTCTTGGAGAGTAGGGAGGGTTGTACCAATGATTCGCTCAGCAGTCCGAACTATTCGACGTAGTCTTCAGCTGTTAGACAGGTAATGTTATGTTTTAAAACTCTTTTAGTCATGCAGAGCTCATTTAGATTTTGTTGTTATGAATGGGTTATATGCACAGAGTTGTTGTTTAACCACTGAACTCTTCCAGCGATAGATTGACGTGACTATTTTCAGTTTCATAAGGGACCTTTTAAAACATCGATAATGTAGGTTTTTATTTCGTTTAACAACAAAACATCAGTAAATAGCGTTATTCCGCCTAGCTTGCTTTACTGAGCTGAAGTTGGTTTTCTATTCGCATTGGTTCATTTTTGAACTATGACAACCTGTGACGCACTACCTATATTGTCTACCGTGCATGTATAATAGCATGTATATGGCTTAGTAATAAGGGTAATTCCCTTACAGTTATTGGTAATTCCTGCACGCCACCGGCCAAACACTAACTACATTCACGTCATCACATCACGCCTCTACAAGTACGAGAGTTTTTGTAAAAACACCCATATCAGTTTGCCTAAATCAGACTGAAAATGAGATGTAGAATGCAGGGAAAGCATCCGCATAGAGAGGCACTGAAAGCATCCGCATAGACAGACACTGCAGCGCTGCTGAAGATTGTTGGTGTTTACAGCAGTTTGGCTGATAAATGTGAATTTGTAGCTAAATTGTTAACTGAACCAAACAGCATTCCCTATTGTTTACATCTTTGTTTACGTCCTCGCTACAACACACCATTAACGCTAGAAACTGTGAATGTAATAGATTAAATTTAACAAATAAAAATACTTGCAGGTCGTGGCTCACAATCCACAGCTTCGTCGATTGGAGGAGTTTTTAGTCGAATCCAGCACCGAACTGGGAGAGATTCTGGAAGCTGTCCTATGTCAAATGCTAGCTATATATATTGTTATAATTCTCTGCAGCATAATTAAATGAAACTGTAAGCACTTCTGTCTTTGGGTCGTACCTCCGGCGCCTAGACTGCAGCTCTGCACAAGACGTTTGGCCATAGGAGAAATGGTCGTGCCCAACTGAGCCTGGTTTCACTCAAGGTTTTTTATTCTTCACTTTCGCCAATTGAAGTTTTTTCCTCGCCGCTGTCGCCACTGGCTTGCATGGTTCGGGACTTGTAGGGCTGTGCATCGATGGATTACTCTTCAGTGTTTAAACTCTCAGCAATGAAGATTAAACCACACTGAACTGGACTAAACTGAACTTCAACACTGGAAACTGGACTGACACTGTTTCAATTTTTTATAATCCTTGTGAAGCTGCTTTGACACAATCTACATTGTAAAAGCGCTACGCAAATGAAGATGAATTGAATTGGATTGAATCGTGTCCTTTGGAAGCCCAAATACAGAAACAGAAGAAGCTCTGTGGAAAAGCAGCATTTGGACGGCATTTTAGCTTTCTCTGCTATAACATGACAGCGCCTCTGGCCACGCCTTTCGCTTCGCAGGGTGTGTGCGCATGGCGAATACATGTAACTTGAATGTTTTTTTTTAGTCCTCAAACTTTATTCGCTGTAGGCTTTGCTAAGCTAACTCTGTAAAAGCCAGTGTCTCCCTTCGCATTGAACTTTGAGCGTATTACATTCAGAGATGTTGTTTATGTTCATGCAACTACATTACACATAAACTAAAGTTTAAAATATGATAGTGGACCACCCCTTTAAAACTCAAGTACAAATACTTACAGTAATGAAGTAACAACACTTGGTTACTGTACACCACTGATCTGTTCAAACTCCGGCATCCCACAGTTGTTGTGAAGTGCCTCATCAGACGTGTTTATTGGCTTTGTAACACCTCTCAAACCTCAGCACAGTAAAGTCTGACATTCATTAGCCTTCCCTGGAGCTGCTGACTAATGCTCTTGTCACTCATCAATCAGAGCGGCTCGTTTGATCTCGACCAATTAATCTGGATTAGGAGAATGAGGCGGGATTGTATCTTTAATGCTACTTCATTCTCCTCTGATGGGATCATGAACTTGCCTTTTTGTTTATTTTGTGCAGATCTGAGGTCCACTGATTGTGTCATCATCAAACATCATAATTAAGAAGTAAACGAGCTGTTCATTTCTTTTTTAGATCTCATTTGAACACAACGTTTCAATGACAGATTGTACTTTTAGAAGTAAAAGGCTGCATATGTGATTGGCTAACAGTTTTGAATATTACATTTTTAAAAAAAAATAATAGGACAGCTCAGTGGTTAGCACTGTTGTCTCACAGCAAGAAGATCGCTGGTTCAAGTCCCTGCTGGACCAGTTGGCATTTCTCCCTCAGTCCAGCCACATGCGGTATAGATTTATTAGGTAAAGTGGCCGTAAGTGTGTGTAAGTGCAAGAGTGTATGGGTGTTTCCCAGTACTGGGTTTGCAGCTGGAAGGGCAAGTAAGAGCTTTATTAGCTAGCCCAGGTGTGTCTGATTGGGGTTGAAACTAAACTTTGCAGGACACCGGCCCTACGGGACCGAGTTTGGACACCCCTGTTGTAGACCAAATTATTATGCCTGTAAAATTGTAATTCTTTTGTAAATATTTCACAATTGCTATTTAAAGAAAATTTTTCAACATAGTTTTCAAAACTCATGTCTAAAAATTAATTTATTTTGTCTTCGCCACCATGACTGCACATATTATTTTACAAGTTATTTTGCAACATGGTAGTCTCAGCTTTAAAGTGTCATTTTAAGGCTTAACTAGGTTAACTACAAGTTATGTTAATTAGGCAAGTCATTGGATAACAGTGGTTTGTTCTGTAGTCAATCCAAAAAATTTGAAGAGGTGAATAATATTTGACTGAAAAAATGTCAATTTATTCCAGCCAAAACTAAAAGAATGCAATTTTACTTGAAAGCTTTATTAATCCCCTTGCAGGGCAGTTCATTCTGACATGTATGGTGCTTCCCAGATAACACAATTGACACATTAATTAATTAATTCATTCATTCATTCATTTTCCTTCAGCTTAGTCCTTTTATTCATCAGTGGTCGCCACAACTTATCCAGCATATGTTTTACACAACAAATGACCTTCCAGCTGCAAACCAGTACTGAGAAACATCCATACACGCTCATTCACCTATACTGCATGTATTTGGACTGCGGGGGAAACCGAAGCACTCGGAGGAAACCCACATCAACACGGGGAGAACATGTGAGGTGACAGTGCTTACCACTGAGCCACCATGTCACCCACACTTAATTTTATTAATTTTAACAAAAAAAAGCAACTAAAGCAATACATGCCTAAATTCAAATGACATGCATACAACTTTGCTGAAATCTCACATTCTGCATAAGATAATACAATTTTTATGTTAATAACATTTCCCTGAAGGAAAATTACAGGGCAGTTTTCAAATTATTTCAAAATACTTCTTTTTGTTTAATTACTAATCTGAATAATATTAGATCCTTCACACTTTCTCAATAGTTTATAAAAATCCCCAAGTGTCATAAAAATATGTTTGATTTTATATAGGCAACCTTATTTATATATATATTTTTGAAACATACAGAAAGTTTTCGTAGTACAACAACCTCTTATGTTGAAAGACAGACGATTTAGATTTCTCAGTTCATTAAAGTGCTCTGCGAAACGCATTGGGTTGTTTGTCTTAAAGCCAAGGTGTAAGATATGAAATCTCAGACACATGGTCAAGCTTTTTTTTTTTCCACATGCTGTTGTATTTATAGTTACTATATGTATTGTTGCTATAGCTACTGCTGTAGACCTCAGAGAGTCGCTCACTTTAGATACAAACAGGCATTTTAGAGAGATGCCACGTTGGTTTGAGCCAATTAGTGAACACGAACAAAATGTGTGCCTGCATCAGACAAGCAGTAAAATGTTGGATCTAATTTCAAACAGCTGGCCAGCCAGACATTTAATTAAAACATAAATGCCTTCAAAAACCACACCAAGAGTGAAATTGATTCTAATATTTATTAAATAGACGCAGTGTTTACACAAATAGTCAACTGGTTTCTGATGACATAAAGTCATTTTACAGTATTTTAAAGAGTCCAACTACAGTATCTCAGATCACTATGATGATGCAAAGAGAGCCAAAATTGACGTTTTGTGTTTGACCTTTCCAGTTTTTGAAAAATCTTTATGATACAGGTCTGCTTCCCACATAGCAAACGGACTCGGCCCAAATGTGGCCTCATGATGGCACTGCTGGCGTGTTGCATGGCAATGATGGCACTGCATGCATGACGGCAAACTGCATTTGGGCCAGTTGTGGATGGGAGGTGTGTGGCCCAGATCAGTGTAGCGATTGTTCACATTGTTTAGGTAACATTAGGCTGGGTTATGGCTCAGTTTTTGGGGTTTCTGGTTAAAGTATAAACTTATAGCTGATAACCAGTACCAATAATTAACCTGTTTGGCCCAGTTCAGGGTGATAAATTGGCTGAGATTCAGGCTGGTTATGGCCCATGTGTGCCTCTTGTCTTTAATCTAGTTATGGGTCACTTCAGGACCGTCATTCTTTGCAGTACTTGGACCGAGGGAAAAGTTATTGTGTGGCCCGGAGCTGGGCCAGAAAACATTTGCTATGTGGGTTGTTTAGGTAACATTAGGCTGGGTTATGGCTCAGTTTTTGGGGTTTCTGGTAAAATGGTGGTGTTGATATAGGTAACTTACAGCTGAGAATCGGTACCAATAATAAACCTGTTTTGGCCCAGTTTAGGGCCAGTTAAGGGTAATAAATTGGCTAATATTCAGGTCGGTTATGGCCCTTGTGTAGCCCTTGTCTTCAATTCAGTAATGGGCCACTTCAGGACCGTCATTCTTTGCGGTATTTGGGCCGAGGGAAAACTTACTGTGTGGCACGGAGCTGGGCCAGAAAACATTTGCTATGTGGGTTTGTGTGGTTTGACCTTTTACCGTGGTAAAGCAGTCTGTGTGATCTCTGAATTTAGATTTTGGGTAGAACATCTTTGGTTTTTGCATGTCCGTTTTTACCAAATCTCCAAAAACCCCATTTGTGTCACAGAGTGCCACTGATTAGACCAGGGGTGTCCAAACTCGGTCCTGGAGGGCTGGCATATGTTTAACAGAGCGGATGCCCTTCCAACGGCAACCCAGTACTGGGAAACAACCATACACACTCATTCACACACGTACACTACGGCCAATTTAGTTTATTCAGTTCACCTACAGCAGGGGTGTCCAAACTCAGTCATGGACGGCTGAAGTTCTGGAGAGTTTAGCTCCAACCCTAATCAAACACGCCTGAACCAGTTAATCAAACTCCTTCAAGATATACTAGAAACCTCCTGGCAGGTGTGTTGAAGCAAGTTGGAGCTAAACTCTCCAGGACACCGGCCCTCCAGGACAGAGTTTGGACACCCCTGGAATAGACAAACTCAGTACACCTTGATGAATTAAGGTTCCAAAAGGAGATTTTCACAGTGAAGCAGTACAAAAAATGTTTAGTTCCCCAAAGAGTCTTGATAAACAGTTCTTAAAGTAGCCATTTTATTAGTGTGAAGAATGTTCAGAATTAAAAATAAAGATTTAGTTTTCTGCAATGGAAAGGTTTCATGACTGTTAAAGACTGTTTATGGACTAGCAATGGCAATAAAAAATGTTATATGTAATTTGCTATGAAGTTGATGTTTGTTTTCTCATTAAACTTTAAGGGCTGCATTGTAAAAATATCCATATAATTTTCATAGTTTGTGTTTGATCTGTGTTTTCTGTTTATTAATGGTTTTGAATTGCATTATGGGATGTTGATCTATGCTCTGTCAAATTTTGATGTTGAAAAATTTGCAGTTTCACAAGTCACTTATTGATATTTTAGTAATTTGAACTCATTCATTCATTTTCTTGTCGGCTTAGTCCCTTTATTAATTCGGGGTCGCCACAGCGGAATGCACCACCAACTTATCCAGCATATGTTTTACGCAGCGGATGCCCTTCCAGCTGTAACCCGTCTCTGGGAAAGTAATTTGAACTATATATTTAAAAAAAGACACATTTAAAAATATAATATATATATAAAAGTTCATTATTTCATTCATTTTTATTAAACTTAGCCTCTTTATTCTTCAGGGGTCGCCACAGCAGAATGAACCGTCAACTTATCCAGCATATGTTTAACACAGCGGATGCCCTTCGAACGGCAACCCAGTACTGGGAAACAAACATACAGTACACACTCATTCACACATGTACACTATGGCCAATTTAGTATATTCAGTTCAAACTCGGTCCTGGAGGGCTGGTGTATTGAAGAGTTTAGCTCCAACCCTAATCAAACACACCTGAACCAGCTAATCAAGCTCCTACTGGATATACTAGAAACTTCCAGGCAGGTGTGTTGAAGCAGGTTAGAGTTAAACTCAGCAGGACACCCCTGGAGTTTGGACACCCCTGACCTGCAGCATATGTCTTTGGACTGTGAAGGAAACCGGAGCACCCAAAGGGAAACCCACGCGAACACGGGAGCACATACAAACTCCACACAAAAATGCCAACTGACCCAACTGGGACTCAAACCAGCAACCTTCTTGCTGTGAGGCGAACGTGCTACCCCCTATATAAAAGTTTACGCCAGCAATTCAGACAATATATCACTTCATACTAATAAAAATGTCAATAAAAGTCAACATTAAAAGTTGATAGAGGAAAGTCCCACAATGCATTTCAAGAGCATAAATAAACAGGGAAAAACATTAATCACAAAATACAGAAATCTGTTAATTTATCGATAATGTAACATACATGTATTAAAGTTAGAATTTAATGTTTTTGTCATTTAAGATGACAAATTTTCTGTCACACATTTATTAGAAACACTAATACAACTGTTTTTAAACAATGTAACATGAAAAGCATGTGAATATGAGGCAATGATTGGCTGTTGGCTGTTAAAAAATGAGTAAAATGTGTGTAAGTAAGATGTGAGTAAGATGTGTTTCTTTTTCCCAGGGTTAAAAATAAGGTATTTAAAAGCAATAACCATGGTAATAACGATGTCAACGTAACATTAAACGAAGTATAAAAGCTATTCAGAGTCTCGAATCGAATGTCATGATGATTTTTTTTTTTTTACAGGTGCGTCTGGTGATCAACGAGAAAGGGCTGTTGTGTGAAGAGCGGGATGTCAGTCTGCCTCTCACTGAGCAAAAGGAGCCTTGGTTCATGAGACTCAACCTAGGAGAGGAAGTGCCGGTGTTCATCCACGGAGACACCATCGTCAGTGACTACAACCAAATCATAGACTATATAGAGACCAACTTTGTAGGAGGTAAGACTGACCACAACCACCTACTTAAGACAAAAAAAAAATGATACCAGGCAGCTGCGGTGGCTAAAGGTGAGCCAGTGTTGTGGCGGCACTGTCGCCTAACAGCAAGAAGAGTCCCGGCTGGGCCAGTTGGCATTTCTGTGTGGAGTTTGCATGTTCTCCCTGTGTTCATGTGGGTTTCCGCTGGGTGCTCCGGTTTCCCCACTGTCCAAAAACATGTGCAATTAGTGAATTGGATGAACTAAATTGGCCTTAGTGTGTGTGTGTGTGTGTGTGTGTTACATGTTAATGTACACAGGGGCTGATTTAAGTGAAGTTCATTTCTAAACTAATTTCATGAGGATCACATGCTTCTTATTGCTTGCGGCTGGTCCCGCATTATCCACTTTATGATTCACCAATCAGACGATTCCTAAGCCACTATAAATACCCTAAGTTTCATGTCACAGCCATCTTCATTTGAAGAATCCCCCCTTCCACCCCTACTCCTCCCCCTTTCCTAAATGGGTAGCAAAGTGGCCTAATGGTTAGCACTGCTGCCTCATAGCAAGAACGGCACTGGTTCTAGTCCTTACCAAGCCAGCCGACGTTTTCTTTGCAGAGTTTACACGTTTTTCCTGTGCTCAAGTGGGTTTCCCCTGGGTTCCCCAGTTTCCTCCCCCTGTTCAAAAACATGCAACTTAAGTTAACTGACTAATCCAAATCGGAACCATAGACATGCTCCTAGTAAGTAGTTATCTCTTAAGAGCAATCACTATTTGTTCATTAGCTACCCGCAGGGGAGTTCTCGAGATCTACCTGAGCTCAAACTCTCCTCTTGCCTTGCAAACAGGAGGGAGCCCCGGGCTCGAGGATCTTATCAGCTCAGGGCTCTCTCCCGGGACAGCATGCCAAACAAGCTTTAAAACCATTCATCAGCTAAGTGTGAACTCTTGAATATACCTTGGCGCCCCGCCCAAGTAGTCTATGTGTTATTATTTTGTATTAATTTACCACTTTAAATCTACCATTTTTAAATCTACTATATTAAAATACTTAACTGACACATTTTTTTTAAGTGACAGATATTTTACAGTGATATGTGGATGTATAGAAGAATAGATTGATATTCTCCTAGAGAAATATTGATAGTGTAATTATGCATTTTTAAAAGACATAACACATAATAATATGTGCATAAATAACACAATTACTTTACCACAAGCATTTTAACATTAAATAAACTGCACTATTATAATAAATACAAATACTTGTCAGATGGTGGCAAAATGCACATTTTCTCAATTTATTGTAAATTTATGTTAGAAAAACAAAACTCAACTAATTGGTTCTCTAAAGGCCTTTTATGCTAACAGTACAATTATTTGTTGTCATATTCTGTCTAAGAATGTTAACTATAAGTACAGTTGTTTCCCTCTAGCCCTATATAAGCAGCACAAATGGGAAATCACCATAAACGCGATGCACTGTAGTTTCTCTCACAGACTTGTTGTCATTTCAAATGTCTTCACACACAGTTTGAGTGTGGGAGTGTTTTCCACTGATCCAGGATCACTCGCTCAACTGAACAGAGCTGAGCATTGTTATTCAATGTCTTCATCAGATCTAAACAGAGACTGATTCAGATTTTTTTGTTTGTTTTTTTTGTACTTCGTTAACAGTTGTTAAATTTACTACAAATACATTTTTGGAATCTTTGTTAAATGCTTTAGGCAAAATTGTTTTTTTAATATAATATAAACTTAAAATTTAATTTAATTTAATATATAAAAAAGTTTAATATTTAGTGCTATGTTTATTATTTTGTCATATAGATGCCATTCAATCTGGCTTTACTGGAATTGGGGATTTGTGATAATGTCCTGAATAATATATATGAAATACTTCATGCGTGTTGTGCTGGATCATATGTTACAGGCCAATGCAATTTCCAATGGCTGTACACAGCTTTAATTTATAATGAAGTCGGGCAAATGGATGGTGGTGCTACTGAGAGTCAGTGTAGATTTTGTGTGTGTGTTTATGTGTGCGTGCGTGCGTGCGTGCGTGCGTGCGTGCGTGCGTGCGTGTGTATGTGCATGTGCATGTGCATGTGCATGTGTATGTGTATCTGTATCTGTATCTGTATCTGTATCTGTATCTGTATCTGTATCTGTATGTATGTGTTTTGGTGCAGTGGGATATTTTAGTTGTTTGTGTGATGTAGGATAACAGAGATATTTGATACTTGGTTGGATAAAGTGATCAGTGGTAGAAAAAAAAATGTTTTAGGCAGCTGATGCCCTTCCAGCTGCAACCCATCACTGGGAAACATCCATACAGAATCATTCACACACATACACTATGGACAAATTAGCTTACCCAATTCACCTATACCATGTCTTTGGACTGTGGGGGAAACAGGAGCACCCGAAGGAAACCCACGCAAACACGGGGAGAACATGCAAACTCCACACAGAAATGCCAACTGGCCCATCTGAGGCTCAAACCAGTGACCTTTTTGCTGTGAGGCAATTGTGCTACCCACTGCGCCACCAGGACGCCTTTAAAAATTTATTTAAATTTATTTATTTATTTTATTATTATTTTGGGATAAAAAGAATAAATATTAAATTCAGACTCACACTTACTGTTTTGAAAACAAAAAATTTGAAATATCAATAATATTACATATTTTGTAAGACCATGTCATGGGATTTTATTAAAGAAAACTCCACTGAACAAAATGTATGTAGAAACAATTTTCTTTCTGGAATTGCTAATGAATAACTAAAACAAAAATAAATGATCAGATGGGTCAGTTGGCATTTCTGTGTGGAGTTTGCATGTTCTCTCCGTGTTCGTGTGGGTTTCCTCCGGGTGCTCCGGTTTCCCCTACATTCCAAAGACATGTGCTATAGGTGAATTGGGTAAGCTAAATTGTCCATAGTTTATGTGTGTGAATGAGTGTTTATGGATGTTTCCCAGTGATAGGTTGCAGTTGGAAGAGCGTCTGCTGCGTAAAACATGTTGGATAAGTTGACGGATCATTCCGCTGTGGCGACCCCAGATTAAATAAGGGACTAAGCTGAAAAGAAAAATGAATGAATGAATGCACAATAATAATAATAATAATAATAATAATAATAATAATAATAATAATAA
>CAIGQQ010006052.1:1264810-1279502 GCA_903798035.1 Danio albolineatus | reverse complement strand
ACTATACTGCCATTTTTTTAGGGACCTCAGGATCTCAGTTTAACATCTCATCTGAAATACAGCGCTCACTGTGCAGTATAGAGTCCCCATCAATATACTGCAGGGTTTAGCGCCCCCTGCTGGTCTCACTAACACCACGTCGGACAGCAACCTAGCTTTCCCCTGTGGTCTCCCATCCAAGTACTGACCAGGCACAGCCCTGCTTGACTTCAGTGGGTGACCATGTAAGAGTTGCAGAGCTAGATGCCGGCAATTATTGCTAGTTGATTTCTTCATTGATAGTACATCAAACCAGGTTTTGCAAAGAAAAGTAATATAAATAAATAAATAAAGATATATAGATATATAGATATCTATCTATATCAGGATTTACTAAAGACACGCAGTGAGAAATGCTTCAGATTGTTTTTGTAGCTCACCTTACTGGATATGCATTTGTAGGATTTTCCCCTTTCAAATGCAAAATTCATGGTAGGAGAGTATTGAAATGAATCTTGCTAAGGGATTGACTTGCAGTTTACTGGTATACTATTATTTAACCTCCCCGTAAATAACCTTTGATATCTCATGCAGCGTTGCTTCTCAAGCAATTATATCTTGTTTCAAGAATTTCTAGATTGTGAATCACAAAGCTAGATATGCTTTCTAAGAATACATTTTTGCTGTGAGAAACCCTTTGCACTTAAACCATTTTAGGAAATTCAGAATGAAGAAACTCTTCTGCAAAATCTAGCATTCAGTCATTCACTTTTCAGTGTAAATCACAGCACATTTACATGTGGAACGCTGCTGCTTAGCAGAATGTAACTCACTGTAAGCATGACGATTACTGAACTGTAAAAATAGCTGTAAATGAACAGTTTTCCGAATTATATGATTCATGTTTTATTTCTATATTTTCCTGTTTATTTCTGCTTTTGAATTGCATCATGGATCTTTGTGCCAACAACTTTTAACCTTGAACAGATCAATAAAGTGACTTTTATTAATATTTTGAATAGTTTGAAGTTATATATAGTCTGGGTTGGTGTTGTATATTACAATCCAAAAACCTTGTAATAACCTGCCAGCTCATTTTCAGTTCTTTTACAGACTTATTTCTCTATCTATTACTTCTTATACATTATATTATTTCAAACTACTAAAATGTCAATAAAAGTTCAATTTTCAACATCAAAAGTCGACAGAGCAGAGATCAACATCCCATAATGCAATTCACAACAGTAAATAAACAGAAAACACCACCATATATGAATACTGTTCATCAACAGATATCTTTTACAGTGTGCATTTGGTGAGAAAAATCTAATATTAGCAAACATTTCACAGGCATAAGTTTTCAGAACGTTTGACCAAGACTGCAAAAACAGACAACACTAAAGGGAACTAAATGTGTTCCTCATATAAGACTGCCAACCTGAGCATTTTATTCGTCATATTATTGTACTTTTAATTACCACTAGCAAACGTCCTTGCAAGTCTGCTGAGCCACCACATAAGAAAAGTCTTCAAACGGGTTTGAGATAGAAATGTGAAGCACCAGTTGTGGGTGTAAACGATCCTGGGACATTTGAAATGAAGACAAACACACCTTGATAGAGAAATAAAATGCTTCTAATAAAAATCAAATGCCCAGTACAACTTTTTCTTTTGCATGCCACTTTTTAACGCAACGGTTTTATAACCAAAGACAGTGATTGTTTTTGTCTTCTTACTTTGCAGGTTTTGTTAAAGAAAGGCTTAATTTGACTTACAAAAACTGTGATGCACCGTTAATGTTGAGGATATTACTTAAATATGTAACTTAAGTTCTTTTTCACCTCACACAAGCCATATACAACTGTGCGGATGTATTAAAACGTATTTATTTTATGTACTGCTGTTAGTCATTTTCAATACTATAACAAAAATGTATATTATAGTGTCAGAGATTGATATCCGAACGCCTCTCTCTCAAATTCCATATAGAAATCCACTCGTTTGGAATGTTTGTTACGAACTGCGATAAGTGGAGACCCCCAATTCTAAAATGGAATGACTGGAAATGAACTGAACACGTTGAGAAATGTTACACTGATGTCTGTGGTCATTAGACTTCACAACAGATTTTTTTATTTTGTAATTTTTATTTTTATATTTTTCAAATATGCATTTATTTACAGTGCTTTCTAAGATGTTTGTTCATGAGCCTTAATTTGTTCAGTTGCCATCTATTTCAATAAATGAAAATGCTTACCTTAACCTGTCCGAATGGTCTGTGCGCAGCATGAGATGAATACGAAAACTGTCTTACTGCATTTATTACTAATGCATAGCCTATTGTTTTAATGGAGAATCACACTGCGCTATAATTGTAGCCCAAACAGTAGCCACTGTTCAATACATAAGATATAGGGAATCTACTTCAGGGTGTCTGCATGGTCTTAAAATGACTGTGTTTACATGGACATCAGTAATCTAATTATTTCCCTTAATCTGATTAAGACAATAATAAGACTAAGGTGTTTATATGATTTTTCATGATCCCCTTTTACATGTTATAGCACATAATTCGTTTAACGTCATTGCGTCACCGTGCTATCCACATTTATCCACATAATTTCGGGTGTTTCATTTATAATTTGTCGACTTCAACTGCAGTTCGCCACTTTCACTTTCATTCAGGAACATTTCATGCATGAGCTATTGGATGCGAGAATGAATCACTGGAAGAGTGTTGTTTTAATGAAATATGTCACCGCACACCATATGGGGAAAAAAAAACCTCCGCATTTCACGATGCAGGTGTCTGTGGTCTTTCACTGACTCTGTAGGTGCAGAGAATAGTGTCAAACAGACGTGTGTATGGAATATTCTGTCGCAAAATGCGGCGAAAATCCTATACGGTAATAGTTTGATTGCAGTGTTTACATGTCTGTACTACACTTCGATAAGGCGACCTTAAATTGGCATACTCTACATGTCTTATTCTGATTTCTGTTTAGTTCGATTATGACTTTAGTCGGGTTAAATTAATCAAAAATTGCTGTTTTCTTGGTGAACTCTTAATCAGAGTATTGTCTTAATCGTATTAAAATCAAATTATTGGTGTCCATGTAAACATATTTATTGTCTTAAATTTCAAAAGCTAAATCTTAGGCCTTAAAAAGTCTCAAATTCACTAAAATATTTGACTTATAGGTCTTAAATCCTTTTAAATGGGTCTTACTTTTCCTTAAAGTAAAACTACCCATGTTGCCACGTGACCTAAATGTTGTGCGTACATTTATTTATTTTTATTATGTTGAAAAAAAGGAGTATGCATACCACCAGGGTCTGCTTGTTTTGACACATTATTTAAAAAATGTGTAATGTAAGTAATTAATGTAAAATAATGTATTTTTTATTTAATGCCATTTCAGCAAACAAGGCTTTTTTATGGCAAGTACATTTCAATTATAAATATACAATTATAAATTAACAAACAAGTACATGCATTAAATAAGATTTTTAGAGTTAATACATAATAAAATAAAAGATAAAATAACAAAATAAAGAAAAACATTTTCCTAGTGTCCTTAAGAGAGTTCATTTAATAATAATAATAAAAAAAGTCTTCTGGAATCATTAAAAGCAGGACAGTCCAGTAAATGTGTTTTATAGTAAGGAGAGTTGTGCAGTAATAAGACTAAGAAATAACTAATTAGAATTCCTTTGTTTGATGGGGTAAGTAAAAATCTGAAAAAGTCTGAAATTTCTTTCTTGATTGTCTTAAAAAGTCTTAAATTTGACTTGCTGAACCCCTGTATTAAAGGGTCAGTTCACCCAAAAATGTAAATTCTGTTATTACTCACCCTCATGTCATTCCAATCCCCCGAGACATTTGTTCATCCTCTGAACACAAATTAGGATATTTTAGATGAAATCTGACAGCTCCCTCAAAGTCAGAAGTGTTTGTAGAGCTTTGACGATTACAGTTGAACCACATGGACTTTTACATTTTCATTTTTAGCATGAACTAACCCTTTAATACACAGGTGTCAAACTCAGTACCTGGAGGGCCGCAGCTCTGCTCAGTTTAGTTCTGACTCTAAATAACTGCACCTGTCCTTTGGGCTCGTTTGAAACCTACAGGTAATGCCGCAGTCACTTTAAAGTTGGAGCTTGCGAAGTTAAAAAACATTAAAAACTGTGAGCGATTGCTCCATATTTTAAAATTTCTGTCCAGAGAGAACATGTTTTGATCCTCGATTGGTCTCACGCAATCACATGATGCGATTTAGCAGGTCAGAGTTCCCCATGCTTGAACTTTCCAACACAGCGAACTGCGAAACTTGCTGCACAACCTTACGTTTCTGGTCTGATGCATTCACACGCGTATGAATAGAAGTCTATGGGAAGAAAAGTGCAGTTTGACCGCAGTTTAAGTGTGTAGGAGCAGGGTTGGAACTAAACTGTGCAGGGCTGCGGCACTCCAAGAACTGAGTTTGACACCCCTACTTTAATATATCATAATTTACAGTATAACAGTGTTTCTCAACCACGTTCCTGGAGGACCACCAGCTCTGCATATTTTCTGTTTTTCTTTAACCAAACACACCTGATTCAGATCATCTGCTCATTATCAAAGACAGAAAGACCTGTAATAGGGGTGACAGACAAAAGAGACAGCCTAAACATGCAGTGCTGGTGGTCCTCCAGGAGAGTGGTTGAGAAACACTGCAGTATAATGAATAAATGAAAAACAAATCTTTATTACAAAAAAAACATATTTAATTCATTTGCTAAACATATTGGGCCCCAATCTGAATCCCAAACCCATTTTAGTAAATACATCCCATTTTAAGGCGTTGGTATTGGTTTTATTAACAGTTGCAATTGGAAGAAACTTTTTGTTTTACCCATAAATACAATTGTTTAACCAAGACAGAATGCATAAGGAAAGAAACATAGTATATAAAACCACAGTCCACAGTTTGTTTGTTTTGATGTGTTATAATCAGTTTTGATTCACGTACTTCTTAGGCACCCCCTCGAAAAATGAGATTGTTCATGTGAAGGGTCTATCCCACTGTTTCCCAACCCTGTTCCTGGAGGCACCCCAACAGTACATATTTTAGATGTCTCCCTAATCTAAACCATTCATTTCAAGTTTTGGAGTCTCTTCTAATACTCTTATGAGTTGATTCATGTGTGTATGAATAGGAACAGGTTAAAAATGTGTTGGTGTGCCTTTAGGAACAGGGTTGGGAAACACCGATCTATCCCATTTAATAAATTCAATTCAACAGTCCATATATAACCCACTGTCCAACTCAGATTTCTCCTTCCAGTCTGGTGCCCTCTAGTCTTAAGTCGGCATCATTCCTGCCTACAGTGAAAAGGCTGATAACGGCGAGCAGAGCGGCCAGCATCATCCCAGCACAGCCTGCAAACATGTGCCTGGTGCCACTACCAGCCTCACCCGCACCGGCCCCTGAAACTTCCCCATGAAGCGCTAGCAGTCCCAGACAGGCCAGGAGGTGCAGAGGCACACGAAACCAAGCCAAAACTGCAGCTCTGCGCTCTACGGGAACCACGCGGCCCTGGAGGAAACTCACCGCTGGGAAATAAAGCCCACAAGCCAGCTCGAGCAGAAGGAAAGCAAGCAGAGATTCCCTCGGCCGGGGTTGGCCAGGCACGGTGGAGAACGTCAGCATGAAGAAGGAGAAGAACGCTAGAAGAACGGCTAAGCAGAGCAGATGACCGGGTTGGAGTCGATATGGGGCTGATGTGGCTAATCGGAAGAGTGTGGAGCCTGCCATGGTGGCGGCCATCAGACTGGAGAACACAATTCCTAAAGGTGGACCGTGAGGATCCAAAACAGGCGTCCAGAGAAAAACAAAAATATAAAGCACGCTTTCAAAAAGAGCCTGAACGCCTCCTAAAAGCATAACGCGGCGGTCCGAGAGCAAACATCGAAGGCCGTCCACACAGCCACGCCAGAAACGGGCACGTGCTGACAATTGCAACTTGGGGGTGTTTAGAGGGTTAAGAAGGGGGGCGTTTTTATCTCCATTCACACCTTCTTGTTTGTCCTCCTGACCCCATTCGGACAGCACAAACCAGGCACAAGCAGCAAGGCTTGGGATTGCCAGCAGAAATGGAGCGACCGGTCCCAACCCCAGCCATTCAGCGAACAAATTCGCCACTAGTCCGGCACCAACCGCAAGTCCATAATTCCAATTCGCGACTTTACCGAACGTAACAGGGATCCATTCTTTGGGGAAGTCATGGATGTCGACGTGACCGTGCACATACCAGGCCTCAAAGGTGGTTGTTAGCAGAGAAGTGGACAGGCCACCTAGTACACGTCCTAATATGAGCATAAAATAGTCTTGTGAGAGTTTGGTGATGCAGCAGATTGAATAAGCCAAGCAGAAGAGGAGACACGTCTGTCTTCGGCCGAGAAACTGGGGTAGCCATCCGGCCACCGGTGCAAACAGCACACAAGAGGCCAGGCCGCAGACGTAAAGGATGGCAATCTGAGACTCCAGGAAGTTGTAATGTCGGTAGAGTTTGTAAAGGTAAGGTCCTTGCAGCCAGTCTGCCCAGAGCGCCAGGAGATACGCCTTCAGAAAGAGCTTCTGGAAACGCCGGAAAGCCGGATTGGCGACTGCTGTCTGTGTGGCCTGGGATAAGGTGAGACGCCGGGCTGTGATCTCTAAAGCCACACACAGACCTGCTAGGACTATAAATGCTAGATATGCAGTCACAAACATGATGGCCACAAATCGGTCTTAAGGTTAGTGGAGGAATCAGAAGAAATCCTAAATTATCATCCTCCTACAGCTTTTGGTGTAATGAAATTAACGGTTCATCTGCAAAAAAGTGACAAAATTATTACATATAAGAAATAAGAAACTAAAAGGCAAAAATGTCTAAATGTTTTGAACAAAACTAATGTTTACCACTAGTGCCATTCTTCATCACGTGACTTTAATGCAACTGTTGGATAAACTCACTCCTGGACTCATCATGAGTGACTGTCAGCTTGATTTCTGAAATAAGACACATTGTAATTATAAACACATTATATCCTGTATATATCGAGCCTGTAAATGTTAGTATACTAATTACGCTTTTAAAACAATAATGATTTTAAATGGAACTTGAGTTTAAGCTTCAAACATTCGTGATCATAGTGTGTAGATAAAATCGTAAACACACCTACCTTCCTCTTAACTGTCCGCTGGTTTGGGAGCATTAAATATCTTTTCTACGCCATGAATTCAGACGATTTATCACATTAAATGCCTTCAATGTCTGTTCTACAACATCCGTGTGTGTTTCCGGGTTACTCAGACGTCATGACGCGAAACACACGTAGGGTGCTTGACTCATTAATATTTATTGTGTATACAATGTGGGACTCTCTGATTGGCTACGCAACAAAAAGAAGAAAGATTCTTCTTAGCGATTGGCTAACGAAATGAATATTAATTAGGGCTTGTACAATGCTTTGTCAACTCACCACGCGCTGCTTATTAATTGCTTTGTTATTCTTATACGCATTTGTTTAAAATATTTTTTAGTTTGTCTCATTATTGTTGTCATAACATTGCTTACAACGTTTTATTCCGCTTTTCAATAACAATGGTAAAGTCTAGATAGGATACAGCTGCGGATACTCAGCATCATTTTTGTAATACTGTATAACGCTAATTAATATATTTACAGTGCGGTGACGGTTGGGTTTAGGGTTGGGTAGGGATAGACGTTAATAAAATACAATACATTAGAAATTTAACAAATAATATAAATAATTCCCATTAACTTCCGGCCGCAATTGTATTTGATCTAGCAACAACTAATAACTTGACAAAAATACCAACAGCCATTAAATGTAAGAGTAAATAAATTACCTGATAAAATGTTACCAAAAATACAGCTAACGTCTAAAATACACTGTTTCGGTGTTTACATCATCGTCCACCATCTCCAAACAACAGTTTTTTCGCAATATACCGACCAGACAGCATCCCTGTAAGCATAAAGATGAATGTAAACTATGAGATGTCACTGGAGAAAACTAAAGTTAAGGTAAGAGTTTTATGATATAAAAATATTTAGATTTTGATTTGACAAAACATTTTTAAAAAGTGTGGAAATATTGTCAATTGTGTATATGGCTATAAAATTAGCTTTAGCAATATCCAACCTAACCGTTTTTTACAAACATGTTGAATATCGTGCTCTAGTCTATCGGAAATAAACATCTCAGATTAAATGCCACTGTGCAGCAAGTAACGTTAAGGTTGATGACAATTTTGAAGAAAAAGACTTGTTGATGGTAAATTGTTGGACCTTGTTAGCTGATACATTAAATTGGCAAAGTTAGGAAAAGGGGGAAGAGAGTAAAATAAATAAATAAATAAATAAAAATGTGAATGAACGCAAGTGTAATGCCACTATATTAATAATCACAAGTGTTGACTTCGCCATATTTTATTACCGTGAGTGTCCACGCGATGTCACCATACCACCGTTTATAAACTACCTCGCTGGTTTTCAATAGGAGTCAAATAGGGATTTCTGATGACTCCTATGTTAACAAATGAACCGCTGCTGTGCAATGATGTACCACGAAAATATTATTGCTTCTACAAATAAAGCATAAAAAAGTACATTTGTTTTAGTTGCATGATTTTTGCCAGTGTACTAAATTAAAGTGGATTTGCTGAGTCTGTTTGACAACCAAAACATGACTGACAGTTTCAGGCCATTTACAATTATTTCTACATCACTCTGAAGCTCTAGACGTAAAGTCTGCAGGGAAAGACATGACAAGCTAAATGGTTTGTCCTGTTAAATTATCTTTAGAGAGCATAAAGCATGCATTGATTGTTGGAACATATTCAATATGTTACAGATGGCAGTGCTCATCCAATCAGATTATTAGGAGTTATCTATCGATATAAAAACTAAAAACAGTAATATTGTGGACTATTATTACAACTTAAAATAATTGTTTTCTATTTAAAAATATCTTTATATATGTAATCTCTATTTGTTCAGCAGACATTACTCCAGTTTATTGTCATCATTAATGTTGGTTTAAGAACTCACTAGACAAAAATCACTATTTTGAATTTGAAATCACAAGATTGAATTTAAGTCACACAAAAAACATTTATAATTTTACAAAAGACTTCTGTTTAAAATAATCAAAAATGTTTTATCAACAAATATTAAAAAGCTAATATATCAGTTTTCATAAAAATATAATCTGTTATAATCTGCTTTCAACACCGAAAATCATAAAATCTTTATTAAGAGGACTGTTTGCATTTTCCCTGTCACACATGACAAAAATAATTAGCATTATCATCTTCTAAAGTGCAGTAAATGGGTAAACATTTCTTTGCCTTTCATGAACCATTTATTTATTTTTACTTCTATAGCGCTTTTTACGATGTAGGCTGTGTCAAAGCAGCTTAACATCTCGAAAAATAGAGAATAAAAAGCCATAATATTACAAATTGTGGAACATTCCAGCAGTTCAGGCAGGGATGAGAGAAGTGTAGAATGCTGCTGTAGTTCTAGTTAAGTTGAAACTGCTTCAGTTTAGTATAAATGTCACTATTCAGTTCAATTTAACTCTGATCAGTGTAATGCAAATGTCACTGCTGCTATTGATATACTGTACAACTCCACTGATGCTCAGCTCCACCAGAACCTCTTAAAAAATAATAATATTTTAATAATTTTTCTTTTTTTTTACATATTTGAGCAAAATCTCAAAATTGTGCTATGGCGTGACAGTCTCAAGTATAATTAAAAGTTTATTATAAAAGTACAATAAGAACAGCAGCTCCTGTATATTAAAAAGATAATCATAAAATTATTAATTAAGCCCTATTTTTGCAAGTGGCTATCATAATTTTCATCCATTCCATTTCAAAAACATAAGAACTTGATCAGTTTAGTCACTGAAAGCCATATCCTCTTTTGTGACACTATATGCAAATTTTAAATCAGGCAATTCCACAGAAAACTTTCTGTACCCTATTCAAGATCATGTGACTGAAGCCCCCTGTTTTTGTCTCAGAATTATTTACATATTTAACTTTTTAACAACATATTTAAGTTTTGTTGTATTTTGGTCCTTTGTTGTCCTAATTACTGAAAACGTCTGACAAGTCATGGAGAAAATCTATCCATCCATCCATAAAAATACATGCTGTTTTTAACAACATATTTAAGTTCCATTGTTCTTTAGTGTGACACTCCTAATTATTGAAAAAGAGCTTTTTAAATTAAAAGTTATTTAACTAAAATATCTAATAATCCAACAAGTCATTGAGAAACAAAAATGGTAACTCTTTATTTTGATGGGCCATTTGTGTATTAGTAGACTGTCTGCTTTAAATCTGCTGTTACTGACATTCAACAGACATTTAACTGACTATAAGAAACTTTGCAAGTACATGTCAACTTACACTAACCCTAACCCCAACCTAACAGTCTACTTATTATCTAATGAGAATTAGTTGGCATGAAGATGCAATGTAACTTAAATTCAATAAACAGACCGTCAAAATAAACTGTGACAAAAAAAAAAAATCAGTTTCATATAAAATAAATAGCACTATGTGAATGTGTCCAACAGTGAAGATAAATCACCTCCTGCTGTTTGCATGTTAAGAGTTGTTTTTCTTCATATTTACTATGTTACATTAAAAAAGTGAAAGAATTGATAAATTACTCTTTATATCTGATTTATATCAGACTTCAAACTATATAAACATAGCTATTTTTATTCAAAAATGGTGTTTTACAAATATATATAAGAGCAATTCCATGCTAATGTCAACCTTGCTATTAAAAAAATGGTAACACTTTATTTGGATGGTCCATTTGAGTATTAGTAGACTGTCTACTACTTAATATCTGTTAATTCTGAAATTCAGCAGACATTTAACTGACTATAAGAAACTTTGCAAGTACATTACAACTTACACTATCCCTAACCCCAACCTTACAGTCAACTTATAATCTAATGAGAATTAGTTGCAATGTAACTTAAATTCAACAAACGGACCATCAAAATAAAGTGTGACCAAAAGATTAAGTTTTCACCAAAATACAGCAACCGCTACTAAGTTTTTTGTGTCAGCAAGTATTTTACAGCACTTTAGAAATTCAAAAAGTGTCTCTGTCAATGTTTTCAAACTATTATATTTGATTTGCCAAGGTCACACAAGTGTCAATTTCACAACTGTCACATCCATAACGACACTTTTTCCTAATAAATGTAAAAATATTAAATAAAATAAAATCAGTCATGTTTGTTCTGTAGTGAGGGAACTCTTATCCTTTTGATTATCATTATTTCTTTTAGGTTGTGCAGTTTAATTCACAGAATGTCTACAAAGTATTTGTATATTGTATAGTCACAGACTTATTTGGTCACATCCATAACGTATGTATATTTTCCTTATTTAAAGTACAAAACATGTTTACAGATTGCTATTTTTCTGATCCCATAACTCTGTGATCAGTTGTTCTGGAAAATATAAACAGATGTTTCAATATAATGCTAGCATATACTTTCCATGTGAATTTATGTTTTGAGTTTACTGCAAATGTCACATCTATAACGCTGGAATTGCTCATATTTATAAATGATTCATGTGCACACAAACACACACAAAGGAAAAAAGAAACCAGACGTCATCAGAATAGATAATCTCGTATTTATATGTGTTCTACAGAAGAAAACAATTTACAAAATATACATTACCATATGATTCAATAACAACTTCATAGCCAACCGTAATAGCAAACTGAACGGATTCTTCAAATCAACCACATGGCAGTCCGGAAATGCCTTATCGGCATGCTTTGTGATCTTAGTAAAGGCTGTAAAGATACTGTGCTGGTGCTAGAAGTCCAGGGGCTCTTTCTCACAACACACAAAATGATCAGTCTGCTTACAAGGCACCAAACGCCCCCTTTCAGTCACACACGAAACACACACCATCGCATATCCCTCGTTTCTCCAAGCAGGCAGTTCAACCAGTGTAACTGTGCAATATTTACAGTAAGAAAAACGACAAAACATAACATGCGTAGTAGGAGAGAATGCTGGTTTCGTATCCCTAGATTCAGATATAGTCGTAAAGGAAGCATACTGTATTCAGCTTGATGACGATGATGATAGAAGTAAGCAAAACAACGAATATGACAAGTCGTGTCTAATCTCCGAAGTGAAATGACATCTATTTAAGAACTTAAATGATCATTAGAGCTGTTGTAGATGCGTTCAGTCTTGTGGAATTAAATGTGACACACACCGACACAGGTGATGATTGTATTCTTTATCATTTTACTGTGACCGTATAGGTGACAACTATGGCTTATGTACATGGTGTATCCGTCCCTTTCTCGAGCACGCAGGCACATACACTCACGCACTTGGCTTTTTAATGGTCCCTAAAATACCTTTCTATTGTATACATGATGCACTCGACTAAAGACTGTGTGCTTTGCAGGCAGTACCAGAGGAATGAGCCGTATATTTTTTTGGTCTTTAAAAGATGCAGTAAGCTTATTTATGATGATATGACTGGCAAAACTTATCCTCGAGTAAAATATAACCTCGAGGCAAACGTAAGAGCAATGCATGTGTGAAAATGATCCGTGAAAGCTTAAATGTCTCGTTTAGAGCGTGCTGAGAGCATCTGTTCATTGTGTTCCTCATTAACACGCATCGTAATGTCTGGTTCCTATGGGAACCTGCTCAACATCTCCCTGTAAACGAGCAGTCTTTCTGGGAAGGGTTTTCTCTGATTGGCCTGTTGTGGCCTTTGGATGGTTTCTGGCTGTAGGGAGGCGGTGGTTTATGGGTCAATGCGGAAGGCCAGCAGCTTGTCGGAGTGGAGGTTGTTGAGGGTGCGCAGGTCTGGGAGGCGCAGGAGAAGTTTAGAAAAGAGCGAGTTGTCGTCGGGGTGGCGGCGGGTGACTAAAGTGCGCAGAGCTCGGATGAGTCCTTCCTGGAGCTGTTCCACCGCCAACATATCCGAAATGCCAGAGCAATCTGTGGAGAGACACAAAAGCGTTTTTATAGTAATAATAATGAAATAATGTTATGTTGAAACGTAAGCTGCGAACCAAATGACACACTATACACTATACACTATGCACTTATGCACTATGTACTTATGCACTTACACACTCAACAGCATAGTATATGTATGTAGTGTTGTGCCAAATGGAACACTAATGGCTTTTTTACTGAGCGGAAGTTCAAACCGTTTCCCTGATGACGTTTGCCAAATTAGAGAAATAAATGACCAAAATACCAAATAATATCTGGCATGAGTATAACCACATTCACCATCAGGAGGCGCTATAATGCCTCTCGTAGGAGAAATTTGCTTTCACATTCCAAAATAAATGAAGTTATACAACACGTGCGCACGATAGCTCCACCTCTTCCGTTACGTGCACGAAGCTCCGGTCGTTGAGTGCGTGAAGTGTCCATCATTATACACTTCATATTACCGGTGGAATGAATGCATCATCCGGGTAATTAAAGTGCACTTATTATTGTTAGAGTTTTCAGTGTGAACGCACTTATTACACTATTTATACTACAAAATGGCGTAGAAAAGTGCACAAGTATACGATTTGGGACGCAGCTATAGTTTATATTTTATTTGGGTCATATTGTTATTGTCTGATATGTATAGGCCTGTCACGATATCTATTTTTTGTCCTACGATATATCGCACCAAAATATATTGCGTTAAATGGAGTCTCCTTAACCAATCACCTACTCCCTAAATCTTATTTAAGGAAGACCATTCCTCTAGCACTGTTCTTCTCGTTCTCTTTGAAACCACCCTCCCTCCCTCTATTTCCTCGCTTCCCGTTCACAATCCTATAACCCTCTTTACTCCTACATGTAGGTTGAATCAGGGGGTCCAATCGCTCTGCCAAAATATCACAGAGACAGTACCCCCATTCTGAGTCTCTAGGCCAGGGATGTCCAAACTCAGTTCTGGAGGGCCGGTGTCCTGCAGATTTTAGCTCCAACTTGACTCAACACACCTGCAAGGCTGTTTCTAGAAAGCCTAGTAAGAGCTTGATTAGCTAGCCCAGGTGTTTCTGACTGGGGTTGGAACTAAACTTTGCAGGACACCAGCCCTCCAGGACAGAGTTTGGACACCCCTGCTCTAGGCATGGTAGGACATCTGATCAACCTACACACCTGGAGTACACACCTGTACACACCTGGAGTAAGAGGATGACACCAGTCATCCTCTTACTCCCTTTCCCCTTCATCCCATTGTTCTCTTACCATCCCTTTCATCCCTACATCCCTACAGTAAAGTCTAGCTCAAAGTGTGACATGGTCCACGCTGGTGAAATTATATTTCATTTTAAAACCATTTTATGCCACTCTTTATACTGTATAATGCCAGAATGACAATATAATTGCATCACAATGCTAGTACACTCTTCCAAAAAACACATCATATTTTATTCTTAAGTATATTTAATTTCGGGCGCCACGGTGGCGCGTGAGTAGCACGTTCGCCTCACAGCAAGAAGGTCGCTGGTTCGATCCCCGGTTGGGGCAGGTCCCGGTTGGGCCAGTTGGCATTTCTGTGTGGAGTTTGCATGTTCTCCCCGTGGTTGCGTGGGTTTCCTCCGGGTGCTCCGG
>CAIGQQ010006052.1:1251888-1264410 GCA_903798035.1 Danio albolineatus | reverse complement strand
AGTGTTTGGTTGTTTATATACTTTTTAAACAATTATTTTTAATTGAACATTTTTTAAATGTAATATATTATAATATAATAGTAGTAGTAATAATAATAATATTAATAATAATAATATTATTAATAAGGATTTGGTAGTTTTTGAAGCCCTTGGAGGTCTTCCACAAACATATTTTAATATTCATATATTACAAGACTACCATTTTCAAATTAGTTATCAAATCAAGATGAAATGATCAAGTCGAAAGTTACCTACCAATTAACTAAATCTAGTTTATAAGTAAAATAATAAAAAACACTAATTAAAGAATGTATCTGTTCAGCTATTTTTAAAGTGATCCTGGATCACAAAACCATAAATCATAAGTGCCAATCAGTTTTATGCTTTCCATTAATGTACGGTTTCTTATGATTGGACAATATTTGGCTCAGTTACAACTATTTAATTTTTTTTATAATCTGAGGGCTTAAAAAAATCTTAATATTGAGAAAAATCTACTTTAAAGTTGTGCAAATTAAACTCTTAGCAATCATATTACTAATCAATAATTAAGTTTTGATATGTTTTCATAAATAAATTTCTGAAATTAATTTTAGACTATAATTTAGAATATATATAAATGAACACCACAACACAAGACTGTTTTTGTGATCCAGGGTCCCAAATATAAACTTTAACAAACTTAATAGAGGTTTATAGGAAAACATAATCTAATAAAAATAACAAAACACAAAACAAACACATTTGACTAAATAAAATGAAAAGAGGCAGAAAATCTAATACAAACTACTACTAACAATCAAACTCAAATTGAGTTACTAAAAGTAATCAATAAGTAGTTAGAATATATTACCCAGAGTAATGTAATAATGTAATTTGTATTATGCAAAAGACTACTACATTTTCTAAATCATCCACTTAGTATTGTACAGTTGACGTCAAAATTATTCGCCCTCCTGTGAATTTTGTTTCCTTTTTTTCAAATATTTCCTAAATGATGTTTAACAGAGCAAGGGAATTTTCACAGTGTTTCCTATAATATTTTATCTTCTGGAAGAAGTCTTATTTGTTTTATTTTGGCTGATATAAAGGCAGTTTTTAATTTTTAAAAAACATTTTGAGGTCAATATTAGTAGCCTCTTTAAGCTATGTTTTTTTATTGTCTTCAAAACAAACCATCGTTAAACAATGACTTTCTTAATTACCCTAACAAACTTACTAGTTAACCCAAATGTCACTTTAAGCTGAATACTAGTATCTTGAAAAATATCTAGTCAAATATTTTGTACTGTCATCATGGCAAATATAAAAGAAAATTAGTTATAAAAAATATCATGTTTAGAAACGTGTTGAAACATTATCTCCGTTAAACAGAAATTTGGGAAAAAATAATTCTGCCTTCAACTGTATGTATCTCAAAACATTGCTCACCAGCACTTTGGATCCTGCAGCCAGCTTAAATGGACACGAGGCCTGGCTTTGTGATTGGCTGGCTGTGTAGCTGCTGTAATCGGCCTGAGTGGGTTGTGAGGGCTGGTTAACACTAGACTGGGAGTGATTTTGGCTGAATGGAGGAGCATAGCTGTACCGATTGTTGTCCACTAATGACACTGGGCATTTGCTCTCATTGGTGGAAACTGGACAGCGAGCCGGGCCTGAGAAACTTTCGTGAGTGGTCGCGTGATACCCCGGGAGAGGGTTGGCGTGAGGATAGTTGCTGTCCTGAGAAGGGCTGTTTTGAAAACTGCTCGATCTGCTGATGTTGTTGTTCCCCGCACGCTTGTTCAAGTGGTCCTGTGTGTTGGTGAAGATGTCCTGGTAGGCTCGGGATAAGGCACCGATGGCCTCTTTGGATTGGTTCTCAATCGGGCTGGGTGGCGGTTCATGTTGTGGGGAGGTTTCCATGCCCATGGAGGATTCGTTGAGGCTGTTCATGTAGCTCTGCATCTCATCCAAAAGACGCTGCTTCTCGCGTTTAGGGATGCGGCCGAAACGCACAGCTAGAGGACAGAGAAAAAAAAAAATGGTCAAAATTTGATTATTATTGTTATTTTTTTAAGACTTTAGACTTTAAGACCTACAGTATGGCAACATTTTAACCTTGTGATTCATTTCTTTTTAAAACTTCAATCTATCAAAACAAGTGTTTTCATAATAGCTATGTTTCTATACACTTATTTTTATGTGCATTTTGGTTATGCGCATAAAAAATCAGTAGATGGAAAAGACAAGATGCGCATCCATTTTGAATAACCTCATTAACCTATGCGCAAAACTGAGTAGGATAAACTTTTATTCGGTAAGAAAAGATGTGCATACACAACAATGGAAACAGTTTTACGGAACAAATTCCAGCATGTGCAATAAAGTCATGTGATTTTGTTATAAGAGATCATGCGATGATGAAAATGTGTGTGAATGGATGAACCAGCAGGCTGGGCACATTGTAAAACATCTGAAATGCTGTTTTGGTCATTCTAAAATGCCTTAACCATTTCAGTATTAGTGTTATTATATTATTAATTACCATGTCAAACTGTCAAAAGCGTCAGAATTGTCAATTGTGCTCTGCGTCTAATGCCTTCAAATGCCACTACGTGTTTATTGCGTGTCGGCGTTTGTCTTCTGAGGCGCAAGTCATTTTTTAAATAAAAAGATTGACACTGCTTCTCCTACTGCAGCAAATTACGTTTTTACTTTCATATTTGGCACCAAGTAATCAGGAAGTGACTATTCAGTTCTCTTTGACTCATTGGATGGAAACTCTGCTTTATTCGCGATATTCCAGTTTTGCGCATAAGTTTAATTCGCATCTTTGGATCAAAACGTAGCTACAGTCACCAACATCTAGCAATCCCTTCAATTTATGGGGCATGCAGGACTCCACTGGTCAGCTTCTATTTATAGTCAAACCAGAAATTATTCATACCTCTGGCAAATTCTGACTTAAAAGGAACCTATTATGCCCCTTTTTACAAGATATAAAATAAGTCTCTGATGTCTCTAGAGTGTGCATGTAAAGTTTCAGCTCAAAATAGCCCACAAATAATGTTTTATAGCTCTTTGAAACTCCCCCTGTTAGTCACTTTAAATTCAAATTAGATCAAAAGAGGGCGGAGCTACAAATGCCTGTGTATCAGCATAGTGGCAGATTCAAAAACAATACTAACATCCTATGCTAATGAGGGAAAGATTGTCACCCATGGCTGGGGCTTCCCCCTCTGATGACAAATAAAAAGGGAGAATGTTTTATGAAGTGTGATCATAAATACAATTAATACATTTTTAGCATTAGAAGCTGGTTATATTCACAGACTGTTGCCACTCAACTGTGTTTAAACCCCTTAAAAAATGATTTCTGCATAATAAGTCCCCTTTAAAGTTACCGAAAGAAATATTTTTCCACAATGATGCCTCTTGAACATCGTCCTATTATCTTTTGGGTGAAGCCTGTGTCATCTCTGGTCAAAAAAGTTACTTTTATTCAACAAGTAAGTTTCTAAGTCAGAATTTGCCAGGGATGTGAATCATTTTGGGCTTGACTTTATATACACTAAGTTCTTCAGTGTTGCCAATCACTGACACATGTCTGTGAATGCAGTGACCAATCAGAATGCACTCATTCATTTTCTGTACACAGGATTCCCTTATCATATCAAACAGTATAGACATGACGCACATAAGAGATGCTTTCTAGCATTATAAAAGTACAGGTGAGTAACAGCCGTTTAGTCCAAGGCTAAAACACTAAGTCTGACTGTCTTTAATACTATGGAAAAAGCCATTTATCAAAGTAGCATACATGTACAAAAAATAAATAAAATTGACATGAAAAAAACGAAATAGATTTTTTCCATCCGAGGTGAATTTTTTCTTTGAAAACCTTTGGGAATTTTTATTTCATATTGGTTTTCACATTAAGTTTGAGTCAAAGTAATAGCCTGGTGTGTATTTAAGACATTTTATCTGAACAACAGAAGTTTCTCTCCTTTCTAAAAATATGAAACTGCTGCAATGTTGAATCACTGAAAGAAAGATCCTGCTGGTCAGAAATCCAGAAATGCCCCTTATGAAATGCCTTTTGCAATCGAACACATGCCAGTATCAGAAATAATGTGGCGTGATAAAATTGCATTGAATTATTTTCTGAAAATTGCTTTGGGATTTGAAAGAAAACAGCTGATGTGTAGGAGACCGTTTGCAATGCAGTGCGGAAAACGTGCTGAATTTCTGGCCATTGGTCAATGAGTAAAATATGGATGAACATTATAAATGCTGGTTGTTTCAGATGCATCTTTCGCATCTTTTATGAGCCCCTCACTCTTTTCTCCAACACCAGCCCCTCCTCTGAGAAAATCTGTCAGCTGTGGAGTCTAAAAATAGTACCAATGTTACCATATGCTACCTCCCCCCACTCTTCATCACTACCTCCCCTTCCTCTCTTCATCTCTATGCAACTCTCACTCCTCTCTGAAGCTGTAAGTAGGGCAGTGGGTCAGGCAGAACGTGATGACAATGCCACATTAATTGGGTAAGAAACTAATGACTGTGAAAAGGAATGGAAAATGAAGAGAAGAGGACACAAAATGGCATTTGGCAGACAGTAGATGTAGGGTTTTACAAGATTCCTCAGCATGAGGAGGAAGGGTGTTGATGTTCTATATGTCATGTATGTCTCATAACACCTGCATATGAGAAAATATTTCAATGTAGTCTAATATGAATATCAAACTTTAATCTATTTTTTAAAATAAACTGCATCATTTATTTGCTTTAAAATACCTTTTTTTAAATAAATAAAATATAAGAAAATCAACACATTTTTAATAAAAGAGCTGATTTAAGAAAGCATTTAGAGTTTAAGAAAATAATATTTAATTGCCCGAGAGATATTTAATTAGTGGCTGAGAGAGCTTAACGTGCTGCAATTTAAGAAAACACGTGCAATTACAAAAAACACCCGCAAATTGAGAAGATCCGTTTGACAGCACACGTGTTGCAAATCCTCACAACGCAAACAAATTTTAAAGAACACGCTGTATTTTCTGACCATGCAAACAAATAAATAAAATGAGCTGCATTTTTTCACAACGCAAACAATTTACAAAAGCGCGCTGCATTTTTTCACAACACTTTTAAATAGCAAGGAACACAACGGAAATGTTTCAAGGGGACCCTAAAACGTGACAGACCCGGCTATTTAGCTCATGGTTATTTAGGTTAATGAAATACAAAAGACGAGGGAATCAGGATGTTAAAATAAACTAACAAAAAAACTCACAGATCCCCTACAACTTCACTGAGCAATAGTCACGGCATAGTGGCATCCGTCATGTTTTTGGGTCGCCTTGAAACATTTCCGTTGTGTTTTATTCTTTTTGCATGTGTTGTGAGAAGATGCAGCGTGTTTTTGTAAATTGTTTGCGTTGTGAGAAAATGCAGCGTATTTTATTAATTTGTTTGCGTTGTGTGAAAATGTGTGTATGCGTCGTGAGAATTTGCAGCACGTGAGTGTTTTTTGTAATTGCATGTTTTCTTAAATTGCAGCACGTAACGCTCTCTCGGCCACCGTAGGAATGCATTGTCTGTGTTTCTTTCAATTCAGTTGGGGAATTCTACTTTCAGTCATTGTTATTATTATTTACTTCAAATGAGGTGTGTACAATTCAAATTTTAAGGCGTACTCACACTATGTACACACTATGCTTGTCCCCCCTCCCGTCTCCCCCTACGGCCTGCACTCTCATCGCATTCGAGCCTGAGCACACTTACATCATCGATGATGCGCTGTTCGGTTTAAGAAGCGCTCTCGCTCAGCACAGTGGAGATTTCTTTAGTTATATCGTTTGGGATGTAGTGACACGTAGTCAAATATTTCGCCGAACAGATCAGCCACCTTTGACGCTCATAAACAATCATAAAGTCCTCGTGCTGCAGGTATTAGGAGGTTTGCTGAAGGTGCAGCTGTCGTGCTATGAGGGGTTTGTGTCTTTAATAATCTACGACAGTTTGCATTCATTGAACAGTCAGAATGAATAATAAATCCAAATGAAACAGTCCCTTAAAAGTCCTTTTTCGTCTTCAGTTTCAGGCTCAGGCGTGCTTGAACCGAAGTGAACCGTGCTCTGGCACACCTCTACCAACTGAGCCAGGGCCGGAAAACTGAACCGCACATGAGCTCAATTCAGAGAACTCGCACCTCTTAAACGATGCAGGAAATGGACCTCGGATAGCATAGTGTTAATGCGCCTTTAGAGTTTTACTTGAATTCAGTGAACCATATTGTACTTAGAAATCTGATACAAAGACATTTCATCCAGTGCAAAACAATGTGACACATATAGCTCCAGCTAGAGCGATGCACTGATTACTAGTCTGCTAAATGGCAAGATAATAGCGGAAGTGAAACTATGCCGTCTCATCGTGTCAAACCAAACATCTGTTTGTTACACAAAACCAAAATTAAAAAAATTACTGATGGCAGTGAAATGAAATCAGGGCGTCTACTTTATTGTGGCAATTGAGGCAGTTACATGAGGTTTTCCTGTTTGTGCAAGAGAATCTGTCAGAGAAACAGGTTTCTAGGTTGTGGTGCCTTGCACTTTCAGGAACCAGGGTTAAAATGACTGTTTACCTCCTCCGTTTGCACCAAGTGGACTCATTTTATGCTGGTGCCCTCTTAGAACAACATCCAGTGCAGTCCACCATGTCAGCCAACCCTACACTTTCACACACATCCGCTGGTAACTGAAATGCTGCTGCTGAGAACATAACCATAGTCAACCCAGCTTAAATAGGTCACGATGTACGAGCGCAATATGGGTGTCAGTTTACTTTGCTAAGTTTCCTCATTTGTTCATCAGATTTATTGTTCTTTCTGGTGTTATTTAGAGTTAAATCACAGCCGAACGCAAATGGATGATGCGTTGTGCTTCTAAGGAGTTCAGATGCGTGCCTTTTTCTGCATCCCTTGCTTAATTTTTGCTGCAGCACGACAATAATTGCTGAGGATGTTATAAGGGCACGAACGTGGTAATCAAGTCGCCCGCGTTCCAATTTCTCAAAATAATTCCTGTATTTGCTGCAGTTTTCCAGATGACAGATAGCTTCAGGGACTGCGTGACTCCGTCTCTCATAAATCATTGTCTCTGGGAGGAATCGGGAGGCAGAGCTTAGGGAGCGTGCAAGGGGGAAGGGTAAACCAATGGAGAGAAGGAGGCGAGAAAAAGTAGGGACCACAAAGGGCGAGCGAGATACGGAAATGAGCGCAGTGCCAAACTAAAAGAAACTTGCTCTCTTGAAAGTTACCAACGGTGCAAGACTAAAAGAGGAAAGTAGGTTGAGGGGGCGGGTGTGGTGCTTGGCCTGAAGAATGAAATGGAAGTACGACTTTTCGCTATTTGTCATGTGTCAGTGCCCTGATAACCTCTTAAATTTTTTTCTTACCGTCACGGGACATGCCAACAGACAGGCATTTTTTGAAGCGGCAGTGCTGGCAGCGGTTGCGGTTCATGCGCATTATCAGGCAGTTCTCGTTCTTCACGCACATCTTGTAGTTGATGTTCTGCTGAATGCTGCGGCGGAAAAAGCCCTGCAAAGAATGAAAGGCATTTGATATTTGCTACGCTCTAATGTATCCAATAGGTCGTTTTTGCAGCAATGCCATACCAGAACAATTTTGATTCCCCAAAAGTCCTTTCAATCAACACTTCTTAAAATAACAGTGTAAAAAAAAAAACATTTCAATGATCTAAAGCAGTGTTTCTCAACCACGTTTCTGGAGGACCACCAGCTCTGCACATTATCTGTGGCTGTTTGTCAATATGCGTTCTTGTGTTCCCATGTAACGTCATTATCAACCGCCAAAAATGAAGACCGCAAGAACAGAGGACGCGTAAAAGTTCCTGGATGTGTTCTTGGTATCGAGGATGCTCCGAGGCAGACTTGAGCACCGAACTTGTTCTAGAAGCCCCAGAAGTCATTGCGACTGAATAAAGGAAATGGGAAGCGCAGTATTTTGTATAGATTCATTATAGTTCATAGATATAACTTATTTATCTCAGGAGTTTCCCTAAATGAGATGGTGAATGTAAACATTAACGTGAAAATCTTAATAAAGGCATAAACACATTAGGGGTGTTTATTTGCTGACATTTGTATTAAAATCTATTTTATTTGTATTGTGCAAAGTATATTTGTAAGGTTTTAAAATAAGTTAACACTTTTTGTTTTAATGGTCCATTTGAGGATTAGTAGACTGTCTGCTTAATATCTGTTGATACTGACATTTAACAGTCCTTCAACAGACATTTAACTGACTATAAGAAACTTTGCAAGTACATGTCAACTTACATTAACCCTACTCCTAACCCCAACCTAACAGTCTACTTATAATCTAATGAGAATTAGTTGTCGTGAAGATGCAATGTAACTCAAATTCATCAAATCCATCAAAATAAAATGTGACCTAAAATAATTTTCCATTAACAACACGTGTCATGTGACCAACAGGAAGAACGCATGCACCTCATTTCTCAGAGGACGCGTTCTGTGTTCTCGCGGTGTCCCGAGTTCGTTCTTTCAAGGTGACCTGGCAAGACCGGTCTTTACAAGAACACATGCCCGTTCTCTTCGTTCTTAGAATTGAGAAACAGCCCGTGTCTCCTTAACCAAACACACCTGATTCAGATCATCAGCTCATTAGCAGAGTCTTAAAGATATGTAATGGGTGTGACAGACAAAGGAGACATGCAAAACATGGAGTGCTGGTGGTCCCCTAGGAACGTGGTTCTGGTGGTTCATTTTTTAGTAAAGAATCTTTAGTGCAATAGAAAGATTGATAAAAATGCTTCATGAAACCATCAATGCCAGTACAGAACTTTGATTTTTAAGATCACAGAACTGTTTTTTGGAAACTAAAATTGGTTCTCTAAGTTTGTTTTATATAATAAAATTATGTCTATAGTCTTATGTTGATAGCGAACCAAAGCAAATGCCTATCAGAAATTCACAGATGATCCAATCAGTGATTGATTTACATGATCAGTTTGGGGGAAAATGAGCTTGGGAAGCTTTTTTGGCTCCTTATGACTCCCCATCATGCAGTTTGCTATTGGAATGACTGGAGTCTGCTTGTGTACTTTTGGCACGTTACAGTAAAAGTGACCACACCTCACAGAAAAAGGTTCTTGTTTAAGAACAGGTCACTTACATGTTCTGTGGGCAACCCAAAAAAATATCTATTGGCATTGCTGCAACATTTTTATTATTAAAAATAAATAATTTATTATTTAATAGTAGAAGAAGTTCTGTCTTACCTTGCAGCCTTCGCATGCATGGACACCATAGTGGAACCCTGATGCAATATCTCCACATACTTTACAAAGGAGCACCATGCCTCCCGTCTCTGCTCGGATAAAGATAGAAACAGAGCAAAAACAGGGTCAGGACGTACAAAGAACACCGGAAGATGCCCTTAATATCGGGGACTCATTGTTCCTTGGTGAAAGAAGATGCTGACTTTGTGTGTTGCAGATACTAAGTAGGGAACCCACTTACTGGTAAATGTGCCAGTGAATCCACAAGGCCTTTTACCGGCGATGGGGTGGGAGTAGCTGTGCGGGTTTGGACCTCCTGTGGAGTTATTGTAGATTTCAGGGAACTGAAAGACCAATTTTGGAGAATTTGGTGATCCAGCATTTCCCTGCTGCTTGAAGGCCCCAATCTCGGTGAAGGTCACCTCCTCTGGGGAAGAAGGCTGGGAGTGAGAGGATGGAGACTGGGTTTGATAACCGCTTGAAGGGCTTCCTGGACTTGGACTGGAACTTCCACTGGAACCAGCGTAGAGTATCACACTCCCTGAAACACAAAGCATATACAGTTGAAGTCAAACTTATTAGCCCTCCTGTGAATTTTATTTAAAAAAAATTCAAATATTTCCCAAATTATGTTTGTTCATATCATCATTGTTTGTTGCAGTAAAGGTACAGTAACGTGTGACTTCAGACTTATGTGGGTTGCAGGATTGTAGTGGTGCTATATAGAGTGCTGCAGCTGTGATGTCAAAACCTGGAGAAACGAATTTGCTGCTGGTTCCCATGAGCTTTAACTAAAGGTTTTTTTTAATGGGGTTTGTGATTCATGAGTAAAATAAGGTCTGTGATAAACATAACTTGATGATATCGGATGTTTTACTGTATAACACAAACTGCACACTCACACACAAAACATCTGTAAACCGTTCTAAACTTTTTAAAAGTATTTTAATCATGGGTGTTTGTAATCCACATATTAGAGCAAAACATCGACATATCTACAGACCTTAATATATCTCTAAATTGAAGAAAAAAGAAAACCTTAAGTAGAAAGTCTAGTGAGAATCTGGGATGAGCTATGATTCACACTTGTTGATTGGTTTTCTTGGTTGTTTGGCGTATTGGCATAATGGCATATTTGGTTCTGGTTCACTTAGCATTCATACTGTAATTTTTAAAGATTCAAAATGATTCAAATATGTCTTTTAGGACATATTTTGAGATGGAACTTATCACCTAAAACATTGCTCTGTGCTGGGCTAAATTTAGGTATGCTTGAGCATCCAGTCCTTTTTGTGGTCACATCTTGTGAAATTTGTGATTCATTTAGATGACATTCATCTGTGTTGCATTCATATTTCAGTCAAATATACAGTATAGAGTTCATCTGAAAGTGGTCTCAGTCCACGTGTTTGGTGTGCACCAGCATTCACACTCACTCAATTAAACTGGATTCGGGTTTAATTAAACTCGAATTAAACTCGAATTAAACTCGGGTTTTGACATGAAAACTGAGCGGATTTGATCCTCTGACCTATTCAGTCTGATTCGTTCGCTCCAGTTGGTTTAAGCTATAGTCTATTGTCTTTATAAAATGCTGACAAAGCCTACCTGTTTGTTATACGTGTAATTAAATGCGTGATTTATTACACATAATATGCTTACAGCACCTTAAAGAGGGTGAT
Source organism: Danio albolineatus (assembly GCA_903798035.1). Classification (NCBI taxonomy): domain Eukaryota; kingdom Metazoa; phylum Chordata; class Actinopteri; order Cypriniformes; family Danionidae; genus Danio; species Danio albolineatus. The sequence goes on along the minus strand of CAIGQQ010006052.1, from coordinate 1,253,411 downwards.
GTAATTCTCCGACTGACTGGGAGTGAGTGAGCGAGATTTCTCACGCGCTAAAAATACTGACGTCTGCACAGCAACATCGCGACGTTACACATTTGATGAAAAAGGGGGAAATACAGGATGCTTTATGCTTTAAGTGATTAGTCACGCGTTTTTATTAAACTAAAACTTCGCCTTGTATCGTTTATATTCCCCCCGCAGGTTTTTCTTATTCTCCTTTTGGGTTTCTGCATCCTATCCATCGCATCCTCTCCGGTCATGCGCTCGGGATGAGCTGAGACACGGTCTCACGTGTTCTCGAGCTCTCCCGCCTCTTCTCTCCAATAATAGCCCTGGCATAGTGCCCCAGCCAAACTGCACAACACCTGACCGCCGCCTCACATGGATTTCTGACACCGTTCCTGCCCAAACTAAATCCGCAGTCTCGTGTAAACAGCTACAACAATCGCGAGTCGCGAGCACGGGGGCGCGCGCCGGAGGATGCCGTGTCGGCTTAGTGATGATGCTACGGTTCCCACACAGATGCATTTCCTGTGAGAGAGGGGCAACGAGTAGTCACGTTTTGTTAGAATGTGCACCGTGGCTTTCAGTTTGACTTTTTAAGCAACCCGAGGACACAGCCGGTCAGATCTGGGCCAAGAGAATGCGATATAAAATGCACTGTCCAAAATATTTGGAATCAATTGCACTGTGTGCTCTTCAATACAAGTAGTAAAGCAGTGGATTTCAACAGGCAAACTATTTTATTAAACCTTTACTAATGGGTTCTTGTTTGTACAAACAATTATGTTTTAGAGAATGCCAGCAATTAAGTAGTTACCTTCTAAGAGCAAAAAATAAAACAGAAGATGATTTTATGATTTCTAGAAAAGGGGATTTTTTGTTATTTTGTCATCTTCTGGGGGGAACAAATCATATCCTGTTGCTTAAAAGCTACAACACATCTGTCCTCAACATTCTGAAAGATTTGAGGTTTCATTAATATGCAGATTGCATATGAAATTTAGAATCACATCCAACCCTAAATGCTCTGGCAAACTGATATATTGATTCACACAGCTGCAGAATAAAATGGGACCGCTGACCCAAAAACAAGAATTCTGCTAACATTTAATATTCACGTTTTTGCTGGTTCATTTGATAGTTATTCAATTTGGCGGGTTGCAAGCTTTCATTTCGATTTAATTATTGAATCAATAAGAATTCAGTTCTTCATTTGATCAAATTAATATAGATTTTTTTAAATTTACAAAATGTGTTAAAGAGTAATTATGTGAATTTATGGCACACAGGGGAAATGAAAAAACACTACCCACTTCTATTAAAATGCATACAATAACTAGTGAAAATATAGAATATAAAATATGGAAACAAAGATCAGTTCATAGCTTTTTATTATTCAATATATACAGCATTATTCAAACTATTTTTCAGGGTAATAAATATTGAATAATACCTTATTTAAAAAAAACATGTTATTATTATTATTATTATTATTATTATTATTATTATTATTATTATTATTA
>CAIGQQ010006052.1:1233648-1251878 GCA_903798035.1 Danio albolineatus | reverse complement strand
TATTATTATTATTATTATTATTATTATTATTATTATTATTATTATTAGATTTGCTCAACTTTAAAGTGGATGATTTTCTTGTGTAAGACACAAAATCAGATATCTTACAGAATGGTTAAGCTGCTATTTCTTGAAACCAAACCCTAGTCGCCAAGGCTTTTTCTAGTTCCCATTTCCTTTCCATTTCTGCTATATCTCAACATAAAATATTGTTTTTAATTAAAGTGTACCTTTTATTACTGGCAATAAGCTCAATATTTCCTCTTCACTCTGTTTTCTGTCTACACATTTGGATACCTTCATGAGTAAACAAGTTCAAACTACCACCAGATATCTACTCCTTTGTGTGTGTTTTCTCATGCGCCACACGGTATTTATTTAGCTCAAGTGTTTTCATGATCCCTCCACTGGCACGTGCAGCGGGACTTACTATTGACATACTGCTACACTGGATTTTACAGCCTTGTGATAGTGAGCCCTACCTGAGCTTGCTACTCAGTCCTGCCCAGCTTAATAACCCCACCCACATACACAAAAACACTCACACCTCGACACACATGTGAGGTCACAGAGGTTAAAGAGACAATGCCTTGAGGACAACACGACATGCTCCTTATTACAAGAATGCATAGTGTCTGAGGTGCAGCTGTTTTTAGCAGAACAATATAAAGCTTTAATTACATTAGGTGTGATGATGTTTTCTTTGTCGTGCACCACCCTCCTAAAAATAACCAGCTTTTAATGTTATAGGGACAATGCTATTTAAATGTGCTTGCAAGCCTGTATAAATTGGGGTCAGTGGAAACAGCAGCATTAGTTGAAGAATCAGCAGGTCTCGGGCAGTTCCTTGAGCTTAAGCAACCCATGCGAACGCTAATCTGCTAGTGAGCAAAGGCAGGCGTAGAAACGTGAGGACTTTGCAGGGACAATAATTCCCTCTCAAGCACTGGTGTGGTCTACCGCCCTCCCTTCAGGAAAGAAGCTGAAATACTCAACCACTGTCTTGTGCACTTGCAGCATCTCAACACTTAAGATGAGATGTGATCAATAATGCTTATGGGTTAATACAGGCAAAATTGTCATTCTAAAGCAGGGCACAAGTCAGATTTGGTAAATATTTGTATGCTTTTTCATGCATAATGTCATATATGATATATTTAACTTTAGAAATCAGTGTAAAGTCAGTCTTCATGCTTCAGACTGAAGTGAACAGGGTTAATAATGGCTATGAATAATGTTCAGTTTCTTGTCATTTTACTTTACGAGGTCTCATTTTACATTAGATCTCATGGTACTTTTGTTTTTGCCTCTTAGCATTGTAGTTTTTATTGCATAAAGTCTTTAATGTTCTACCGAAGAAAGAAAGTCATCATGGATGACCAGAGGGGAATTAAATCAACAGTAATTTTGTGGATGAACTACCCCTTTATGTAGGCTATGGCTATATAAAATGTATATAATATATAGTATAAAATTTATATAATAGTTTAAACACAAATCAAAGCTATATATAGCTTTGATTTGTGTTTAAACTATTATATACATTTTAATTGAATTGAAAATGTTTATTTTGTTGTAATGTCGTAGAAAAATTAGACAATAAAAAAACAAGACAGTGTCTTTATGTACATTTTTTCCCCTCATAATTATTAATATTTTAATAATCTATTTTGTCATCATCACTGTTTTGTTTACCATATAATACTGAACTTTACAATAATTCCCTATAAAAGATAAATATATCGTATTTGGGGGTCCTAGGCATACAAAATGTTTGACATAAAATCCTGAACTGTTCTCACAATCTCTCAAAGCAAGCGCAAATGCGGGCTACTTTTGCATGGCGTATTTCGTACAATGCAGAATGTTCTCATGCTGTCATGAAGCTGTTTATGCGAACCGCTCCAAAGGGAAAGTTGCATGAGGCGGGAAAACGTGATGAGGTGCTACACTGACTGCATAAAATCGCTGACCCACTGACCAACCTCCCCCTTTCCACAGTACAATCTGCATCAAAACACAGAATCAGTGAAAGAAACTGCGGGGGCGGGGCGTGGAAATCACGCGCCGCACGCGGCTGAGAGAGCGCATGCACGTGAGGACGATTGTAGGCGCGAGGGATGCGTTGCGTTCAGTGGGAAGATACGCGCGCTCCCGAAAGTGAAGCTAAAAGCGTCGCGCATCTCCTTTAATCGAAAAGCGCTGTAAAATATAGCATATAGAATGGCGATAATGTAGAATGACGGGTGGTGGATGAATGGTCCATTACTCTGCATAATTCGTTTCTGGAAGCTCTCATTCACCTCATGTGAACCCGCTCTAATAGAGTAGCCATGTGTAATGTGCATTTAATCACTTGGAGCATATTTGCAGAGCTTTATAAAGGTCACAGCATTTTTGTTTTTAACAAAGAATGACAATAAAGCTGGCCACATAATGCACATAAGGCTCTGCTGCTGCACAAGGGTCAGAGAGATTTTATAAGATTTTCATGAAATGAAAGAATCTGTCAGTAGGTTAGTAAGCCAAACCATAATTGCCATAGTTCAGACAGTTTTGCATAAGATACATGAAGTCAACTTGCTCTGTTTGATTTATTAAATCAACCCATTCCTATTTCATAAAATGACTTTTGATGGTCTTAATTTACATACTTCAATGTTGTCATGAAATCAAAACAATTTACTTTGTTAGCTTATATTTCTGTTCTTGAGATGGACAATCAATGCAAGCTAATCCACTGGAGAGAAAAATAGCTTGACTCAGTTATTAGATTAAATCAATATCTGAAAATGTGTTTTTGCTATGGAATGGCCGGGACTGATGACATCAGCTTGACAGCTTGGGTTTCAGCCACTCTAAGCGTTAGTTAAAGGGTTTGTTCACCCCCAAATTAAAATTCTCTAATTTTTACTTACCATCATGTTGTTCCAATCCCCTGAGACTTTCGTTTATATTCAGAACACAGAATAATACATACTAGATAAAATCCGAGATCTTCCTCGTCCTCCACAGAGAGCAGTGGTCCAGAGTTAAAGGTTTACATCCAGAAAAGGAACCAAGAACATTGTCAAAATATTCCATGTTACTTCAGTGGTTCAAATCATGCAGTGATTACCAATGTTTGCCAATGTCTTTCATGTCAGATTAGGGTGTGAATTTACTATGGGTATGTTTTTGGAGCTTCATATGAATACGGTTGAACCATCTGAAATATATTAACACTGTTTTTGTTTCCTTTTTTGGACTTTGGTTTTCTCAGGACCCTCGCTGTCTATGGAGAATGAGGGAGCTCTCAGATTTACTCTAAGATATCTTAACTTGTGTTTGAATATGAACTCATGTCTCAGAGGATTGAAGCGAGATGAGGGTGATTAGAATTTTCGATCGGCACAAAATTAACATTTTCCTTAAGAGCTAAGTATGGCAAACAGGAGTCCTAAATTAAAACACTACCCTCTATATGATATTCCATCTTATTTGGAATTACATCACTGAAAAAAATGTTGTCTGCAAAACTGTTGCAAACAATTTAATTGTGTTGAATTTAAACAAACAAATTAAATTTAATAATGTTCAACTTAATTAGTTTGTTTAAATTCAGCCCAAATAAATTGTTTACAGCCTCTTAACGTAAAAAAATTGAGTAAATCCAAGGAATCAGCTTTGAGTTATTTTTTTTTTTCAGAGTAATAACTCAAATTGACTGAGACTTCAATGTGGTAGGGTTATTTTGAGTTATAATTCTGACTTGAAGCAAGTCAATTTTGGCATTACCATTTATGATTCACATCCTGTTCCTGGAATTATTTAAAGTGTATATTTGAGTAACTCCACCCCCTCTAACTTTCATGTAAGAGCTGTCATGGCTATTGTAACTTAAATGTGTCGAGACTTCTGATCTTTTTCTCTTCCATTGAATTTTAACTATACAGAAACAAACTATTTTATGATCATATTGTTTTAATTTTAATGTACTTGTTTGTAACGCAAGTTTGATCATTTACCGCCATTTGTTAATCCACTATTTACCCATAGCAGGAAATGAATTGGAAAATACATTTGAAGAAAATGCATAACTTCCCGGATATCAAATTAATTTATATCTGTTAGTAAAGTTAGGCGTGGTCAATTTTAACATGAATGATGTGCAAGGCATCCATGGCATTCACTTCCACGTATTTTACCAGTCCAAAAATGTATTTCTCTATTGTAATGCTTGATACAGCAAACCAATATTTATTATTACATAATAATTTAATTCATCATCAAAAAACTGAGCTTTTACCATTTACAGCATTTTGTTTTCATCTAGTTATTTATAAAGTGGGAAAAAAACATTCAAAGGTAGGAGGAAATTCCAGTCATCAATCACTCCAGTAATCAATCAATGTCAGATTGATATGGGTAATATTGAATATATAGATTTATTATTATTATTATTATTATTATTATTATAGATAACAAATAGAATCTTATTTTCTCTTGTTCAATATATTTCTCTATTCCAGTTTGCAAGTTACTGTATATGATCATATAAATTGATGAAACATCATGTTAGATAGTGGCTTTTTTTTCTATCTATCAGTTATAATATCCATATTGTCACATCCCTTCGAAAATCCACGTGTGCTGGAGCTACATTTTAAAGTCACGTTTGAGTTGATGTTGTGTAGGCTCTCGCTTTGTTTACTTGCTAAGCATAACAGAAAGTCTTGTTCCTTGTTTCCTTTTGTCTACCACTCAAAGGTCAGTCATCAGATGTTGTTATTTCCCTGTCGTTAATGACTTCATGCAGCGTGTTATTGTAGCTTGTATTTGTTTCACATGCTTTCAAGGCTTTCTGTCAAACACACATAGTTGAGAGGGTGCGCCAGGCACGAGACAATGTTTCCGTCACCTGTTGCGGAACGTGACTGCAGCTTTTGTAAATGAATCAGCCGTCAATTAACACTGAAGTGGACTTGGGTGACTGAGCCAGCGTGTAATTGGCCGTTGGCTAACCTCAGGTGTGAACCACTTCCCAAATCAGCTTAACCGGTTAACCTCCTTGGACGAAGGCAAGTGCACACTCGAATTAAATAATTGCACATTTTATTAATTACATAAAAACCTTCAATTGATTAATACGGCTGACCAAATTTCCCTGCCATCCAGGACTACAAACTGTCTATTTTTTTGCTATTCATTTTAAATTTGCATAAACGTGTTGCAGGAGTATCTCATATGATTCATGGCCAATCTGTAATTTACACCAGTAAAGCAAGCTGACATGTCAGAGCCAAGTTTGACAGCGCTCTTATCTCTGCTTTAGACCATCTGCACGTGAGTTTGTTTTCATGGCTAGTAGCAGGAAGTCAGAGCACGCGCATGGGTTTACAAGCAGATTCCATGAAAGCAAACCCACAAGCTTTATGACAGCAATTACAGCAGTTACTCTAAGTACGGTAATGTTTATATCCATCATTTATGTGATTCACACTGTGAAGTAGACTGATACTATATATAGAGTCACTTAACGCACCTAACGCAATCCTCAAAGCATACCAATGTCTACATGACACCTGCTCTGATCATCTATTACAAACAGCGTGTAGCATGTAATTCACTGCACTATAAAACCCTTATGAGTATATTTCATGTGAACTTTTATAATATAGCAACACGCCTGGAATATACTATAGTTTTAGAGCCTTGCGCAGAACTAAACACAGCATGTAAATTTGATCATGCATGAAAATGTCATTATTTTGTCACATTATCACCAGTACCACTGCCACCAATACAAATGTAAATAATAATAATAATAATAATAATAATAATAATAATAACAAAAGTAATAATAATGTGAAGATGGTGTTTTAAATGATAAAGTATTATTGCATTATCGATTATTTCTACAATACAAAACAATATTTATTTATAAAGCACATTTAAAAAAACAACCGAGGTTGACCAAAGTGCTGTACATAGGAGTACTAATAACAGACAAGAAAGCAGAATATAAAAGAAACAATCAACAAATAAAATCAATAAAACAATGATCAAGGAGTATTAATAGCATTCCATTGTCACAAACTCATTTGCATTATTACAACCTAAAAATGAACTTAAATATAAGTTTGCATGTCACATTGATTGGAAAGACCCACAATGACTAACACCACTTTATCCAATTTTCCAAAAAAATAAAACAAAAACAATCCAAAGTATTATTTATTATAGCAATAACATTAATAATAATAGTTTTATTATCGATAATAATAATAAGTTGACACTATATTGAAAGCATTATATATAATAATCATATATATAAACAACAGTAATTATAATATCATAAAATGCATTACTTACCAGGACTGTTATCCATCTTTGATATGTTTTCAAACGCCTCTATCTTCAGAATTCGTGTCTTCGAGAAAGTCTTTGAATGTCAGTGTGTTCAATTCAGGTAAAACAGTTTAAAAAGCCACGCAGTGCCTGTGCATACAGTGTACAGCCCAGAGTAGGCAGTCAGCGTCTCTCCCAGAGAACATTTGGCAGCGGAGCCAAACAGTCGGTAGAAAATCGAGTCGGTCACAGGTGTGCAGATACACCTTCCGCGCGCAGCTACCTGTACTTTCTGCTCTTGATCTAGTATGAAGGACTCTTTAGGTGTGCTGTGTGATGATGTCTCACGACTGCCCGTTCATTGGCATCAGCATCTCTCTCTCTCTTTCTCTCTGTGGGACTGTCAAACTCCACTTCCACTCTTAGCCACGCACACACCCTTCCACACCCACATCTATCACGTTTTCAGGTGACTGGCAAATGTGACTGGATTTAGGGGAGCCGTCAACTTCTGTTGTTCTCTTTGACGGGGATTTATCTCACTCGAACGTGCCCCATGATCTGCCAGCTTTCTCTTTTTCTCTTGATCCGAGCGCGCGTTTTCATTGGCGGAAGTGTGAGCGCAGAGTTGAGCTTATTCGAGCGCTGGTAAAGCCACTCTGCATGTGCCCTCTGCATGTGCCGTGGAAAGCGCTGTCCCACTGACACACATTTTATGTAAAACACAGCTTGCATGCACATGGACTGCAGGCGGGGCTCTGCGTGACTGCTGATGCGCGCTTCTTTTAAAACCTCTTCCAACATGTGAGTGAAACACTGAGTCAGACTCAGGGCTTGCATGAGGAAACAAACACTTGTAAAATGTAAAACATATAAAAACTACACTAGATCAAAGCATGGTTTTGGCAAGCAGATATTTGAATCGATAATAATTACATTCAGATCAAGAATGTAATAAACATGTATTCAGTTTATATGATACTTTAGATTTATGTAAGGAATCATTTTATTGTACAGATGATTTTTGTTTGAATGTGATTGTTTTCAGGCTAAGCATGTGTTAGTTGAAGAGTTGGTTCACCCAAAAATGTCAATTCTGTTATTCATTTTATATATATTGTGTTGTTTAAGTGTTCCCTTTATTTTCATTTATTTATTTATTTATTCTTTAGCATTTTTAATCTACATTTCGGTTTAAATATGTTTTGAAAAACAAACAATAAACAATAAATGGACTACAGTTCCAGTCATGCAACGCACACAAACACCTGCTCCAAGTCACCATTTGATTACACTCCCACAGCTGATGCTGCTCATGAACTGATTACCTGGAGTATAAAATCACCACACAAACACAGTCATTGCTGAGTCTTGTTTACTGTAAAGTAACTTTACAACTCGTTTCCTCAGTCTTGTCTTACCGTGTTTTGATCCTTGCCCTGTTTATTTGTAAATTCATCAATTTTTTGAGGGGGACACAAATAATACAGTCAAATTGTACTTATAAAGATATGTCCCCATTTAAGAAATTTGACTCTATCATTATTATTGCAGCATGGAGACTGCGTCATTATGGTTATTTTCAAAGTTTTTCTCAGGTTCAATGACAGCAGATGTTTCTTCAGATTATTTATGTTTTGTTCAGTCAGCAGATTGGCTCCTGAAGCAGAGGAAAAGCAGGAAAAGATTTTTTCTAAACTCATAATAACTAACTTGTTTACATTACACTTGTTAAATGGACAGATCATACTGTAAATAGGTGAGCCTGTGATGTGCATCTGCTGAATAGCCACAACTCTAAAAACATTAAAGTACATGCTCATCTAAATAAAAACTCTGTCATTATCCCTTCACACCCTTACCTGACACTGTACATCTGACTGACCCTGTTCTGCTGTCCCTCAATATTTTCCTTCTCCTTTGCCTGTGATTGACATTAGTATTTTATTATTAGTATTAGTGTTTTATCATTGTGACATAAGTACTGTATGTTGCACTTTGCAACAAGCCAACGATAACGTTACCTAGATAGGTAATATTTCAATCGCTATAGCAGACACATGGAAAATACATCGGTAATCAGCATTTTTACAGCAAATAATTTATGAATGAGTCTGTATCAACAACATTAAAGATAGACACTAAAGTGAATATGCGCGCATAGTCAGAGAGATGAACCCGGGAAAGTGGACCAAACCACTGTCAGGAAAAGGAGGGGGAACTCAACAGTTTCTAAACGCATTTTAAATGCAAAATGGATTTTTTTTCCCTACATATACAATTATTTTAGGTATAGATACGTATATTTTTCACAATACAGAGTGCAATTTTTTTTAAACTTTTTTTTGGGAGGGGGGGGGACAACCCTCGGATGGAAGGGGACATGTCCCCCCTGTCCCCCCGGGGTTTACGCCCCTGCCATTGCTTACCTGACCTCGCTAATAAACCGACATTTGGATCTGCACCTTAGTTGTCACTTCCCTGTGTTACACATATGTTATAAAGTGAGTCTTAGACCGGATACGCTATCCGTACGGTTACGCTATCCGTCCATACTACGCCAGAGTTTTCGAGCCCTGAAAATGGAGCGTTTTGGAAACGCTGGAGAGGCTGTTTTCATTCTAAAACACTGCTGCTCCATCCCAGTGTGGATGGGGGAAACGGAGACATCTGAAAACGGAGGCGTGGCTGCTGGACAAGGAAATGGGCGCCATTGTGCAGTTAAACTCTGCCTTTTTTACTACAACAGCTGCATATATTCGCAAGAGGCAAGCTATTGTTTGAGCACTTGCTAATCGCTCGCGTTTCAAGCGGCCTAAGCCCTATTTAGAATGCCGGTTTTGAGTTACCGTTTGTTGACTAACAATAACCAAATGCCGAACGAGAGACATGCTCCCTCTTTATACTTGAACATGCATGCCCAGAGTGCGCGAATGGTCACGTGATATATGTTTTTGGTAGGGCAATGTGGACAGAGATATGTTCAGAAACGCTGGGTGAAACGCTAGTGTGGACACGAATCGTTTTCATGCTAAAACGCCGTTTTAAAAAAAACGCACTAGTGTAAACGGGCCTCAATGTGTTCTATTACCTGAACATAACTAGATTTTAACATAAAGCAAAAACTAACATGTATAAACAAGAAATGACGTTAAAAAGGTATTTTGAGACAGATTTATTTCAATAAACGTATTATTTCAGTCAAGTACAGTGTATCAAGTACCATACAAGTTGAGTAGAGGACTTATTTTTATAGTTTGTTTTGCTTTAATGAAAGTATATGCTTAATCATGCTTATTTTAAAAGGACAATTCACCCAAAGATGAACATTTACTCATTATTTACTTTTATTCATTATTATCCCTCAAGTGGTTCTGAACCTTCATAAGTTTCTATATCCTGTTGAACACAAAAGCTGAAACCCTGTAACCATTGACTTTTATGACTTCTGAAAAACAAATACTATGAAAGCCAATGGTTACAGATGTCAAAATATCTTATTTTCCGTTCAACAGAAGAAATAACTCATAAAGGTTTAAAACAAGTAAATGGGGACTGAACAATGTCAGAATTTTAACATTTGGGTGAACTATCCCTTTAACTTTAAAGGAGTGTAAACTGAAAGAACAGGAGAACAGCGGCCTCTTGTGGTAAATAGACGCAAATACCTGTTTCTGTAAAAAAAAAAATTCTTTCGGTTAAAAAAATTCCTAATGCTTGTCACAATATAATTTTGGTTTATTTGTTTGTTTATTTAGAAAATATGCTTTAGGACTGAAGTTTTGTCAGCATGGGGAATGGCATGATTGTTGGCCTGGTATTTCAGAAACTGCTGATCTACTTTTGTGCACAATGATGTGGTTTACAGAGAATGGTATGAAAAAGAGAAGATCTCACAGTTCTGTTGCTGAAAATGCCTTGCTGCAAACTGAAGCTGCAATTAACCCAGGCTCAACTGGATGGTAGACGTTTGGGAAAACGTTACTTTGTGTAATGAGTCTCAAGTTCAGATATAGAGTCAGAATTTAGTATAAACATCATGAAAGGATGGAACATCTGAATTTGTATCAAAGGCTCAGGTGTTAGTTTTTTCCTTGCCACACTTTGTGCCCCAAGTACCAACTGAGCATCATTTAAAAGCCACAGCCTGAGTATTGTTGTAGGCCATGTTCATTTTTTTATGACCGTGTGCACATCCTGTGGTGGCTATTTCCATGAGGACAACAAGCTCAGATCTCTGTTTTGAATTAGATTTACTAGACCTAAATGGCCTTCACAATCATTAGATCTGAATCTAGTATAGCCTGTATCACATGGAGGAACAGGAGATTCATATCATGCACTGTAAACCCCAAAAAGTTAAGGTAACTCAAATTGTTTGAGGAAACCGATTGCAACAAACCATTTAAGTGCAAAAACTAATCCTAATGAGTACTGTGAACTTAATCCATTTGAGTAAATGAAGCAATTTGAGCACAGGAAAACCTGATAAATAAAAGAACCAACTGAGTAATGTAAAACCCCATAAATTAAGGCAACTCAAACCAAATTTGAGTTAAACTATGAAAACTGTGAACTTACTCCATTTAAGTTGAAGTAATGAGGTATTTAATTAATTCATTACCTTCAACATTGAGTTCAAAACTCTTTTCAAATGAGTAGAATTACTTTCAGTACATTTTGAGTTAACTACACTCATTTCATTTAATAAAGTTGACTGTTGGGTTTTACCAGAGGTTGAAAGAGTACTGAGAAATCATACTCAAGTAAAAATACCATTATTTGCCCAAAAATGTAGTGCAAGTAGAGTAAAAGTATCTGTAGTAAATATTACTCAAAGTATGAGTAAAAAGTAGATCTTTTAAAAGTACTCAAGAGTAGTGAGTAGTGAGTATTACACTGTAGAAAAGTTGATGCGTTTACAGAATGTTACGTTTACAAACAACATGTAGTGTATTTAGGGATCTTCGTTTTCGTTTGTTCCTTCCAACCTTTCTTCAATTATTGTTTGTTCTCTCCTTCCTTCATTCGTTCGTTTGTTCCCTCCTTCCTTTGTTCGTTCGTTCGTTCATATTTTTGTTCCTTTCTACATTAGGTCATTCGTTTGGTCCTTCCTTCTTCCCTTCCTTCATTTGTTCGCTCATTCTTACTTTCATATTTTTGTTCCCTCCTTCATTAGGTCCTTTTGTTCATTCGTTCGTTGGTTCCTCCTTTCCTTCCTTAGTTTGTTCAGTTCTTCCTTGAATCCTTCCATCATTTATTTGGTTCTTCGATCCTTCCTTCCATTCCTTGTTCAGTCCTTCCTTTTATTCGGCCCTTTCTTCCATTCTTCATTCGTTCCTTTTAGTGATTGTTTAAGGCTGTTTGGTGATTTCAGTCATCATACAGTCGACATCCATCATTTTCAGTGACATGCAGTCTATAAACAGTCTCTGGATCATTGCGTGTAAAGATTTTAGACATCTTCTTGGACATTTTTAATGTTTCCAAAAGGTTTGCTGCATTTATAAATTGCCCATGTCTTGAGGTTGTTCAGTATGATGTGATTTACTTTCTATGTGTGATTTTAATTGGACAGGAATCACGGGACTGATCTTTCTACTTTAGACAATGACCATAGACAAGAAAGAAATAAAGTAGTGACTGCAGGCTGAAGGAAAGTAGTGTAGTAAAAGTACCGATACTGCACTAAACATGTACTCAGGGCAAAGCAAAAGTCCACATTTTTTAAAACTACTCAGTAAATTACAATTTCTGAGAAAAACTACTCAATTACAGTAGTTTGAGTATTTGTAATTAGTTACTTTACACCACTGGGTTTTACAATGTGGAAGTGCAGCTGAAAAATCTGTATGATGCTCTCATGTCAATTATGGATGCAAATCTATAAGGGATATTTCCAGCACCTTGTTTATTCTATGCAAAGAAGAATAAACGCATTTCATATACCAAAAAAGTGTCCAATTCAGTACTAAAGCACTGTAGCCACAATTTGAGGAATAGTGTCGTGGTTTGATGTTGTCAGGGGCGCCGCAAAAAGGGGGTGGGGGCGGGGGCGGGGGCGGGTGGGAGTTAGGACGATTCTAAGGGCCCATGCTCTCTAGGGGGCCCACAGAGATCTGCTTTATAATTAATAATAGTACTATAATGTAATTATTAATGTATCTCTAAATTACAAGTAAAACAATTTATTAGAAACAACTAAAAATACAGCTTATATCTGCCTCTCGTGTCTGTCACATCAGTCACTGTCAAATTGCAAACCAAATAAACACAACATAAATAAACTTGAAACAGTCTGTTGATTAACCTGACAGTAATTTAAATTCCAAGTGCCAAACGCCTGCCTTCTTGCTTGCAAAATCCTCAACCAAAGTGTATTGCACATTATATGACACACTATTGCAGTACAGTTATTTAAATAGTTACACAGTGGTGTTTTGTGTGTTTAGAAATGTAAAAATTTCAGTGAATATTTGATTACTGTTCCTGTTTTTGTGCTACATTTACATTTGAACAATAAATCATCTGCTAGCTACACACTCTAAAAAAAAGGTGCTAAATAGCACCAAAACTGGTTCTTTGGTCGTAATGAGGGGGGAACCTTTTTTGGTGCTATACATCACCTTAAAAAAATAGGTGCTATATAGTACTTTTGTCAAATGGTGCTATAAAGCACTTATATTTTAAGGTGCTCATAATGTTACTTTACCCTTCCGCAAATAAAACTGGCATAAGAGTTATGAGAATTAGCTATAAGAACAAGTGCTTACCAGTAGTAGTGGTGCTATATAGCACTTTAAACCCCCCAAAGAACCACTGAAAAACCTTTTTGTTGCTTTAAAGGTTCTTTACACAGTAAAAGTGCTATATAGCACCCTGACCACCTTAAAGAACCACTGAAGAACCACTGAAGAACCTTCATGGTGCTTTAAAAGTTCTTTACACAGTAAAAGTGCTAAATAGCACCTCAAATACCGTAAAGAACTACTGAAGAACCACTGAAGAACCTTTTTTTTTTAGAGTCCAGTCATGGCCGTTCTCTTACTAAATACTGATAAGTAGTGGACAAAATCAATAACAAAATGCATAGGTCAGTATAACTACACTGCAGACAAAGAGTTTGGATATCTAGCTTGGTAGTAGGGGGCCCGTCCTCATATTTTTTCATGGGGCCCAAAATTGCTAGCGGCGCCCCTGGATGTTGTACTTCCATTGTTGACCACTAGATGTTGCTTTAAAGCAAGAAGTAACTCTTAAACCCTTTCACTTCAAATCTAAATTTAGCTGCAGGCACACACCAACAGACCAAACTTACAATCCTCCCTTTCTATTTTTCTTCAGTCCTTATAATATTGCATCTTCATTCTCCATACACATGGCTGTTAATCTGTAGCTATAGCCTATGTAATCAAACATATGCTACTCATATCATGATCCTAACTTTAGTGAAAGACATTATTGGGATATTGAGAAGAACTCCAAATCAGTCATGAACGTTCTTGTTTGCGTTTGTTTTCTCTTATTTCCCGAATCCATAAAAAGCTTGATTACGGCTTTCGTGCTTGACATGTTGATTGAAATGATACATCTCTCACAAGTGCGAAATAATTCGAACAGAACGCGGCGCCTTACCTAAACCCTGTTTCTGTGCTGTTTTGACAGTTGCCAGGGTTAATTGGCTGTGTTAAATTTGGAGCTCTGTTCCACAGCTATGAACCCATGACTGTGGGCGACTCGCGCACAGAGGAACATGTTATGGCAGGGCACGATGATAATTACATAGGGAGAGCGGCAGTGTTTGGGAACCGAACAGGGGCTGCTGCCAACACGCACACAGTAGAAACACCTTGTGCCTCAGGCTAAGCAGACAGCCATCAGTGTCTGTCATCTTGTGTTGCTCTCTCCTGCCCACCAACACTTACCTGCTCAAACTCTTTCGCTCTTTTATTGAAAGATCTTTGTATGTGAAGTCATGCCAGATTCTCTGAGGCTGATGAGCAATTTAACAAGTTTATACCAAGCTCCATGTTATGCAAAGGACACTATAGCATAGTGAAGGGGATGTATAGTGGAACGTTTAGAGATGCTATATACGTTTTTAACGCTTTCACAATGTAAAGGCCTTCTTTACCATGATTTATAACTTTTTACTACTTTTTTAAAAATATATGCTTTGTTTTTAATTAATTGATTAAATTGATTTGTCAAATATTTTTATGTCAGATTTAGTTTTCATCAATTAAGAAATAATTCTGTCTATTCTAGTTTGGTTACAGTAATCTTCTGGCTCTTTGAAAGGTGGCTTTTGATAATCCTTAGACTGTCCACCTATGCAAAAACGTTTTTTTTTATCTTTATTTACTTTAAATAATCAAATTTAAAGTAAATAAAGTAACTATAAAATAACTATACTAGTGTCAACACCATTGCACGGTTATGTTCTGTTTATTATATTATAAATATATTATAAATTATACTTTATTTTACATGTTAGCATACAGGCACAGTTAAACACTCTTTAAAGTATACTCTAGTCTATTGGATGATTTGTTTAAATAAAGGCATTCAACAATCTAAAAAGATTGATTCTTGTTCAGCATCTGTGTTTTCCTTAATTCTCCAAAGGTTATAAGTGATGATGCTGAGTTTAAAACTGAGTTATGGATCTTTTTTACTTCTCCTATACACTCTTAGAAATGAAAGTACATTACTTGTCATTTTTCAACCTAAAGGGTTGAAAATTGGTTCATATTGGTACCATAAAGGTACACATTTGTGCATATATTAGTATCTAAAAGAACAAAAGTTTCCATCTCAGTCACATCAATCTGTTGACACTGCACTGAAAAAAATGATTGTCTGAAAAATTGTTGCAAGCAATTTATTTGTTGAATTTAAACAAACAAATGAAATTTAGTAATGCTCAACTTAATTTGTTTACATTTAGCCCACATAAGTTGTTTACAACCATTAAAAATTAGTCAGTGCAAGGAATCATCGTTGTATAATTTTTTTTCAGTGTGATTTCTATAGGTTTTGATTTTTTTTACTGTCTTCAGTAGTTTGTTGCTGCTTTTTTATCAACTATTACCATTATTTTTTGCTCTGTTCAGTGTTGACACCCCGTGGACAAACTAAGCAGTGCTAAAACCAAGTGTGTATTTTTAGGTGACTCTTTTGAATAAATTAATTACTGCAAAACATTTTATTGTGCATGCATACTTTGCAAGTATATTTTGGGCTTTAGATATATCAAATGTGTGTAGCATCATGCACTGCTAATTATGTCATTTTAAAGCACACTGCATACCTTGCTTAAGCATAGAAGATGAAGTGCTACATTTGCCATCTGATGCTTTAAAGCGAACTAAAATCTCAATGTTGTTAATTTTCCAGAACAATTTGCGCAATAGTTATAGTCATGGTGTGCTTTCGTTTTAACTTAGAACGATTGATGTTACGATATCTTACTTTTGTTGACGTCCCAAGTGCAAACAGGCCTGTTGAATCCAATAACATTCTACTTAAAAATATCACATTTCATTCAGAGAGTTGTTTGTCATTGCTTTGTTAATTAATTGTCTCTGAAATTTACTTGCAATATCCGAGTCAACATGGTTTCAAAGTATTTTCTTTTTCAGCATACAATGGCAGTTTTATTTGCTAAGGAGAAAGTATGGAGAAGGGGACCTTTCCTCCCGAGCACAAAGTTTTGCCGCAATTACAGAATTGCTTCCATATGTGGATCAGGCAGCTTCTCCCGCTGCCCCCTCCAGCCCCTCTCCAGCTCCTTCCTTTCTTTCTCCTCGCTCTCTCCCCGTCTTTTAGCGACTTCCTTTCCCAATATATCTGCTTTTTAGCCATAAACTCTATTCTTTCACCCTTGCTTTAAACCCCTCTTCGCCACGAACAAGTTCGAAAAGGCCACCTTTAAAACGAAGTCCATCTTAATCAGAACATCCTGGTACTTTTGGCAGTGGGCTTTGCTTGTGTTGATTCAATTAGAGCGAGAGAGCCCGGGACAGAATGCGCCTGGATCAGAAAAAGAAAGGGAGAGAGAGAGAGAGTTGAAGGGGGGCATGAAGGGAAAGAAGCGAATGAAAAGAAGAAAGAAAAAATGTGGTTTCACCAAAAGAATTCGGACTGGAGGGAGGCAGCCTGGTGAGTGCAATAGGGAAAGGTGGAAAATGAGAAGCGAAGGAGAGGGAGAGAGCGAAATGTTTTTTGACAGAGGTCGGTTCAGAGAGGGTTCATGGTGACATCATGGCTGATTGTGAGGAAAGTATAGACAGGAGGGCCATTCACCTTTCATTGGACACATATGTCGGTGGGTAGGCAGCGCGCTCATTTGCATGCGCTTATTGGCACTCTGTTAGGTTTTTCCGACAAGTTTGTTTGGACCTCCAGAGCTCGCCTCGCGCACACAAACATACAAAAATAAGTTCAAGCATGCGCACACATGCGAGCCGCAGATTAAATATGACATGCGGCTTATACATTTACATGGACGTTAATGCAAAATATACACCGCAGCCTGCGCCTTTTTATCCCTTATAGCCATTTCTAAAAAGCTCTCTGTGTCTCTTTCCCCCGTGTATGTTATTTCTACATGTCAGTTGGAGGCTAAATGTGTACGTTTTGCCAGCCGGAATGAATGAGACCCTTTATTGGCCGAACCCGTTTGACTTTGAAACTGAAAACGGATGCTTTCCGTGTGCGTATTTATATATGTGTCTTTTTACGTGTGCGTGCATTGAGTAAATGTGCGGTCTTGTTTGTGTGCGCGTGCACATGCCCGCCTCGCGCTCTCTCCGCATGTCTCATTGCAGCACAAAACTTCACATGACATCAATCTGCATGCAAGGAAATAGTGATCTCATTACAGGCATCTTGTTCCTGATTAAAACCTGCCGTGGCCACCAGTCTCTCTCTCTCTCTCTCTCTCTCTCTCTCTCTCTCTCTCTCTCTCTGTGAGACACACACACTCACTCCTCCCCTCCCCTTTTCATCTTCCCCCTTTCATTTTCCATCCAAGCCTACTATAGTCCTTGGCACAAGTAAATGCAGTTCTTAGTGGAAATGCTGTTTGTTTATTTATTTGCACTTGTGACAATTAACACAGAGAAAAGGCCAGTGGAAAAAAGAAAGCGAGAAGGATAAAAAATGATGTCAGAGGCCTTTAAGATGAGTTATGATGTCATGGCGAAGGGTGACAAATGCAGCTGTTGTGAAGAAGAAGCCATTAAGGGTGAAAGAGAGGGAGAATTGGAATGAATGACAGAGAAGCTGTGTCCAAATAGTAATTTACTTCTCGATTGTTGATGAATCCGCATCGCATCCGCCTTGCTGGGACCCATGACGTATTATCAACAACCACAGCAATTTAGTCATTTACTGAAGGTGTTTCAAAAATGTACAATTTATCCCAAAGGAACAACATTGACAACTTGAAAATAGCCATGCGGTTCGGTTTTTTTGACTTTGTTTTGATGACTCTTGACAGAGCTCCAGCTAAGTGTCTGTTTCTTCCACTCCTTGGAGCAGCATGTGATGTCATCTGATTATAGTTTGGCTAATATTTTATGACTACGTTCACTCGTTTGATGAATGCTCATTCATGCATACTCAATGACGAGTCTTTTAAATATTAATGTAAAACATTCTACATGTACTTTACATTTATATGTACATTTAATTAACTGACAGACACTTTTATCCAAACTGACTTATGTCTATTGTACAAATTTGGACAACAAACATAATGTTTCCCATTAAACCCATATCTTTTAAACTAGCTTTTATCCCTTAAGTGAAGTTTGACTTGCTTGGTTTGAGACTTGTGAAGCTGCACATCGATGGATTTGCTCTTCCGTGTTAGGACTTTCAGCAGTGAAAAT
>CAIGQQ010006052.1:1218799-1233248 GCA_903798035.1 Danio albolineatus | reverse complement strand
GGGTCGCCACAGCGGAATGAACCGCCAACTTATCCAGCATATGTTTTACACAGCGGATGCCCTTCCAGCTGCAACCCATCACTGGGAAACTTTTCGAATCAATTCCATTTAACTTTATTTCTTTAGCGGTTTACAATGTAGACTGTGTCAAAGCAGCTAAACATAGTTCTACTAAATTGAAACTGTGTCAGTTTCACGCAGCAGATGCCCTTCCAGCTGCAACTTATCTCCGGGAAACATCCATACACACTCATTTACACTCATACACTATGGAGAATTTTAGCCTACCCAATTCACCTACTTTATACCATGTCTTTGGACTTTTTGGGGGAACTGGAGCGGCCCCGGGGAGAACATGCAAACACACAGAAATGCCAACTGACCCAGCCGAGGCTCGAACCAGAGACCTTCTTGCTGTGAGGGGAATGTGCTACTCACTATGCCACCGTGGCGCCCATCGAAAAGAAAATGCATAGCAAAAAAATCAGTGTACATTTAACTCAATTTGGGTTTAACTTAAAACTCCTTGGGTGTACACATGACTTTTGTTTTGGAGTTAAAAATAACACTTTCTGGAGTTTTCTAAAGTGTGAAATTTGTACATTACTCACAGAGTTCATTTCAACACAGTAAGATTTTATTCTTACATCAAACTGAAGTGTGTGTGTCACCCTTCAAAGTGTTAATATATTACCTTTTTTCCTATATTATCAATTGGTGTGTGTGACATAAAAGTGATCAAATATGTTGAAAATAGTTTTCATTTATTAAATGTTCATTAATCTTTTAATTCATTAATGGATTATGCATGTGTGTATATAAGCTAATGAGTGCACTTCTTCTGATGGGAATTAATTTATTATATCATCAAGACTCGGGAAACATACTGGTTTGACAACTGTCCAAAAGAACCGGTTCGAGTAAAAAAACTGGACTTACATACAATACAATACACAGCATATTGGGTTAAAAGTTTAACACTGAAAAAAAAACTCTTAAATATACTCTATTTCACACTGGTGGATTAAAATGTACTCTGGTTTTAACACTGAATATCACCAAAAAAAATCACACTGTAAGTTTAACACTGGATTTTTTGCTGTGTGAATGAAAGAATTGACTAATTCTCGGTCCACACAACATGCTTATTAGCAAAGGCTTGTCTATTCTTCTGAATTTTGAGAACTATATGGTTCCTGCAGGGCTTTCAATTCATATTCGCTTAAATGCAGAGACGCTGTATGTGGAGATACAGATCTTTAATCAGTTCAGGGCTGAACTGGTGACCAACTCACTGCAGGGTTGAATTGTTGGCCTGTTGAGATTCTGTGCATTAATCTGTATTCTCATGCATTGGCTTCTGTGAACATCATTTGTGAGCCTTTTTAAGGGACTTGCATGAGTTAGTGACACTGTAAAGATCAAGATATAACAGTCTTGGAATGAACCTCTTCTTTTGCTATGACTGTTAGAGGGTTTCAGTCACTTTAGAATGACTCCACATTTAGGGAAGTCAGTAAAAATTGTAGGCTGTACCCAAAATCGTCCCTATACCCTCAAGAGAAATTCCATAAGATTTACGGTAAAAACTGCCAGCTTTGGTTGTTAGAATTTTACCATTAAATATACAGTAGAGTTCATAAGAAGAATGTTACATTTTTACAGTAAACTACCGCATTCCTTCATTTATTCATTTTCCTTTGGCTTAGTCCCATTATTCATCAGGGGTCGCCACATTGGAATGAACCGCCAACTTGTCCAGCATATGTTTTACACTTCGAAAACCCTGTCAGCTGCAACCCAGTACTGGGATACACCCAAACACACTCATTCACACACATACTACAGCCAATTTAGTTTCTCCAATTCACCTGTAGTGCATGTCTTTGGACTGAGGGAAACCAGAGCACCCGGAGGAAACCCACACGAACATGGGGAGAACATGCAAACTCCAAACAGAAATGCCAACTGACCCAGCTGGGACTTGAACCAGCAACCTCCTTTGTTGCTAACCACTGAGCCACCATGTGACCCTAAACTACCATATCCCATTCATTAATTTGTGTTATACACCAATGTTAGTACTGCTATCAGCACATCTTACATTTGTTACACAGACAAAAACACAACCATAAGCATGTGGGAATGAGAAAGTCATGTGATGACCCAATGCTCATAACAAACAACATTCTCAAGCAGAAAAACATACTAATATATAGATGGCGCTCGGTGTCATTCACACAACTGCAGAACACCATCATTACAACACACATAAAATTTAAAAGAAATAAACATTAATTAAAAATAAATCCAGGAAACATTATTTATCCAAATCAGATAGTAACATAAAACTCTGAAGTACATAACTGATGAGAAAAAAAGGAATCATAGTAATGTAAAAAAAGGCATAACATTGAAGTGTCTTGGGTTAGGGACAGGTTAGATGGTATGGGTTAGGAGTGGGATAAGGAGTAAGGGATGGTCAACAGTGTAATTATTAATGTAATTACGGAAATTAATTACAGATGTAATTACATGCATGTATCAAGCATTAGTACAATATAAAAACATGTATTTACACAATAAGTACATTGTAACTAATAGTTAATTATAGTGTGAGTACATATTAGTTAAGGTCACTTAATGTAAAGTGGCACCCACTCATTCACACACACGCTCATACACTTTGGCCTATTTAGTTCATACACTTCACCTATAGCGCATGTCTTTGGACTTTGGGGGAAGCCTGAGCACCTGGAGGAAATCCACACCAACACGGGGGCACATGCAAACTCCACACAGAAATACCAACAGACCCAGCTGAAGCTCAAACCAGCAACCTTCTAGCTGTAAGGTGACAGTGCTACCCACTGTGCCAACGCACCGCCCAGTAACTCTCACAGTGCATTATGAGGGCTCCAGTCGTTGAGTGTACATGGGTTGTACACTTGTTATAGTGGTGCATTGTGGCATTGAGTGCACTTGAGAATGTTCCCTATGGTTTTGGACAACACTACAAACGGCCTTTCACTCAATAGTGCACTATTTAAGGGTATGGGTTTGTCAGATACCACCAGGTTCCAGAATAACACCAATAATCGGGATAAATCTGAAAGTGTTCTCTAAGTTTGATCAGTGCTCTTATTCAAATGTCTCATTTATGCCTCATTCAGACTAGCAGCGAATTTGTAGCTGCCTGTCGCTCTGGGTGGCGACCTGCCTCTAAAGCCTCGTTCACACTACAAGCGACTCGTAGCAGCAACAAGCGACCGTCCATTTCAATGGAGAGTGAGCAACTTCCGGCGACCTCCGTCTACTCGAGCCACAGCGACTGTTGGCAACAAGATGGGCATGTCTAGCGACGTTACAGAGTTGAAAATCCTTCAACTTTATGCAAATGAAGACCGACTTTCTTGAGCGACAGCCAATAGACATACACAGACCTGCGTTTTGAAGCAGGACGCCACCTAGAGTGATATATACAGCTGTATACTGTATATACAGGTATATACAGCACGAATACAACCAGCGAGCTGAGAGAGAATCACATGAGCTCTACTTGTGCTCCTATTGGCTGGCGCTCAAGAAGGTCGCTCTTCATTTGCATAAAGTTGAAGGATTCTCAACTTTGTCACATCGCTCGACGCGCCCACCTTGTCGCCAACGGTCGCTTTTGCTCGTATAGACGGAGGTCGCCGGAAGTCACTCGCTCTCCATTAAAATGAATGAGTCGCTACAGTAGTGTGAATTAGGCTTTACAGTGAAAATGGATTGTTTGTAACAGGATGGTGACACTGACAATGGTGGTGAGGATCCAGTCGCAGATTTAATTGTAAAATCAGTACATAAGTGGTCAACAGGGCAAACAGATAATCAAAATCATAGTCGAAGAACAGGCATAAGATCAAAAAGGCTGGTAGCAGGCAAGGATAAACAGATAGCAAGGCTAGGACAATACTAAGCGACGACTGTGAGTGAACGTGCTGCTTATGTAGTGAGTGTAATCAGTCTTTGATAGTCCTCCGGTGGTGTGTGTGCAATCAGTCATGATATGGAGCAGGAGTGTGTGTGTGTGTGTTGCATGATTGGAATTGTAGTCCTTTAACAAGCAGATCTGTAGTTCATGAAAAGTGTGTGTGTGTTTCAACCAGCGATCTCTGGCTGTAGATCATTGTTAGTGTTAGATAATCAAAGCATTTTAATGTAATTATTAAATATAAAAAGCTGAAGAATGGCGGTTTAGAATGGTAATATTTAAAGCTGAAGCAAAGGTGTTTGTTTTATTGTTATTTTTCCTTATATAGAGTTGATTTATAATATAGCAAGTGAATAATCTTTAAAAGACCCTTAAAGAGAATGTCTAAGACTCAACAAAACCAATGAAAATCAACAACAATAAATATAATAATATGAAGATTTGACGCTTTATGTTGCAATGATACAGCAAGGAATATGCACGTTTACTCAAAGCATGCACATTTAAAGCCATACAGAAACCCGCACAAGGAAAGCAAACTTTAACAATGTAATTGAATGACCTCATCTGTCAACATTGAGCTATTAAATTGCAGAGCTTGCTTGAACATATTCCTAATGCTATGATAAGATAATGCTATGTTTTCTTTACTGCTTTTTTCTCACCATGATCGATTTTCCCATCTGTGTTTATTTTGTTATTAAGTGGAAAGTGTCATTTAAATGTCATTCCAATCAGTGTGGGTGGCATTTGGATGTTCATTTACAGTAATTTTACAGGATGTGTATGGTCTGGCACCTACTCACATTGGTGAGCTTCTTCACTGGCATACTTCATCTCGGCCTCTTTGGTCGGCACAACGGTTTCAGCTTGTTGTTCCCTCAATCACAAGGAGACAGGGCTTTTTCTGTTGCAGGCCCTCATCTGTGTAATGGTTTGCCTTTATATATCAGGTCACGCCCTTCCCTTGGTGCTTTTAAATCTACATATACAAGTATTGACCTTATTCTTCGTGTACAAGCGGGCGCAGCCATTTGAATCTTTTTGGCTCGAGACTTCCGGCCTCATTCACTTCCATTCAGTTTTAGACGTTAAAAACAGCTCGTTTTTCTGCTTGATGCTGCAAACTGATATTTTCTTACTATATTATTCTATTTTGTCTGTACAGTCATGCAAACACTTGTTTGTTTCTCCCATAGGCAACTGAATCGGAAGCAAAAACGAGCGCACTTCAGCATTGCAGAATAAGGTCAGTAGATTTTGTGTTGTAGGGTTGGGTCGATACACAATGCCATCGTCTATCGCCAATGGCCAAAAGACATCACAATGCTGACCCAGCATCGCGATCCTCTGCCACACCCCTGTCGCAGCAGCAACCCTCTTGCAAAAAATATACACTTAGGTCCCGTTTACACTAATACGTCTTAATTTTAAAATGGCATTTTAGAATAAAAATGATCCACACTGGCGTTTCATCTAGCATTTCTGAACAACCCTCTGTCCACACTATACTGCTGAAAACGTTATATTTAATTAATATTGTCTCTATCTAATGACTCTTCGGTCTTTTGAATGTATCAGGTAATGTGTCACAGCATCAGTACACTGCTTCAATCTTTTGCTTTCACTCTTGTAATTTTAGCGGAAACCTCCGATACTGTTGGTTGGTTCCTGTTGGTTGTGTGCCTTTTTTAACCAACCAAGTTTGTCAACGCCATTATAACAACAACGATCACTCTGCCTATTCATGCCAGAGTCCTGCAGAAAAAAATTATTGACGTGTGGTAATTTGTGTGTAACTATTTATTTATGATTTGGTTATGGGTAAAACAAAGGCCATGCGGGTCAGGTAGTTGAAACGGTAGGCTACAAATAATTAAATCGTTATCATAGCCGGCCCTCCCTATAATAGAACTAAACGGCTGCTCAGGGCGCCACGGCCACCAGTGGGCCCCCACAACCCAAGCCTTTTCCTTGCTGAAATCTGGTAGTATCTGACAAACCCTGTATTGCCCCTATACCCTTAAATAGTGCACTATTGAGTGTTATTTGCATTTTACAATTATCTCCAGTACTGAAATATTTATACATTTTCACTCAGAAGTAAATAAAAAAACACAATTTCATTAAAGTTGAAATTGTTTTTGTGGGAAGGTCATGTTATCAACCGGAAGCTCACAGCATTTCATTTCTCATATGCGTTCTGTGTTCTTGCGTTTCGAGTTAGTTCTTGCAAGGTAACATAAGAACTTGGACAGACACATCCACCATGGCCTTTGCTTCATTGCCTTTACTCATTCATTCATTTTCTTGTCGGCTTAGTCCCTTTATTAATCTGGGGTCGCCACAGCGGAACGAACCACCAACTTATCCAGCAGATGTTTTACGCAGCGGATGCCCTTCCAGCTGCAACCCATCTCTGGGAAACATCCATACACACTCATTCACACTCATACACTATGGACAATTTAGCCTACCCAATTCACCTATACCACATGTCTTTGGACTTGTGGGGGAAACCGGAGCACCTGGAGGAAACCCACGCGACCACAGGGAGCAAACTCCACACAGAAATGCCAACTGACCCAGCAGGGGCTCAAACCAGTGATTTTCTTGCTGTGAGGCGAACATGCTATCCACTACGCCACCATTGCGCCCACTTTTCTGTTTCATTGATTGTATTTAATAAGCAATATAATAATTGTGGCCTGGTTTGCAATGGCAATACTCTTATAGAGCAAGGTAGGGCCCCAAAATTATTCGGCTTAGGGCCCCCAAATGTACAGTGCCAGCCCTGTTCGTTCTGAATTAAGTAATTATTCATAAATAATGAATTCACCGCCACCTATTATGACAATGCCATCGTCCATCACGATGTTCCACATTAGACATAGTACGATGCCAAATTGGTCGACATCGCCCAACCCTAGTGTGTTAGTTGATTTGTAAAGCACTTTAGTCAACGTTTGTTGTTTTTAAATGTGCTAAATAATTAAAGCAAACAAACAGTATATCACTACTAAGTTATTTCCAACCTCTTTAAACTGGGTTCCTATTTCTACAGACTTCTCTTAGTGTCCTGTACATCTGACATTCTGCATTTCGCATACAAAGTAAAAAAGCAGAGTAAGGGGAAATGGGAAGATTGAAGCAAGTGAAAGTGAAATGCGGCGTGGAAGATGGAAAGACAAAGACAGAAGTACACAGGTAGTGTTGGAGAAGGAGGAGAGCGAGACAGGAAGAGAGAAAGAGAGATAGCAGTCTGATCTATCTTCATTATCCTCCACTCTGCAGTCTCCCAACACAGAGATCATAAATCTCAACCTCCAGCACACTTCACTGACAATGAAACACAAACACTGCTAACCTCTGACCTCTCTCCTGCTACTGACACACAGACACACACTCACTCAGACACACGCGGAGAATGACAGCGCACACTGTAATATCATTTCAAACTGGGGAGATGCTCAAAAGGAAAAGTTATTAAACCGATTCACTAAATTCAGTGTGTTTGGGGAATATATTATCCCTTTCGAAGTGTTAACTGCTTTGGTCTGATTGCTAGTATGTTTTCAGAGAGCGATATGCAAGATGTGTAGCACAGGGTTGTGTGGCATGTTAACCACTTCCTGTTGACTAGTGTATTGAGATCTAATGCCAGACGTGCTGAAGTGTCCTATTGCTTTACTTTCAGCTGAGCTCATTTGAGTAAACTGATTTATCTTTGCAAAGAAATATAGTTTGAGCTATGAAATATCACGTTTTCTTCAAGTCAAGTAGAGAAACTAATATATAAAAGGCGCTCAGTGTTATTCACACAACTATTAAACACCATTATGGTAACACAAATGACTCTAAAGTAGTGCAATAAACATTATTTATTAACAATAGACGTAACAATAAATCACTGATGAGAAAAAACTTAAATAAACAGTAATGTCAACAACAAATAACTACATTAAAAGGTCGGGCAGGGAATTCTGGGAAAGTACATTTTACGATTAATCACTGTATATACTAAGGAAACTTACTGTAAATCAGTTTACAGGTTATGACTGTTGCATTGTTACAGTCTTTATAATCACAGCCATTGTTTACAGTGATCTTTTGTAAACATATCATCATAACATGATCGTATAACATAGTTTCAATATAACTAATCCTTTCAAACCCCGAGTTTTACATTTGATTTATTTCGAAGCCTTACTGACAGACCCAAGGCTAACCCTGACGCGCCACCTCTCTGAGCTCGAGATGGCACAGTCAAAGCGGAGCCAGTTAAGGTGTGTCTTCACTGTGAGGTTTCTGGGGGTTTCTTTTAACCAAAGCCAGTGCAGAATGGCAGCTGTAGGAAGAACCAGGCAAACGCCCAGAACCACAAACAAGCCAACACAGAACTGTTCCATACAAGCACAAACTGCACACTGTTCTGGTATAAAACACATAAACAGCGGCATATAGACTGACACACCCTCAACACTGAAGCTTGGAACTTTCTACAATGTATTTAGGACATTTGTAGCACATATATTATTAATCATGACAACTCTAAAACATCAATGGGTGCTCTTTGTGTTGTTTTGTCAATTCAGCCTCAATGTTACGCTTTAGAAATGATGTGCTGTCATAACCCAATGTTGTTCAGATATGTTAGGTTCATTTTTTTCTTCTTTTTTAAAAACCTTTTATTTAATTTTTTTTTTACAGAACAGCCCCTTCCCCAACAATGTGATCTCTCACAGATAGGGAAATACATAAAAAAATTATAATAATGAAATTTAATGAAAAATAATAATAAATAAATAAATAAATAAATTTAGATACATTTAAAAAAAGAGGTACTGCCATCATAATTACTTTTCAGGGGATACATTAATGCATCAAGTTACATTGTGTTACATTGTAGTTACCTCAAATTACAGTGGTGATAGGTTAAGTAACCTCTGAATATCTAAATATGTTGTAATAGGTTAATTTTTTTCAATTAAATTTAAATGACACTTTTTAACTCTGTGGTTGGGTTTGTCCATATTTGACCCAACCTTGGGTCCTTGCATTTTTTTATTTTTTTGCGTGTATGTTTGCATGGAACACAATGGCATGTTTTCACATGTGCATGCCGTATTTATAGCATGTTATATATATTTTTAAAGATTGTGGAATCATCCACAATATTACTAGAAGCATTAATTGATTAAAGTGATACAGTAGTTCACCAAAAATAATTAGCTGTTAAAGATGTAGGAGAGTTTTAACATTAAAAAACCCATGCAATTGGGACTACTGAGTGTCAAAAAAAAAATTATACAATCACCGGCCAACTTACTAGTACCGGGTTACCCCTTTTGCCTTCAGAACTGCCTTAGTCCAACAGTATATGGCTTAGAGTCAACAAGAAGCTATAATATTCCGCAGAGGTTTTGGTCCATATTGACATGATAGCATCACACAGTTGCTGCAGATTTGTCGGCTGCACATACATGATGCGAATCTCCTGTTCCACCACATCCCAAAGATGCTCTATTGGATTGAGTTCTGGTGACTGTGAAACCATTTGAGTACAGTGAACCCATTGTCATGGTCAAACCAGTCTGAGATTTGAGCTTCATGACATGGTGCGTTATCCTGCTGGATGTATCCATCAGAAGATGGGTATACTGTGGACATAAAGAGATGGACATGGTCAGCAACAATACTAAGGTAGGCTGTGGTGTTGACACAATGCTTAATTGGTATTAATGGTTCCAAAGTGTGTCAAGAAAATATCCCCACTCCATTACACCACCACCAGCCTGAATCATTGGTAAAAGGCAGGATGGATCCATGTTTTCATGTGGTTGATGCCAAATTCTGTCCCTACCATCTGAATGTCGCAGCAGAAATCGAGACTCATCAGACCAGTCAACGTTTTTCTAATATTCTATTATCCAATTTTGGTGAGTGTGTGCGAATTGTAGCCTCAGTTTCCTGTTCTTAGCAGACAGGAGTGGCACCAGGTGTGGTCTTCTGCTGCTGTAGCCCATCTGCCTCAAGGTTGGACATGTTGTGTGTTCGGAGATGCTATTCTGCCTACTTCAGTTTAACTAGTGGTTGCCTTTCTATCAGCTCGAACCATTCTCCTCTGATATAAATAAGGCATTTCACTGGATTTTTTAATCTTTTTCGAACCATTCGCTGTAAACCCTAGAGGTGGTTGTGCTTGAAAATCCCAGTAGATCAGCAGTTTCTGAAATACTCAGACCAGCCCATCTGGCACAACAACCATGCCATGTTCAAAGTCACTTAAATCACATTTCTTGCCCATTCTGATGCTCGGTTTGAACTACAGCAGATCGTCTTGACCATGTCTACTTGTCTAAATGAGTTGCTGCCATATGATTGGCCCATTAGAAATGTACGTTAACAAGCAGTTGGACAGCTGTAGTTAATAAAGTGGCCAGTGAGTGTATACAGGTAAAATTAATATAATACCTGTGGCTTCTGATAATACACAGAGTTCTTATGAAGCACTGGTCTGTGCAAGAAACTCCATTATTTACATTTTTACATTTAAAGAATGGTTTCAGAAAGCGGGTAATACAAAAACAAAAGGCAAAACATAAAATAAACAAGTAAATAACAGGGTGAAATCTGAAAACAATAAGGTGAGGGCTTTTTTTCTAGGTTGCTTTTTAAAACACTGTGGTTGGGTTTAGGGAAGGGGGTGTCCTCTGGTCAATCGGTGCTTTTTAAAACACTATTGGTTGAGTTTAGGAAAGGGGGAGGATGGTGGGATCGGTCAGTTGGTCAGTCAGTAAATCAGTCTGCCGACAGCGCCTCTGGTGGATTTACATGAGAACAGCATGCGTGAATGGCAAGAGAAATTTGAGATCTGAAAAAGCATACACAGCAGTCTCTGGTGGATTCACGAAGACAAAAAACTGCAAAGAAACATTGCTCCTGGGATGTATTTTGCTCTCTTCAGAAATGTATATGGGGGTATGTAATCAGTTGCTGTGATGACAGATGCAGTATGTGGACACAAACTCACATGAGATAAAGCTGATTGTTTACAACAAAGATGGAAGACACTAGTGTTTTATTGTTAATCAATATTAGAAATATTTGTGTATTTAAGTATTACGGTTTCCGCAAAAAATCTTCTGTACTATTGTACTGAAGAAATAAAGTATATACATATGAGATGACCTCAGGGTAAATAAATAAACAGCAGTTTTTCATTTCTAGGGTAAACTATTCCTTTCAAAACAATTTTGATCTCAAGCCATCTTAAATGCAAAGAAACTGTAACCAACAACTTTCACAAGCAGTTCCTCATTGGCATTCCTACATCATGTGCTACTCAGTGCATGTCACTTTGTGAATACACAGAGTTCAAGGAGTGAGAAAAAGAAGGGAAAAGAAAGAAAGAGAGGCAGAGAATTAAAAACAGAAATTTAAGCTTGCCTCTGTTTCTTCCCTCTAGGCATTTTGTGGCTTGTGAAAAATGTGCTGTATATTTGAAGGGTGGAGTCACGTGACCCAGACAGGGTTCATGAATCAGAGCGCATAATTATTTCTAAGAGAGACGAAAAGAAGAGAAAGAGGGAGGGAAAGAGAGAGAGAGGGGGGCAGAGAAAAGGAAGAAGAGAGAAAGAAACGACAGTGTAGTGTGAAAGAGACTCTGATGAACGGAGCGCGCGTGCTTCTCTTCTCTTCTTTTCTCCTCTTCTCGCGGATTTCAGTCACAACGGGTGAGTTTAACTTTCACAGAACCGATGTTTTGCATTATCTACTCGCTTTTGTGTGCCAGGTATGATGCATATAGCGACGGAGAAGCCATGGCGATTTAAAACGTAACTTGAGCAGATATATTTGAGGAGGTAGAGATTGATGAAAGAGTCGTTTTGACCGATGGCAACTTTTGTTCGGTCTTTCGCTACGCTCGCGCGAATCGGCTCTCTTGAATTCATCTAATAGTAGCGCGTGCGCTGTGCGTGTGTTTTGATTTATTTTCGTGCGGCGTTGATACAAGTGTTTTCGCGATGTGTTGAAAAAAAAGATGACTGCTTACTTTGTTCCATACCTTTACCCGGTGAGTTGTACCTTGACGTATGTAAAACATGTCTCTGACAGGTATTGTTTTCTTTCTAGCCTTAAGTGTTTATGCCGTAGCCCTGTGGCTTACCAGCTTTAAGTGTGAGTTTGAGACTAGTTTGTGAAAGTGATCAAGTGTCGTGTAAGCCACCTACAGCTTGTAGTTAATGGAAGTGTTTAGATAAGCATCTAATATTTGTCAGTTTTATGTGAAAATGTGGTAATGGCGAAATTGACTTTTTTTAGTAAGGTTTTAATATTTAGAAACATCATAGTTTGGATGTCATTGTCAATGCAGTGGTGACTGAACGTCAAAACAGTTACAAAATCACTGTATTTGTTTTATATTAACTGCCCATACAACTCATACACGGTTCCAACTCCTATAGACCTATAATAAGAAACCGATCAAGGATCCAATTTATACACTCATAATTTGTACATATGCTCTAGTTCTTCATGAGTGAAGTCGCTATTTTGTAAGCAAGAACTTTTTAATGAATTGGATGATCCAATTCACAAAACTGTTTTGAACGATTGGTTCCGGTTCTTGAGTTGACTCAATAGTCCACAGGAACATAACTTTAATTGGATTTGTTCATCATACAAATCCATCATACGGCTTCTGAAGACTTGGAATATAGTGTATGAGTCATGTGGATTGCTTTTAAGATTTTTTTATAGCAATTCTACATCCCTCTTGAGGCTTGAAAGCCTTCGGTCCACATTCGTTATAATTACATGGGAAAGAACGAGTAGAACATTAGTGTTCTGCAAAAAGAGGAAAAAAGATAATGAAAGACTTGCTTTTTTATGAACTATCCGTTAAAGATATTGTTGTGATATTGGGTTTGTAAAGTGCAATCACGATGAGCAAGTATTACATTAAAAAAAAGACTCAAAATCCAAAACGCACACATCAGTACTGACTTTTTGTGTTACTTTTTCTTTGTTTTGATTGGGAAACTTCAGTATTGCATTAAATGCAACACCTGTTTTCTGTGCTGTTCTCTGACTCAGTCTGTGATCTGACAGACCTTGCTTTCTTTTGCTTTTCAACATGTTGTGTGTGAGATTTTCATGAGCTGAAAAGTTTTTTGGAAGTTT
This sequence comes from Danio albolineatus, assembly GCA_903798035.1. NCBI lineage: Eukaryota > Metazoa > Chordata > Actinopteri > Cypriniformes > Danionidae > Danio > Danio albolineatus. Next base: position 1,220,086 of record CAIGQQ010006052.1, on the reverse strand, counting down.
ATGCCAGCAGTGTTGAATAGTGTCAGTGCCGAGCATGATTTATGAGGTCTTATTTTAACAAGTGACAGAATGTTCACATCCAAACACACATCTGGGGCCGAGGAGAAGTCTGAGCGCGTTACAGCATTAAAACGACACTCTTAGAAACAAATGTATGCATGTTTTTTTTTTTTTTGTTCAACGAGAAAGGAATGAGCCAGCCCTTTTTTGTCTTGAGCTGTTTATGTCTCACAGAGCAGCAACATGAGTTTACATGAACGCAGACAAAAGAAGTAGAGACAAGGAAAACAAACTATTGTCAAACCAGATATTCACGTTCCACCAAAACCAAAACTCCCACTCTGACTCCAGCGGGACTGTGCAGTCTGATCTCAGCAGTACAGTAAGTGTAATGGAATACGGGAGTGTCTTAATGTGTTTGTGTGTTTGGGTAAACTGCTGTCATTATATTCTTGAGTGTGTTTTCCATTTTGAGTGACAGTTAAATGTGTCTTTTAACCACCACGTATCAACTCATCCTCGTAGGTGAATTAGATTGGCAGTGTCACTTGCTTGTTAACTTTAATGAATGTGACTTGCTGCTGTTAGTACAGTGTGCATGTTACTATATATATTGAATTATTAGCCCCCCGGTTTATTCTTTTCCCCAATTTCTGTTTAACGGTGAGATTTTTTTTAGCACATTTCTAATCATAATAGTTTCAATAACTCATTTCTAAAAACTGATTTATTTTATCTTTGCCATGATGACAGTAAATAATATTTGACTATATATTTTTCAAGACACTTCTATTCAGCTTAAAGTGACGCTTAAAGGCTTAACTAGGTTAACTGTGCAGGTTAGGGTAATTAGGCAAGTTATTGTATAATGACGGTTTGTTCTGTAGACTATCAGAAACAAAAATAGCTTAAAGGGGCTGATAATTTTGACCTTAAAATGGTTTTTAAAAAATTGAAAACTGCTTTTATTCTAGCCGAAAAAAAAACACAAATAAGACTTTCTCCAGAAGAAAAAATATTATCAGACATACTGTGAAAATCTCCTTGCTCTGTTAAACGTCATTTAGGAAATAACCAAAAAAAAATAATAATAATTTAAAGGGGGGCTAATAATTTTGCCTTCAACTGTATATATTACACTGTAATAAGCATTAAGTTACTTTACTTAAAAAAAGTGAGTAAACCATTGTAAATAAAGAGTTTACTTAACTTCATTTGTATAATTATGCACATAGTTTATTTGTCTAATAATATAAAGATTTTAATTACAATTATGTTTTATTTATA
>CAIGQQ010006052.1:1203571-1218399 GCA_903798035.1 Danio albolineatus | reverse complement strand
ATATATATATATATATATATATATTACATTATCATTCGAACATTTATTATACTTAGTAGATAGAATTTTATTAAGAATTTTAATAGATTTGTGTATGGTTAATTATTTATAAAATTCTGTAAAATATAATGAATAGCACAATATATCATTTCAGCATGGATATCGCAATGTGATCATTTACAATAATGTGATCATTCAAAATAGTCACATTGCAGGATATGTAATTTTGAGTTTGTATAATAATTTTGCATTTGCATGTGTTTAAAAACAATTATTTTATTGAATTACTTTTATTTTTATAATTCAATTAGTCTACCTGAAAACTGTTGGACTCGTAAAATGATTAAACACTATTTCAATTATATATTTTAGTTCATTAATTCAGTAAAATATAGTTAATAATTTTTAGTACTTTTATATTTATTTATTATTATTATTATTAAATATATATATATATATATATGTATTTTTTATGTATATTTTTTTCAACACATTTCTAAACATAATAGTTTTAAAAACTCATCTCTAATAACTGATTTATTTTATCTTGATAAACAAGATAAAATATGATAACAGCACATAATATTTTACTAGATATTTTTCAAGACACTTCTATACAGTTTAAAGTGACTTTTAAAGGCCTAACTAGGTTAATTAGGTTAACTAGGCAGGTTAGGGTAATTAGGCACGTTATTGTATAATGATGATTTGTTCTGTCGACGATCAAAAAAAAAATAGCTTAAAGGGGCTAATAATTTTGACCTTAAAATGGTTTTTAAAAAATTAAAAACTGCTTTTATTCTAGCCGAAATGAAACAAATAAAACTTTCTCCAGAAGAAAAAATATTATCAGACATACTGTGAAAATGTTATTGCTCTGTTAAACATCATTTGGGAAATATTTAAAAAAGAAAAAAATTCAAAGGGAGGCTAATAATTCTGCCTTCAACTATATATACAGTATGTATATGCTACAGTGATGCTTGGTTCTGTTGCTGGTTGGATAGTTCATGCAGAATTTTCTTTGTGATAGTATGTTTTTGTTTGTGCATGATGATGAGTAAGTTTCACTTGTTGCTCAGACAGTGCATGTTTCTAAATGAATATTATCCTGGAGACCTTCGTTTAAACCACCTAATTTGTCTGTCTGTGCAGATCCCAGTCTTTTTAGCTCATCTGCCTTGCTTTCTACCTTCAAATCATAAATCCAGCAGTTTATCCCTGACTCTCTCAGGAATGTTTTTGGGGGGCAATGGAATATAAGTATCAGGGAGGGGCTGAACAGGTGGTTTATGGGGGATCCGGGAGGGTTGGGGACTTTGTTCTGTACTCTGTAATTATGAAGGAAACCATCAGATCACTGTTTCCCCTTGTATATTTTTGCAGGTGTGCAGGGATGTATCCCTTTGACTTTGTGTGTATATAAGACTTTATATGTGTGTGAAAGGGAGAGAGTGTCCGACATATGCTTACAGAAGTTCCTGTGTGTGTGTGTGTGTGAGAGAGAGAGTCAGGCCTGTTTTATTAATGTGTCTATGTTAGTGTGTGTGTTTATACTCACGAGCGTGAATGCTTTCCCGTGCCAGTGCTACTGTAATGAGCGCCATCTATTACCTTCTATTGCCCTGATTAAATAAACTGTGTTCATCTGAAATGGCTAGTTGAGCACGGCGGCCATGTCATTTGTTTTTATAAATCTGATTTCTTGTCTGATTGCGCTACGTAATAAACCACGACTACAATCTAGCAACAATCATGTTAATGCTCTGATCCTTAACCAATTATTCAACCTCGTTTCCCACAGAGGAATATGGGGAGCGTAAATAAGCTCGCTGGTCATGTTGGCTTTTTTCAGTCTTCAGGCGTTTTATGGGTCTATAAATGGGTTTCTTTTTTGTTCTGTTGTTTATCCGTTCTTGCCGTGTGCCTGGACTCACCTTGTCCACATCACACTGCGGAACAGAACTGTCAGAACTGTCTTTCGTCCGCTGCATTTATCGCTCACTCTTTCCACTGCATGCTCTGTCTTCTGTATAACCTCGTCTGAAGCTCTGATGTTTGGTTATTTATTTATTTATGTATGTATTTATTTATTTATGTATGTATTTATTTGTTTGTTTCAAAAATGGGAATTTAGAATCGTTCCCCTCGTTCACCCACCCACAAAAAAAGAAGTGCGACTTTGAATTATTTATAGGGTTTTTTTTTTTTAATGAAAAGAAAATGTTACAATGTGCATAAAACGTCTTCAGATAAATAAATTGTTTCAGTAAGTAACATTTTAATTGAAACCTTTAATTGTAATTCTATATTAACTATTTTGTGTAATATATTGCTGATGCTGCTCCTTCAACAGATATTTAACTGACTATAAGAATCTTTGCAAGTACATGTCAACTTACACTAACCAAAACCTCGACCCAACCTAACAGTGTGATTATAATCTAAGAGAATTAGTTGGCATGTAGATGCAATGTAACTTAAATTCAACAAAATGCGTTAAAGGGATCATCAAAATAAAGTGATACTTTTTTAATAACAACATTAAACAACATTAAATTAAAAGTAAGATTTTTAAATGTTTTAAAATAAGCTTATCCTGCTATACCAAGGCTGCATTTATTTAATCAAAATATAGTATAAATTGTAAAATTGTGAAATGTTATTGCACTACAAAATAACTGTTCAAAAGTAGTTTATAATTTGATTTAATAATTTTTTTCAGTGATTTTAAGGATGTATTTTCAGCTTTTTAGCTTCATTACTTTAGTCTACAGTCACATGATCCTTCAGATCCTAACAGAGCAAGGACATTTTTACAGTATGTCTGATAATATTTTTTTCTACTGGAGAAAGTCTTATTTGTTTTATTTTGTCTAGAATAAAAGCAGATTAAAATTTTTTAAGACCATTTTAAGGTCAAAATTATTAGCCCCTTTACGCTATATTTTTTTCTGATAGTCTACAGAACAAATATCACTATGCAATAACTTGCCTAATTACCCTAACCTGCCTAGTTAACATAATTAACCTAGTTAAGCCTTTAAATGTCACTTTAAGCTGCAGAGAAGTGTCTTGAAAAATATCTAGTAAAATATTATTTACTGTCATCATGGCAAAGATAAAATAAATCAGTGATTAAAAAATGAGTTATTAAAACTATTATGTTTAGAAATGTGTTGGAATAAATCTCTCCGTTAAACAAATAGGGGAGAAAAATAAACGGGGCTAATAATTCAGGGGGCTAATAATTCTGACTTCAACTGTATATATTTCAATTGCAGTACTTGAAGTAATATATATTTAAATAGTAATAATTAAAATTATATATATATATATATATATATATATATATATTAGAGCTGCACAATATATAATTTCAGCATTGATATCGCAACGTGATCATTAGCAATAGACACATCGTGAGTATACGCAATGTTGAGTCTGGATTATAATTGATCGTTTCGCAAGTGTCTTTTGAGACTGGTTACTGTGTGAGGGTTTTAAAAGCATTCAGGCATAAGAAATTGTTCCGTTTGTAACTTTAAAAAATTTACAAAATAAATTAATTTATAAAACGAAGACTATGCAGTATTTTTTTACATTCGATTTTTCAATTACTGTATACTTCAATACAGTTCGACTCCTCGGAAAACAACGAAATGCTGTTTATCTAATTCAGATCTTTTTGTTTATTGAATTTATTTATGCTTGTTGATTGTTTCTAATATTTTCTGCACTCCTCTACAGAATCATCCCAATCAATCTCAAATTATAGATGTCTTTCCAAACGTTTATTCAACTCATCTAGTGAAAATAGGTGGTGCAGTGGTTAGCACAATCGCCTCACAGCTAGAAGGTCACCGGTTCGAGCCCCAGCTGGGTCAGTTGGCATTTCTGTGTGGAGTTTGCATGTTCTCCCCGTGGTTGCGTGGGTTTCCTCCGGGTGCTCCGGTTTCCCCCACAAGTCCAAAGACATGGGGTACAGGTGAATTGGGTAAGCTAAATTGGCCATAGTGTATGTCTGTGAAGGAGTATGTATGGTGTTTCCCAGTGTTGGGTTGCAGCTGGAAGGGCACCCGCTGCGTAAAACGTGCTGGATAAGTTGATGGTTTATTCCGCTGCAGCGACCCCAGATTAATAAAGGGACTAAGCCGAAAAGAAAATGAATGAATGAAAATATATATTCTTGTTTAATTAAAAAGTTAATTGCAAAAGATACATATTTATGAATGTTTTTTTTTTAATAATTTAAATAATCACTTACAGTGTCGGTCAGTATACTTTAGATTTGAATCTATTTAAAGTGTTATCATTGCCGTTGTTAAACGATATCCAATGTAATATGAGGTTGAATCAAGCGATTATGGTTTATTGTGAGTAAATGGGCACTTGAGACGTACAGCTGGATCTGTGGCAGCACAACAGACCCTCCTTTAAATTATGACTGGAGGGGCAATGCTGTGATAGATATTATGGCATTGTCAGTGTTGTGCAGTGATTGGGTGTGAAGAATGTTTGTCGGGTGCCAGGAAAGGGCTCAGTGTCAGACTGCTTTTAATTGATGGGAAATGTGACTCTGAAGCACAAGATCATCTATCACTCTTAATGCTGCGCTACCATTTGCCCTGTCAGAAGGCAGAGGAATTCGAACGTGTCAGTTTTATCTCCCACAATAAAAAGGTTTATGAAGGGCTTTCTGGGAAATGACTGCTTGATGACAATGATACGCTTTGTTTAATTTCGCAGAGGTCCAATTTGGCGAGGCCGTATTTTACTATTGTTTATTAATGCTGCTTGACAGCACTGTAACCACCGACCCCTCTTGTGGCACTGGGGGGAAAAACAACAATAAGACACATAAATCAACTGAATGATTTAAAAGTTTGTACACATCCGGTCAAAAGTTTATCATTCGCAAAAGATTTTAAAAGGTTTTTAAAAGGAGCCTGTTCTGCTCTCCAAGGATAAGTAAATTTAAAAATATAGGTTAAATTGTAATATTAAAAACTGGAAAAATGTGAAATATTATTATAAATTTAAACAACTATTTTCTTATCGGTTATAGTTTTAAAATGAATGTATTCCTGTGATTCAAAGCTTCAAAAGAATTCAAAAGAATTTTCATCCAGTCTTCAATATCACACTGTCCTTCAGAAATCAATATAGTATGATGATCTGCTGTTCTATTCACTTATTATTGGTACTAGGTTTTTATTAATGTTATTATTAATATCATTAATGCTATTTTCCTGCTTAATAGTTTTTGTGAAAATGATTTTGATGATGTTTTAGGTTTCTTTGAAAAGATGCTAAATAAAAGCTTCACATATTTGAAACGATCCTTTTTGTAAGCATTATAAATGTATTGAACAGTTTAATATGTTCTTGTTGAATAAAAGCAAATACTTTTAACATTTTGTAAATTTGTAGTGGTACTTTTCAATGGTGCCATCTTCAGGGTTCTCACTTTAAACCAAATATCAAATCCAATGAAATCCAACACCCAAAGCTACACACAAAGCAGCTTAAAAGCATCAATAAGTTTGCCTCACCTGTTTATCTCCATATGAGCAACTTTTCTGTCATGGTCAGTTCACTCGGTAGCTCACTTTGTATAGTGTTGCTCTTGTGGTGCAAATCATTTAGGTTTGAGTCCAGTGAAGCATGGTTCCATCAAGAGATAAAAGCAATGTAAAATCATGATAAAACTATGTGGCTGCATTGCAGTTTTCTCTTACTTTTGAAAACACTGTTGGGTGTTTAGGTCAGTCAGTCGCAAGGTGATCTGTACGACAAGCCTTCTCATTTAGGTGTACACATTTGTAAACTTATTTTGCATTTGCAAAAATGTAGGCTGAGGCGCGTATTTCCATTCAGTCTGGATTGCAGATATATAGGAGATCTGCTGATGGATCAACTAATAGACTTCGAACACTCATGTTTGAGGATCTTGTGTTCGTGCTTGGAGAAGTGATGGCTTTCAGAGCCAATCACCGACATATCTGTTGAGCATGTGAATACAATAGCCTAGGGCTGGGCAATAAAATCGGTATTGACCAAACACCAATTTATTGACCAAACACCAATTGTAAATAAAGATTAAAAAAAAGTTTGGTATATGAAGGCTATAGTTTTATTAAAATGCCGAGCGCATGCATTGGAAGGAATGCCAATAAGCTTAGGGTGGAAGTTTGTCATTTTCAATAGAGGCACACGACTTGAACGACGTGCAAATGGTGTGCCAGCCGCGCACATGTAACACACCTGCATTTTTTTAGAACTTTTCAGAATGCCGCAAACACATGGGGAGATATAAATAAAATAGCATGTAAGGATGTCACCTAAGTGGTTTTTTTTTTTTTTTTGGTTTCTTTTCTTGTGCATCCCATCTGAAAGAGTTTTAGCATAGGGATGCAATGTTTCTAATCCATTTGAGTAATGAAGGTTAGTTCCTTTACTTGAAATCTCAGATTTGTTTAGTTGACAGAGTTTGAGGTTTACTTTAACATTATTATTGACCTTACAGATGTTGATCTTCCTTAAAGTTTGCTTTAATTATTCAGTATTAAATTTTAATTAAACTATTTGCCTTAGTAAATTAACAAAAAATCCTAATATTCCTAAATGTATTTTTTTCGCAATATTGCCCAGCCCTACAATAGCCAATCGACTGTGTTTTAAGAGCACTCAACAGTGCACAAATGTTAGCGAGGAAAAAAATGGCCTTTTAGTACATTTCAGTATCAATTGGTAATGAAGTCTATACTTCTGACAGCCCTAGGCTACGTCGACTGATCCAGATAAATTTGAAAATGGCGTTTTCATCTAAAAATGCTGTGTACACACTATTGTTTTCAATTATTTTTGACAAAATGGTCATTCACACTAAAACGACTGAAATCAATTTCGTTCATGTACATCATCATATCCGTCTGCCATTTATTTACTTTCCATCTCTTTGATACGTCGCAGCAGAATGTCGCAACTGAATAATTCTGCCACTGAATAATAGCTCCTAGTTGAAAAATAGCTCCCAACATTCCTTGTCCTTTGAAACTGACAGCATCCAAAACATTTGCTTTACAATGTTATCCACCATGTTAGCTGAATTGGTCACATAGCTTAAAAAAAGAGTCTCACAGTCCACACTGCAACACGAAAACAGTGTTTATCCACTTTGGACAGCGTTTTTTACAAAGATACGTTTTTGTTTCCTAAAAACGCCATCTTGGTGTGGACGGAAGGCCAAAACCTTATTTTAAACGAAACTTATTAAAGTGGACATGGCTCTAGTGAGCAGAATTGACTTATTTTAAAAACATCTTGCTCATCCCAAACGTTTGACTTTTGGTGTTGTATGTGTGTGTTAATGGCATCTGGCCTTTGAACCGTCAGCACTCAGTTGTGACCCTCCTCATGACCATTTGACCCGCACAGCGCCTAGAGCTCCACCAGCCGCAGACTCTCCACACAATACCTCTCGTCGTCTCCCAACATCTTTCTTCAATATATTCCACACAGATTTGGTTCAAGGTTACACAGCACACTGCTCTCTGTCTTATTGTAATGTCTCCCATGCATAATAAATAGACAGCCAGTTTTGTCCAACGAGCTTTGCTGTAAACATCCCTCGGACACATATGCTTATGTTTTATGCAGGATATGACAATTATTTTTCCACAGAAAATATGCAAACTACAAGCAGATCTCCTCTTTTTTATGGCCCGATGTGGTTTGTGCTTTCTGGTTTATATTTTGCATATTTAAACGGTGGGGTGCCTGGGAAATATGAGGCGTTTTTGTGAATTTAGTGCTTTTACGGTGCATTCAGTTTAGTGATTTGTCTGGGAATCGAACCCGTGACCTTAATGCTTTAAAAGTGAGTTTAAAAAAAGAATTACTAGTTATTAAAAAAGCTTGTATCTATGTGTGTATATAAAAAATAAATAAAAAATACATTAGATTTATGGTTATTTTTTTATTAAGATAATTAAATATTATATTGCAAAATTACATGAGAAAGTCGGTTACTAATTTACTTTAAAGGTCTCATGAAATTAATATAAAGGTTTTTAGATGTTGATAGCAGTATTGTTAGTTTTTAGGATATCTATTAGCTAGTGCGCTCCAAAACAGTGGCAGAATTCACGTTTAGAAGATATCAAACTGATATCAACATGTAAATCTTGTAGTTTGTCACTTACACCTAAATGGATCAACAGTTTTATTCACATCAACCCATACTACAGTTTCTTATCACATCATAACCAATCAAATGCTGATATCTGACATGCCCCACCCACTTCAATATGCTTCTCATTTGCTTTGCGCTTGAGCTCAACCGCTCTCACTGGCAGAACTGTGATAAAACAAAATGCTACAGTTACACTGTTACACTGCTAGTTACACTATAGCCCCTTTCAGAAATACAGACCTTTCCAGAAAATTACCAGCAATTTTCCAGAAAGGGATCATGTGTGAACAGGCCATTTTTGAACATAAATTCGCAAATAATCGGTAAATTTGCTCAATTTTTCAGAAAGAGAAGTTGTAACATTACCGGTAATTTGCCGGAATGATGCTCTGTGTGAATGCAAATGGGAAATTGCTAGAAAGAGCGTGTTCACAATTAGAACGTGCGGACATGAGACGTATACTCCAGCCGATCAGAACATTCAGACGCAATCACATCCACGCTGTTTCTGAAAATAAAAGCCTTTGAATATTTTTCCAGACACATTTAGCTGCTAGATGTTAGTCGGATAACGTTTCTATGTTCCTCCTTAATGCCAACTGTGTAGATAATTATCAATTAAATGCTTATAATAAACTGCAGTTTCTTTGCCTTCAAGCTCTGCTTTTGTTGCTTGACTTGTGTGCACGCGAAGCAAGCGGTGAGCGCCAGCACACACACTTCTTATGTACATCTCGACTATGCGAAAGTGTTCCTCCATATGTTTTCATCAAAGTTGTTCAAAATACTTATCCATCCACAGAATTTGTAATGTAGTCAAATTTGTAAACATTTAGCTGCTATTCACGCTTCTGCCTTTGGATGTCTCTGGGAAAAAGCAGCTGCATGAATGCTAAATCTTTAAATAAAAGCGAAACCATCAATAAAAGCCCGACCTCTTCTATGTTTACAAATACAAGTCAAGCCGTTTAGAGTTTATTTCTGGTTAATGATGTCAGAATTTACTAGTATTTTGGAATGGATGTGTGTTCTGTTCTGGAACGTCTTTGCCTGTGTGAAACACGCTTCTTTGAATTTACTGGTAAAGTCGTTCTGTTAATTTTCCAGATACCTCCGTATATACTGTATATGATATTGTTGTGTGAAAGGGGTTTAGATCCCACCCTATCTTTGTGTTTTTGTAGAGATCAAGTCAAACATTGAATAACAATGCACATTTCAAAGCAAAATATATATATATGTAAAATATATTGTTTATTCATAAATGTTCATATATACATAAAATTCATGTGTGCTTAAGTATGCATGTATATAAATTACTTAAAATAATTTATTAAATATTTATCAATCTTAAATTATGAATAAATGAATAAACTATTTAAAACATTTAATATTGTAAAACAATGTAAATTGTGGAAATTCTGTCATTTAATTTGAAATATATTTAAATGTCAAACTGCTTCAGTGTGAAAGAAGTTCAGTTTCAAAGAAGGCCTCTTGTGTTTTAAATTTGTTAATTGTAATGCTGTGCACTGCCAAATTTGTAAAATTAAGGTTGTCTATGACATCCGTTGTTTTATTAAGAGTCTTTATTAAGAACAGGAGCTTTCTCATTCCACAGATGGTTAATTATAGTAGAAAAATGTTCTTCGTACTAAGAAAAATGGTTCTTTTCTTTTGTGGAACGAAAAAATATTGGTTGGTTTCATTACAATTAGCCTAGTTAGCTGAAAGTGTCTTTATTTTATTTTCCTTCTTCTTTTTATCTGCTTTTTAAAGAATGGAAACGTTTATATTTGCTCTTTAAGGGATCTTGATACCTCTCATAGAAGTTTCCAGAGCTCTCTTCCACTCGACGTTTGATCTGAATCCATACGCCCCACACTTGTGGCTTCCGCTGTACGGCGCCTCTGCATTTCTGGGGTGTTTGAGCGCATACGGTCGGATGTGTCAATCTGTCTTAGCACTGATCGACAGCAGGAAGGCTAATGTGGAAAGTTAAAGGAGCTTTTATTGTAGAGCGCCATGAGCTTAGAACCAAGGAGTGGAAATATCCAGAGTGTAGACAGGAAATGAACCCAAACCGCTGTACCATCCCAAATCCGTCACAGCTTTGGAGGAAGAATGGATTGTGGTTTTAGCCAGGCACAGGAAGGAAAAAAAAAACCTTACCAACGGCTCTGGAGCTAAATGCCTCCTGTGATGCCTTGGTTTTTCATTTACGTACCAGTTAAAAGTCGCCATGAAATCAAAATTGGTAATTGCCATTTTTTATTAAATATTTCAGTCTTTATTATGATCAAATATATTTGTGCACATCATTTTAGTATTATTGTTGTAGTATTACATTAAAATACCTTCCCCTTAATTCACTATCAAAGTGGTTTCTTCTCTGATGATGTGCTTTTTGATGGTTGGAGAACATGTCAATCACCTGAAATCAACCAATAGCAAGCCACAAAAATCAAATCAATTCCAATGCACTTAAGTCTCGCCCTACATTTCACTTCTATAAATGTTTTAATAGGAAAGAAAAGGTAGCAACTAATGTTTCATGATTTAAAAAAAAACTTGTAATTAGTTTAGCCTATATATATTTGTGTACTTTAAACAATAGATAATGATGCTAACAACACCAAGATTTCTGGTTTTATTTCCAGCAAAATTGCTATTGTTGAATTTATGAAAATAAAAGTGTTTTTGTTGTGAGTTGGTTCACATTTCACGCACCGAAACTACAATTAAAGGCATCAGTGATTTTCATAATGTGCTTTTTAGCAATCATTTCTTATCAAAAAGTAACAAATTAATTTTGTGATCAGTGCCCAGACTACAGAACTGATGGACCCACAGCCATTGTTCACAAGCTGTTTTATTGACAAACCAGGTTGAGTGATTAGATGAGATGTGAGATGTTTATTCCTGTTTATTTAGTGCTATAATATGTATTCCTTGTCAGTGATCAATAGCAAAACACAAAGCATTTTGAGATTATTTTGTGGCATGTTTTCTGTGTAAGGCCTAGCAAATGTTTATTCTTACATCACCGGAAACGGCATAGACTAATGCATCAATTTCACTGAGTGGTATGGTACAGTATAGTACAATACCGTTCAGTACAGGTCAGTCTGATCAGACATGCTTTTCCACTTCCTAAAGTATCCCAGATATAGCTGTGATCGACAGTATTTACTCTCGAAGAAAACCATACAGGCCATTGACATATCACGTCTTTTGCAGACTCAAGTTATTTTTTTCAAATGTAGACATAGTTTGGCTGTGTATTTAAAATTATTGTCACTCCCCTGATATATTACATGCCCAGTGACAATTCTGTGTAAACCAATAGCATTCTGCTGCGAGTTTAGCTCCACCCTTTTGGTATCATACTGTTGTGGAAATTACCTTTACGAAAGGTGCCAAAATTGGTGGCCTTGATAGTGAGAACAGACATAACTGCATACTAAACTATACTGAACCACACCCCTTCATGTAAACGAGCCATAAAAAACTATTTATTTTCGATAATAATTCATTCATTCAATAATTAATTTTCTTGTCGGCTTAGTCCCTTTATTAATCTGGGGTCGCCACAGCGGAATGAACCGCCAACCTATCCAGTATTTCTTTTACGCAGCAGATGCCCTTCCAGCTGCAACCCATCTCTGGGAAACATACACACTCATTCTCACTCATACACTACGGACAATTTAGCCTACCCAATTCACCAATACCACGTCTTTGGACTTGTGAGGGAAACCGGAGCACCCGGAGGAAACTCACGCAACCACGGGGAGAACATGCAAACTCCACACAGAAATGCCAACTGACCCAGCCAAGGCTCGAACCAGCGACTTTCTTGCTGTGAGGCGAGCGTGCTACTCACTACGCCACCGTGGCACCCTTGGATAATAATAAATGAAGTAAAATTTTTATCATTCATTTTCCTTTTGGGTCGCCAAAGCGTAAAGAACCGCCAACTTATCCAGCTTATGATTTACACAGCGGATGTCCTTCTAGCTGCAACCCAGTACTGGGAAATAGCCATACACACTCATTCACACACATGCACTACCGCCAATTTTTAGTTTATTCAATTCTCCTAGCGCATGTCTTTGGACTGTGCACCCGGAGGAAACCAACACGAAGACGGGGAGAACATGCAAACTCCACACAGCAATGCCAACTGACCCAGAAGGGACTTAAACCTTCAAGCTGTGAGGTGACCACTGAGCCACCGTGTCGCCATAGCTAAAATGTTCAGATTGGTGATTGTTAAAACAACATTACACGCGTAACAACCTGACAAGAACTAATTTCCATAACGAAAACGTGTGCCGTTCACCCCTATTAAGCAATATTCCTGAACTCAACCTTGCGCCATGCCTCAAATTGACCCGAAACATAATATTAAGCGGCTTAAGAGTGATTTTTTGTGATGACTCAAGAGTTCAGTCTCAAATTGTTATTTTCCAAGCGGAGAACGTGATACCCTCGGCAGCAGGGACACTTGATCCGCGAGAGGCAATTCTCTTCTGAGTTGAAATGGATACTACTTCTTCTTCTTTTTGTTCTCTCTCTCTCTTTCTCTCTCTCTATACACAACCTGCGCACCCTTTCGCAGTGGCAAACTGCAGCAGACGTCACCAGCTCAGCTCAGCTCAGCCCAGCCCCGAGGAGCCATGAATCACACAGAGCTGATTCTGTCAGAGATACACAGCGCATCACCCAACCATGCCAGGAGCGTTTTCTTTCTCTCTTTCTCTCTCTTTCTCTCCCGTTCTGTCTCGCTCGGTTTTTCTTTCTTTCTCTGTGGCTAATAGGCCTCAGCATGCTCTGCTAATGATGTGTTTGTTCTGCGAGGAGCAATGCAGAAACGGTGGTGAAATCAGGGTTTTGGAAAGTCCCGGCCTGTGCTTCTAATCCCTGTGAACGCTGGGTTTTGTGGTTTGTGCCCGCCGTTGCCCCCCTTTTGGGCTTTGAATGAGGGTCAGCCAGAGAATAGCAGTAATGAGAGAACATGTGTGTATGTACTTATGCACATATGTGTGGTGTATGTGTGTGTGTGTTCGCCCCGGGGGCCCGTGCCAGAGAGAGAGAGGGCGAGGACCCTAAAATGAGCTCACTTTACTTTCTGCGCCGCCTGCCATAAAAGCAGAACATATACTCTGTAAAAGTCTTTGCCGATGTGACTCATGAAAATACGCAGGCGCCAAGTGTTTTATTAATTCATTATTGTGTTTGGGAAAGTTCTAGGAACACACAGATCCCTTTTCAATCAGTTCCTTTCTTTTTCGAATGGTTCGAATGGAGTGTTGGATTTTCCCCGGCCCCCCCTCTCTTTTTTTCTTTTTTTTTTCTCCCCCCGCAGTTTCTTTTCCACTATTTTTCTGCTTTCTCTCCTGTTGAAAGTTTTTTTGGGTGTGATTTTGATGTTTTTCTCGGCTGTCTCTCAGTCTCTCTCTCTCTCCTGCTGTTTCTCTTGTTTCTTTTCTTCAGCTTTTTATTTTATTCCCCACGTCCTCCTTATTTTGTTTCTTGATGTTCTTACTACTGGTAGAGTCAAAAGTTCAGGAGACTTAGAGTTAATGCAAGCCCTAAAATATTATTGTGAGAGCCAGAGCGAAATTGTATTTCCACTAGGCTCATTTTTGTTTAGACCTTTTTTAAAATTATTTTATGAGTTGGTCAAGAACGTACTCGTACTAGGGTTTCTTGATTGCTGGAATGACTCATTTTTCCATCCTATGATAAATGGATGGTTGGATAGGTAGATAGATAGAAAAAAAATAGAATAAATAAAATAATTAACAATAGACTCTAAATAAATGTAAAAATAAATGTCAAATTTAAATAAATAAAAAAAATTATATATTGTTTTCATAATAAAAAAATATATATATATATATATATATATATATATATATATATATATAAGTATTTATAAGTACACCCCTCATGAATCTGTTTTAAATTCTTTTTTTTCTTCTTTTTTTTTCTTTTTTTAACATGCGATAAAGATCCAAAAACTGGTACAGTTAAATTTATATAATAGAATTTAAAAAAAAAAGAATTATTCAAATATTTTTACAAAATTAAAAAAGAGGAAAAATCAAGAGAAGCAAAAAAATGTGAAAATTTAGATGAAATTTTGTAGGTTGTAATTTTTTTTTATTTTTAGATTTTGCTTGATTTTAATTGTTTTATCTTTCTATTTCTAAATATGTTTAGTGACTAAAATATTATTTTAATAAATATATCTGTTTAATAAATCTGTTTTGTTTAAATGCACCAAAATACACTGCCTATATTCACTGAGAAATGGATCAAAATATTCATTTTCAAAATGGGGTGTACTCAATAATGCTGAGCACTGTAAATTGTATATTGTAGGAAATATATTTAACAAATATGCTTTAATAACTGTAAAAAAAAATATGAAGGTATAGAAATAAAGTTGGATAGAAAAATAAAATGTAATAATTAAAATATATTACATCATTAAAATCATTAAAAAAAATATTAAAAAAAGATTAGATAGATAGATAGATAGATAGATAGATAGATAGATAGATAGATAGATAGATAGATAGATAGATAGATAGATAGATAGATAGATAGATAGATAGAT